>OX463859.1:6107811-6519529 GCA_949825065.1 Odontocerum albicorne | reverse complement strand
AGTACGAAACACAGAAATCCGAAGGATGTGCGAAGTTGAAGATATTGTCAGATGGGGACGACAGAGAAGAAGGTTCTGGAACGAACATGTATCCATAATGGCGGAACCAAGAGCCGTAAGAATGGCCAGGGACAGTATCCCCAAGCAAGCAGACCTCCAGGACGACCTCCCAAAAGATGGAAAGACAGCTGGCAGTCGCCTTCACAAGAAGGAAACGATGATACAGGACCATAACAGGCCAACAGGCCTAAAATAAGAGGAGGAAGAAACAAAATAATCTTAAAATTACAAAAATAATCAATATTCCATATAACAATTCAACAAAACCAACTAAAAAGACACAACAAAACGATTAAAATAATGTTTTAGTAATTATACGAATAAAAATGATGACAAAAACGTAACAATAAACACAGTTGATCACATGATACGGGGACGTCTCGAGTCGGCTGTCCACACCTCCCCATACAATTTGACATTTATGCGAAAAGAATATTACAGTACAAATTCAATACTTTATCAACTCTACAATCAGTCTTATTTTATACCTTAACAAAATATGGTAAAGTATCGAATACCTTTATATTCAATAGAAGAGCATATAAGCTACTCCGATAATCCTACTTGACCACAACTAGCTGGATGATCAACTAACAAAATAAAAAAATCAATAGTCAAGAGTATGACAAATGCTATTGAAACTAGAGCTAATATCGCACAAACAATAACAGTTCTTAGAACATCAAAGTGGAACACAAGACTGAGTGATTTAATATTACATAAGGGGTAAAGCAAGGATGTGTTATGTCACCCTGCTTGTTTAGTATTTAAATAGATTCATGCTTGACAAGAACAACAAAAATCAATTGGTGGCATATGAATGTATATTGGAAATGTACGAATGTGCGGATTGATGTATGCTGATGTCATGGTTTGTATTCTTCTCTTGTATGATGTATCTCTCACAGTTGGATGTTTAGTTTTCTCATATATGATAGAGCTGCAGGAGTAGTCAGATGAATCTCCTCCAGTTCCCCCGGAAACGAATATATTTGACTCTGTTCCACAATGGGACTGTAACTATAAATCATTCCAAATTAGAACAGCGAGGATGCAATAAAACTTCATTAATGCAAATCGTGTGCAAACCGTGGTCACATTCAAAAAGATTCAGGGTACACCAAAATGTTCGTGATAGATCAAATCCTTGAACCACTCACAAAGTGGAGATTTCCAGCCAAGGGCCGATTATATTGATGGCAACAGCTATCTAGGGGCTTATATTTCTCTCAGCTAAAAATGGTTCCTTGATCCAGAAAGGTAGTGGAAATATTAACGTGCATTGACAGCGTATCATTTAGACACACCTTCTGGTAGTCCGTAATTAAGACGTTTCCAAGAACCGAGAGCTATGTCAAAGAGTTAATTTCAAAGTTCTATTGACTATCTGCATAACCTAATTCAGCTGGGTATTAAAAACGTTTGTGTAGGCGCATCAAAAATGGAGGTCTTGCAATATATCACTAGTTAAAGACTTAGAGACAGAATAATTGAGCTGGGTATCAATAAAGTATGGGTAGGCGCATCAAAAATGAAGGTCTTGCAATATACTCGTATAACTGGTCAAACATTCAGAGACAGAAAAGAAATATAGAAGTCAGAAGAATATGTAAAACTGAATAAAAGTTAGATGAGGCAGGGGCAGAGAAGACATAATTGGCGGAATCACGTGACCTAGATTCACTTTATAGTTTCTCATGGTTACCTCACAGGAAACAAACCACCACACAGGACCCCGAAAAAAATTAGGTTAACCTAGGAATAATGTAAATAAATAGATCAGAAATCTACTGCAAGAAGAGGAGTTAACTCAATAGTTACATAAATTGGTCCTGTACAGCAGTGCTCTGCAACCTTTTCTCACCTACGACACACCAAAATTCTTCCTAGAATTCCGCGGCACACCAAAAGCTAAAATATATAGGTATTAAATTAGGCATGAGTCTTCAGCGACGCGCATAAGGGTCATTTTTCTTTGTCTATGACTAATTTGGTGCGGCCATGGTGTGTACAAAGCACACTACGCAGTTTTCAACAGTTGGCACCAGTTATTGTGTATTAAATACATAATGAAAAATTGTAAAATGTCAAATACTAGTACATTGAATTTGACCGCGGCACACCTGTATCCGGCTCACGGCACACCAGTGTGCCACGGCACACCGGTTGCGGAGCACTGCTGTACAGGACTATTGCAGATGTTTATAGATAAAAAAATACATAATATATAAATCTTACCCACCAAATTCCCTAAAATGTAAAATTAAATAAAATAAATCGTTTGGTAAATGTAAATTAATGATAACATTATTAAATACTAGCTTTGCCCACAACATCGTTAGCGAAGATGTTATTTAGTTATCTCATTATATCCCAGTGGTTGGATTTTCTGTGTAGTCATTATCACCTGGCTCTGAATTACCCTGGAGGACAAAGAAATCCCTTAACAAGTCCTGAACAGGAATTTAGAGACCCAAGGACAGCAGGACTAAATGGGAAGTATAACGTGATGAATCGACTTTGTACCTGCGGTGAGGAGCAGGCCATGCGCCTTCGCTGTTGTGCCCGAAGAGCCCGGTGTTTTGCATCGAAAAGACTTGATTCGTAGTACGCCCAATGCTGCCAAATGACAGATTTATTAATATAAGTAATTTTGATTTCTGAAATCTTTAAAGTTAATAATATAAAAATATAGGTTATTATTATAAGGTCGGCACAAATACGAGAGATTACCGAGATAATGAAAATATCGATAACCACCGTTAACGAGCATTTGGTCATGTTACATCGATTGCTTTATATTTGATCTAAAAATAAGAAATTACTTTCAGGACAACTAATGAATCAATTCGGGTTCTAATAATAGGAACGAATAAATGACGACTAATTACGCAATAATAATATAAAGTTTCACATAACTGACATTTGTACAGTTTTGACAGCTAAACGATATAAAGTAATTACCGTAGCAAATATTACACGTACATATTCTGTAATTTAAACAAATATGTTAACAAATGTTTATTACACTAAGATCTAACACTTATAGCTGTCTCTTGTAAAATTTCTTGCATGAAATTTTTTTGTTTCGTTTAAATGTAACTTTTTTGTGATAAAAATTATGTTCCATTAGATTCGATAGACACGCTACTTTTGTGTTTTTTTCTTGCTGGCAATACAGTGTACACCACTTATTTCACTTAACGTAATATAATTATGGATAGACGCGTGCTCTACTAAAATGAATATATTATTTGGAAAATTTCGTGCGATTTTCAGATCGTGTCTATCAGCCATAAATGTATTAATTATGGAATATCAAATATTCTAGAAATATCATACACCCACCATTATTAGTTTAATTTTAACTAAATAAATAATTTCCTTAGTGGAGAGACAAACCGAGGTATATATATTTTACAGTGAATAAAATATTATCAAATTAAAATTTCAAAACAACGTTGTACGAGTACATATTTGAATTAGTTGAATATCCTAAAATAAATTTAATGCTTTTTGGTTGAAGGCGTAAAACAGAAACTTTAGATTTTTTATCCCAAGATTTATATTTCTTCTTCATCGCGTGTTCATCATGGTCCTCTGCTATATCTGAGATTTGGTACTCGTACACCACCTGTATCCATCCTTCCCAATCCGGGGTCATATTGAATGCAACGTTTAACACTTGCCACCCTATGATGGATAGTGAGTGACCAAGACTTACATAATAAAATAATTTTATAGCTAATTACAAAAAATAGCCTAGCAGATTTTGCATAATTTTAATGTAAAACATACATTTTTCACTGGATGTTGAGCGTCCAGCACAGTGGCTGGCGGAATTGTTTAACACAGTAAGGCAAGTGTTAAAGAAGATTCTGTTAATTTCTTGATTTGGTCCATCCATCTCGTAAGAGACATTTCATTTGCTCGTTTTATCTCAATTGTAGCAGTGATCACTAGCTTCTGAAGTCTTTCGTTGTCTTTTTTGGCAACATGCTCAAAGTATTTTAGGATTATTTGCCTAAGTTGTCACTGACAACTTAGGCAAACAATTAATTTATTTATTTATTATTTTTTTTTTAAATAGGCTTAGCCCAATTACTTTGAAAAATACAAGACATTAAAAAAGAAGAAAAATTACACAGAAGAAAAAAATTCAAAATTATATAAAATAAAAAAATAATGCATATGCATACAAACGAGTATATATACACAAACATATGATACACATATATTCACAGTCACTTAAGTATGTTGATGAGTGCTTTCTAACGCGCTCAATCTAAGAAGAAAATTTACTTTTGCTTTCGGTAATGTGATATGAAATACGAGTATGTCAATATCCGAAGCAGTCCCGTTCAAAAGAGTTAAAGCCCTTCCAACCCGTTCTTGCGTATGTTATTGAGAACAGTTCTTGCCGGCGCAGTCTAGTGTAATTGTTAGGAACATTTAACGCTAGTCTTTGTAGTAATGCTGGACAGCTCACAACTCCTCGAACGAGTTTGACAACGTATACCAGGAGACGCACATCTCTTCTTACGATCAGAGAGATAATGCGAGTGGATCCTCGACTACAAGAACTAACAACGATAAATACAATTCTTGCTTCAAGTACTCGTATATGTATTTTACTTCCCCATTGACTTTGATTCTTATAGCAACTCGTCGTTCAACAGATTTCATAATTTTCATTCATCTAAGAACATCATCTTTAAACAGCAGAATTCTCGTACTTGTTGTAATATTTCTTTATTCTCACAAATATCACATTTGCTTATCCATTCTCTCTTTTCAACCATGACTTTGGATTTCCCTTTTTTCCTAAGATCTTTTCTTTTCAATTCCGAAAGCAATGGTGCTTACTTAAATATCTCGAAATATGTAAAAATTAATGTTGATTCCTTTCTGAATATAAACATGGCTATGCTATGAATGGGGATGAAGGAACAAATCTTAAATTTAAAACACAGAATCGTCATTTGAACTAAGGGATTTCAATATCTTCTGATCCTGATTGGTAAATCAAGGAGTTTGGCAACCTTCGTTGTTAAGATGATCAACTGTCACCCGTGGATTTTGGATTCGATTCCTGATGGTGCCCAATAATATGATATAATAAAATTTAAAAAAGGTATCGCTGTGGAAAAAAATTAACTAGTAGCTAAATCCACATACGCTAAACGTGTGCGAGTGTTATTGTTTCTTTATGTGTGGGATGGTGGGGTGATGATGAACCGCGGGTGATGATGAACCGCGAAATTCGTCTCAACTCCAGTGGTTCTTAATCCGAAGGCTCGATTAACGAGGTTGGAGACAGTATTATCTCCCGGACACGTTCCTAAATATGTCAGAATCACTAATTCGTATAAATTGAAGATTTCTTTACGAATCAACGAATCACTGCGAATTAATTATCATGAAATTGTTAAACAACACAAGTGCTTAGTTAAAAAAATATAACCATAGCGACATGCCTCTTTTGGGGTAGGCAAAGAGAACAAGCCTCAATTTCATTATATTCTGACAAACTATCTGTCTCTCGCTTCTGCCACTTCCATGCACATCATCATACATATTCTTATTTTCTTAAGGCTGTAATTTGTTTTAACAAATACTGTTTATTCCACATTTTTGTAACGGTATAACCCTACCGGTTTCAAGGCTTTCACATCATCTTCAGGGGAGCACAAACAAGACTTGTTTGTACTCCAAGTATTGTTTGTGCTCCCCTGAGATGAGGTGAAAGCCTTGAAACCGATAGGGTTATACCGTTACAAAAAAGTGGAATAAATAGTGTTGGATAAAACTAATTATAATGTCTTTAAACCTCCACAATGTTAATGCCTTAACTATAAATAATATAGTTTCTTAAGGTTTTTCACTCTTTCAGAATAACATCTAGTCAGCCCATCTTTCTTTTAGATCTTCACTAACTTCTTATATTCTATACAACTTGTATAGGTTATTTTGGTAATCTTTCATAATTCATTCTTTGTACGTGGTCGAAACACATCAATACTTCTAATGTGTACCGGGCAGGGTACGAATAACTGTATATAGGTGCGATGGCTGCTGCGCAATGCTCGGATAATTCAGTTGCGGTTCCAATGGTATAGATCGATGAGAAGAAAGTAGCGGGGTGAAGAGATTCCTCTTATGGCAGGTTGTAGCAGGTCTCAAGTAAAACACAGCAGGGTAGAGTGTACTGAGAATATATTTAAAATTAAAATAGACCCCTCTTATGGACGGTCAGTCGGTCAAAGCATGCGCTCACACCTCGCAAAATTCAACAATTTTCGGTTGTTTTGTGCATTGCTTAGACCGACAGGTCCGTGATATACTTTGGGGACGACCGTTCACAAGTATCCTTTAAAGGTTACAAGTATCCGTTCACAAGGACCCAAATAAACTAACATTTTAACAAGTATTTTACATCAAATTATGAACAAATTTACATATAAAATATAACACGAATCTATATCAAATTGTATCAAGAATTTACAAAACCTATTTTTTTTATCCACTTTGCACGGATTTCTCCTGTTACACAGAGGGTCTGCTTCTAGCGTTAGCTTATTCGTTAGGAATAATATCAGCCAGGATTCTTCTCATACTGCTAGGCGGTACCGAGACTATATCCACAGTGTCATTCAGTTGGTTCAATACCTCTATACCACGCGTGACTGAGTGTTTAGCCATGATATTCGTCCTGTAAGTTGGTATGTAGAATAGAGGGTGATTCCTTGCACGGCTATATTTATTGGGTACATATAAACTTAGTGCTTCTAGAATCGCGGGACAGTTAAAGGAACCTTGGAAAACCTTTATTAGGAATATCGCAATGGATTCTTGCCTTCTTGTTTCGAGGCTTCTATGGTTACACGCCGTGAGAAGTTCGGCATGGTGAGCATATTTTGGGTAATCGCCCTTTGTTCTGTACCATAGATATCTGAGGACTTTTTTTTTGTATTTGTTCTATATTGTTTTTATATTTCAGCTGATGAGGAGCCCAAACCGTAGATGCATATTCTAATTTGGTTCTAATTAGATAATTACAATATATAAGTTTTGGAGGATATCGGTGCTGTTAAATTCTCTTGATATTCTCATTATAAAACCGAGTAGTTTGTAACAGTCCGATATCAAACGTGAGACATGGTTAACGAACGTGAGTCCGACATCAAAGGTTACGCCCAAATCTTTGAATTCAGAAACTCTGTTTAGTGCCACTCCCTGTATAGTATACTGATGGTGGATTGGTGAAAACGATCGACTATAAGATACACAGACACGTTTATTAATGTTGAACAGAAGATAATTTTGCTTACTCCAGGAGACTAGGGAGTCTAGGTCCTGTTGTAACTGTGCACAGTCGTGAGGTGAATTGATCTTTTTGAAAAATTTCAAGTCGTTATCGAGCAATAAACATGTCGAGTGACTTATGGAATTTTGAATGTCGTCTATGAATATGAGGAATAATAGGGGACCTAAATTGGATCCTTGTGGTATACCAGATCTTGCGATAAATGCCACAGAAGACTTGTTACGGATTGTTACGTATTGAGAGCTTTCTTTTAGGTATGATGCAAATAATCCAATTAGATTATCAATGCAATATATAAATCTACACATACAAGGGGTGACGCATACGTCCGATATATAATGCTATCATTCCTTATTCTCCCACACAATGTTTTCGCACAGGATCGACGTAAAAATGTATAAATTCGAATAAAAACTGAATTTCAAATTTGTATGACGTTTGCAAAGCAAATTTCAAATTTAATTCAAAACGACGGGTGCATTTTAATCGTTTTAAAAAATCTTTGACAATATTTCACAGATGGATCAGTAATTTGCATGGACGAATACTCAATAATTTGATAAAACATTTTGAAAATAAATAAAATCATATTGAAATACTCGTATATGACACAGAGTTAAAATGATGAATATATGGAATGGATGGTTCGCAAACAATTTTATAATTAAATATAAAAAATAAAACACTTATTTTGTTAACATATACCTATATGGTAGCTATGCGCATTTGGAAACCACAGAAATCAAAATAGACAACCTTTCCGAATGCCCAGCTTATTTTTGAGCAAGTCTGATTATTGCGAAGGGTTCCCTAAAATGTCGTTATCATACTATATTATAATGAGACTTTGTGTATTTATTTCAAATACTTTAATAATTAAGTTTAGTATGGTTATACAGTACCGGTACAAAGATTATAGAATAGGTGAATGGTTGCCGCTCAATCCTCGGAGATTCCGGCGTGACTTCAACGAGTCTCAATAAAGATCTGGTTGCCGCTCAATCCTCGGAAATTCCGGCGTGACTTCAACGAGTCTCAATAAAGATCTGGATAAAGATAAGAGATTACTCGTTGACCAGTAGAAGTTAATAAAAATAAAAACACAGTATGACGTTTAAGAAGACGAGAATACTATAGTATATATTCGCTCCCAAGTGATGAATAACTTATTCGGAGTCCCGGTCCAATGGTAGGACACCTTACTCCTTCATCGGATAAAGTCTGACTCTTATGATATTTAGGCTGAAATTTTTCGGTTCTTTTCAGGAATCGGGGAAGGATAGTTTGTGAGAAATGTATTTTTTTTTATGAATGATTATGAGAAATAATAAAAGGATTAAATACGTATATAAACGTGATGGTATATAAATAATATTACATACGAATATACATAGATTTGTGGATTTGTGTCGTCACACACGGTAATATATTGAATGGGTGTGAGTGAAAAATAATGAAGGCGAGATGGTGGTGAATAAAAAATAAATTATGAAATGTAGTATATATAGTATAGGTATATGGGGAGACGTGTGTGGCTTTTTATAAATACTCGTATATTAATACGTAAATGTTTATTATGGGAGATACACGGTTGCCTATGGGGGTAAATTATCTTCCGGTGGTGCTGTCCTGTTGGAGTGGAGTACGAGGGGGTGTTCAGAGTGACAATCGGAGGGTCGTTTGAGGGGACGTTTACGGTTAAGGGGGGGTTCGGAGGGACGTTTTTCAATATTGATTTCGTGCGAGTGTGTCTATATTTAGTGTTCGCGTTTTTTATATATTCGTCCTATTTTGCCTCCCTTATATTTAGCCCATCGCACATTGCAAGCACCTCGATTGGATCGCTTATCCAGTCATTCTGCGCTAGTTCAACGCTTGTCATGTGTTTATCACGGGGGTCATCCGATCATATGTAGTGATAATACGAGGACCACATAAGGTACATTTTATTACAATACAATAATCATTCTGCGCTAGTTCAACGCTTGTCATGTGTTTATCACGGGGGTCATCCGATCATATGTGGTGATAATACGAGGGCCACATAAAGAGACATTTTATTACAATACAATATTACAAATAACGGTTTTGGAACAAACAAGGTCACAGATGAAGTGCACACTTGTGGAAGTTAAGTAGGAGCAGGAGTGTTGCATAAATGTTTTAGGATATACTAATGTGGATAGGGGAAGAATTAGGAAAGAGTATAGGAAACCACAGAAACAGAAGTGACCAGACTCTGCGCCCCTTTCCCAAGTTTAACCTGCGGGATCACGCAGTTTCCTGGGTGTGACCGCTGTCCTTGTACTGTCAGTTACATGGAGCCAAAAGTGAAGAATTTGAGATGTCAGAGGAGCAGAAGCTGAGCACTTTCTAAGCGACCCTAAACTTGCAATTACTGTCCAAAAGATCAACCACCAAGAATCTCGCTACACCTCTACATTTTAAAACTACAAGTTATAAAAACAAAATTTAAAAGAAAAAATACGTTAACTTTTTCAAAATGTTACCACGAAGATCAAACTTGAATTTCGATGAAAAAAATAAATGTTTCGAAGACCCCTCTCGGATGAAAACTTTACTCAACAAACAAACAAGTTTCCAATAATATATTTATCGGGTATCCCACACTTGAAACGGCCGAGCAACCCCGAACAAGTTAACTAGTTAGCCTAAGTCACAAGTTAAGGGAAGCAAAAGGAATAAGGAAGACGTGACTAGAAAAATAAACAGAAGAACAAGGTCGAGACTAAATTGTTGGACTAACTTCCTAAACTTCACCATTTGAGATTTGATAAATAAATACTTATAAAGAATATGTAAGAGGATTAAAAACAATCAAACTGTACGGCACCGGTACAAAGAACTGTAAATAGGTGGATGGCTGCTGCACAATGCTCGGAGAATTTGGGTCGATTCCAAAGGCGTAGATCATTGAAAAGGTAGCAATGGTTAAGAGATTCCTCTTAGGCAGGTATATGGTAGCAGATCTCAAGTAAAACACAGTAGGTAGAATGTACTGAGAATAAGATATTTATTTTGAAAGGGACCCTTCTTATGAACGGTCAATCGCTCATCGCAAGAGCTCACATCACGCGAAATACTACAATTTTCGGAAGTTTTGCGCAATACAGAAGCCGACCGGCCAGCTTTCTAGTCTCGACGACCGTCCATAAGTCTACGTTTCCGCTGCGATTGCGATGTAGCGTGGACCCTAACAAACATAAATATATCATACAAATATTAAGGAAATATCAAATATAACAAAAATCTATACATATATAGTACAAATCAAAATATATCAATAATTTACAGTTCAAATTACTAATATTATTCACATATAAAAGGGTAACGCATACGTCCGATATACAAAAGATGAGATTTTTTTATAAAGAGTTCAATATTGCCCTCTTATCACGCCGAAAATTTTCAGCGTCTTTCCAATCATGGATTAGCGCTACGCTCAAACAGAGATTGTTTATTGGCCTTTCCAGTTCATCGCTCTTCTTTCTTTACGTCGTCCTTTACTGTCCATGCAGTAAGACTCTGGAATCAGTTACAAACCAATATAAGACTCGCTCCGTCCTTGGCATGCTTTAAGAAGCGACTGAAAAAACTCTTAATTTCTAGTCAGTAAAATAACGTGTTTCATTCCTGATTTTTCTTTTCCTTTCCTCTCCACCATCCTTTCCTTTCCTTTTGATTGATGATATCTCACTTTATATGAAAAATAATGTTCGGGTGATTGTGCGTCTTTGTGGGGTTCGTGGGCGTGTTCTCGTATTTCGATAGTCATTTGAATGATTTATGCGACCACGTAACTTGCTTCATTTACTTTTGTCTGGTTGATTGGAAGAGATTGCCATCTGGCAATAAGCCCGCCAGATTGTATTGCAATAAAATTGTTAAATAAATAAATATTGGTTTATATATTTATTTATTTTAACTATTATTAATCTAATCAACTAACTTCCATCATTTGGCATCCCAGCATTTTCCTGTTGGGTTAAAAAGAGAGAGCAGAATGCCAGACGTTCCTTCTTTCAAAATATTATTCACTTGATCTAACTACACTTTCCTTGGTCCTCCTCTACTACACCTTCCATTAAGATTTGTCGTATATATTTATTTTGTTAGTGTTTCTTCATTCATTCGATCTACATGGCCAAACCATCTAAGTTAGAGTGCTCTTATTAATCTTACTTAAGTTCACATTCATCTACAATCACCCTTAAGTTCAAATTCTATTAAACGGTGTGGGCTTGCCTCATAACATTCTCCCAATCGAGATACAACCCCACCGATAGGAGGAGGGTGAGCCCAGCCGCGAGAACGTTAAATGTTTTTAATATGTTATAACAATTTTGTACATGTAAATTATAATACAAAAAAAAAGTTAAGTTAAGAGAGAAAATAAAATAAGAATCTAAATTGTACTTACTGAGTTATTTTCTAACGAAACATTCCATTTACTACTAGCGTTAAGAGAGAAAATAAAATAAGAATCTAAATTGTACTTACTGAGTTATTTTCTAACGAAACATTCCATTTACTACTAGCGTTAAGAGAGAAAATAAAATAAGAATCTAAATTGTACTTACTGAGTTATTTTCTAACGAAACATTCCATTTACTACTAGCGTTAAGAGAGAAAATAAAATAAGAATCTAAATTGTACTTACTGAGTTATTTTCTAACGAAACAGCAACAAACGAGTCATCTAATATAGTTAATATTGATTTGTAAATTTGAGAGAAATATTCTTGATTTGTAAGCGGCTCTCGGGGAGAAGAGGCGCCACTTCTATCATACATATACTTGTGGAGGAAGGCTGGCAATATAAACCACCCTTCTTCCACAAGTACACGTATGAGTGAGCCCTCAGCCAATTAGTGCTCACATAATAGAAACCACAGCCTTAATTGATACTCCACTCTACAAACTTATCAGCTTCTCAAAGCTATTCTGATTTACTATTTATAGACCCTTGTTACTTTGTACGTATTGTATTATCTACCTGCTTAATCAATCTTGAATATCGATGACTTCCGTGGCCTAGTTGGTAAGACGGGTTCGATTCCCGATGGTACCAAAATAAAATTAAAAAAAAAAGGGTCCTAGTGTGATAAAAGAGTACGTATGCGAGTGTTGTTATCTCTTTACATGCGGTAGTCTTATCAACAAGTGTAATGATGAACCACCAATTTCGTGCCTACACCAATGTTACTTAATCCGAAGACACTTAATTAGTTAGGCCGAAGACGATATTATGATATATCACGCAGGAGCACGCCTTACACTGAATGGTGCTGAAAAAAATGAAATACCTCGGAAGTATCTGAGTAGAGGACCTCGACCCAGAAACCGAAGTCAAGTGCAGAATTGAATCATCTCGTACGGTTTTTAATAAAATGAGAAGCGTATTCTGCGATGATAATCTAAGCTTGAAACTTCGACAACGGTTAGTCAAACTCTACGTTTGGTCAGTGTTATTGCATGGAGTGGAATCATGGACCCTCAAAGTTGGTAGTATGAACCGACTGGAAGCATTCGAAACGTGGATACACCGGAGAATGCTACGGATACCCTGGATGGATATGGTCAGAAACACAAGGGTTCTTCAAAGAGCCAAAGCTGATAGAGAGTTGCTGACTAATATTAAAAACCGAAAGGTGTCTTATTTGGGTCATTTTCGTAGAGGAGAAAAGTACAAATTACTGCACCTGATCATCCAAGGCAAAATAGAGGGCTGAAGAGGGGTTGGCAGGACACTAATCTCCTGGCTCCACAATATACTTGTTTGAACTGGTATAAGGAGCGTTGGGGATCTTTTTCGGGCTGCCGGGGACAATGATGCTTACTCTCAGGTGATAGTCAACGTTGGGGGGGACCTGACATGACACTAGGAAGAAGAAGAAGAAGACGATATTCTGTCCTAGCTACGATCTTCAATAAACCCAAGTCGCCAATTCGGATATGTTGAAGAAAGCCATACGAAAACAAATTGTACAATAATATTTTTTTATTGATATAAGAGATGGTGACAGAAAGTGTAAGAGGAAAGTAAATGCGATATATGAGAGAACAATGAAAAATTAGAGCAAGTTAAGATATTCTACTATTTAGAAAGTACTTTCTCATATTTGTTTATTTTATTAACACAATAAACGACACTTAAGAGTACTTTTACAAAGTAAATACATATATTATTTATAGTGAAGGCATTAACATTGTGGAGGTTTAAAGCATTGTAATTTGTTTTATCAAACACTGTTTATTCCACTTTTTGTAACGCGTTTACCGTTAGAAGCGTGTATCTCGGTACCAATTCGAACAGAATTCAGTCTTGATGAGGTGAAAGTCTTGAAACCGGTAGGGTTATACCGTGAAGATAATTTACCTTAACCGATCAGTCCAATTTTGGCCCACTTTTTCAAGCATTGGAGGCTGTCTATCGCCAATAATTCGTCTAATATTGTCTTCTATTGCCTCAATCGAGTCCGGTTTATTAGCATAGACTGGCGACTTCACGTATCCCGAAACGAAATAATATAAGGGCGTTAAATCGCATCGCAGGATCTTGGTGGCCAATTAACAGGTCCATTTCGAGAAATTATTTTATCATCAAAAGTTTCTTTCAGTAAATGGATTGTGACGGTTGTTGTGTGGGATGTAGCGCCGTCCTGCTGAAACCACATTTCCTCCACATCCATGGCATTCAATTGAGGAATGAAAAACTCAGTAATCATGGCTCTATAGCGATTGCCATTGACTGTAATGTTCTGGCCGGCTTCATTTTTAAAGAAATAAGGACTAATGATTCCATCAGCCCATAAAACACCCCAAATAGTACATTTTTGTGGATATAATGGCTATTCGATAACATCATGTGGATTCTCCTCGCTCCAAATGCGGCAATTCTGTTTATTAACATATCCGTTGATCCAAAAATCTCCCTCATCACTGAACAAAATTTGCCCGTAAAACAGCGGATCATCTTGCAGTTGATTTTTGGCCCATACACCAAATTCTCGGCGAGAACGAAAATCCCTTGGCTTCAATTCTTAGACCAATGAATCTTGTAGGCTTTTAAACCGAAATCTTTCCGTAAAATCGTCCAAACAGTAGACGGACAAAGGCCAACTTGTACACGGCGGCGAATAGACAAATTTGGATCTTCTTCAATACTGTCTTCAACGGACGCAATAGCTTCTTCTGTACGCACCCTTCTTTGTCGGTAAAGAGGCACAACATCCATCAGAGTATATTGTGTTGGAAATTTATTCACTATACGACGAATCGCTGTCTCAGATGGTCGATTATGTAAGCCAAAAGCATTTCGAAGTGTTCTTTGAGTTTGGACTTTCGAAGTGTACCACAAATATATCGTTGCGGTGTATATCTATTCATGATGAATTTTCAAACGTTACTGAGTAAAAATAGCAATGACAGCTTGACAACTGGCGCCCCTACCGAGAGATATAGGAATTTTAAACCCTTTCCCCCTTAAATAAACACCCTGTACAATCAATAAAAAATAGACTATAAATAAATAGGAATATTTTGCACAGTTTCAGAAAAATCCAAATCGCCTAGAATCCAATCAATAACAATTTACTTTAAAAATTCTAATGGAGGAGAACAAATCACGTCTGGCAACTATAATTGTTTGATGTTTTCTTTCAAAAATATGTCCACCACTGTCCTATATTTACAATTAACTCATTTTTTTTCGTATTATTTTTAATCTGTCAATAATAGTGGACCTTTGAGGAAATTCTCCTCTCTGAAGAGCGCTATATAAACTGAGGTGTTATTATTATTATTATTATAGAAAACGAACAAAGAAAAACTATCCTTTTCTTGGATTTCTCACTGGTCTCCTTCCACTTACATACAACTAGAAGATATTTAATAAAACAAATGACACGCCGAAGCCACCGCAATTGAGTTACCAAGGCTTCCAACTCTGCAGTAAGGTTGAAATTGTTCACTCCAATTAAAAAAAGTCCTTGTTTGTCATTATGCTATATTTACACTTTTAACCAGGGCTGTGGAGTCGGAGTCGGAGTCGTGGAGTCGGAACATTTTAGGTGGAGTCGGAGTCGGAAAAAATCGACCGACTCCGTTTAATTATTTTAACATTTTCTTTAACTCATCCAATGCTGAGAACACGCCTGGCGTGTCCATGTGAACATCTGATTCATGCTCAAAACACGCGCGGCGTGTCCATGCCTAAATATTGTTAGTGTATTATATCAGCATACGATATTCGTTCATTACTTCGGAAGATACCGCCGCATTCGGGCGTTCTCAAAAATCTTGTGTTCTATTCAATATTGAATAAAAAAAATAATAAACAATATAAATAAGATTTAGTTAACGTATGAAAACAAATGAAGCAACCTTTTTATTTTTAAGTGTTTTCTTATTTTTTTTAATATCTACCTGTGTTGTTTTTCTAATTATTTTAAAAGTTTTATTTAATTCTTTTTTTAAATATTAATATATATTTTTAATATTATTTTAGTGTGATGAAGATATTGCTTAATGCGTATTGTTTATATATTTTTTTTATTAAATTGTTTCATTTGTGTACGAATATAATTAATTTTTTATTTATACCTGTATCCATTATTAATAAGTCAATATAAATACATTAGGTAGACGCAGTAAATTATAAAATAAAATAAAAATTGAAGTCAGAGTCAAGAGTTGGAGTCGGCGTCGGCGTCGGAGTCGGAGTCGGAGTCGGAGTCGGAGTCGGAGTCGGAGTCGGAGTCGGAGTTGGAGTCGGAGTCGGAGTTGGAGTCGGAGTCGGTAAATTTTCATCCGACTCCACAGCCCTGCTTTTAACCATTCTTTTTTTTTGTTATTTGACGTCATTGGGTTAAACCTGAATCAAATGTCAAGTATATAAATAAATCAGCCTCCACAAGTCCACATCCATCCCTCATAACTTTATTTCATATTCAGACAGGCATTTTTACTACCATGTAAAATATAAATATAATGTGACGTCTCGTCTTCAAGAATCACTCAATACACGCTCATATAATATATCGAGCTGTTATATTTCTACAAATACTGTTATAACGAGCAACTTGGCAATAATGAGCAAAAGGGGACCGACTAAATTTTGCTCGTTATTGCCAGACATTTCTCATTAAATCACAGATAGGTATATTATGAGATTTTTAAAAAAATATTTATTTAATGACACACACCTGCATACCATCACACACTTTCCTTATCGGGACAGACAGAAAGGACAGAGTGCCAGACTTTCCTATCTCGACACACGTGCTAATAAGCCTCTTCTATGTACATCAATGCGCTTGTAATAAGCAAGTTCGACTGTGTATCAAAACAGATATACATGAGCAGGATCATTTTTACATACCATATACGTATATTAAAAAGAACTTTCGTATATTACTGAGAACATTTATAGTCCGAACTTTGAACTGATCTACTCGTAATAATTCATATTGCTACAATTCTTTTCTCATTCCTTAAGGGGTACTCTACTCCAGAGAGGGGAATTGCGGGCGTTTTTTCAGACTAAAAAAACTAATAATATTTTTTTACAGTTCGTTAATTGATGATTTGAGAATGTACAAAAAAACTTTAGGAGTTTTTTTTAAAATTCAAGCTGTTATCAGCTGTTATAAATCTTGTCGTAAAAAAGGGGGTGAGCTGGTCAACATGATTGGAACACTTTCGTAAATCCGAAACACAAATCATACACAGTTTCTTGATAAGAAATAATGTCGTTATAGTTGGTACCAACGAGAAAAACAAATAAGTTCGTAAAATGGCGGCTGTTTGAAAAATATTTCAATTTTTTTACCCTTTTTTAAAAAAAAATTTATTTTTTTAAAAACAGTAAAAAAATAGTTTTGAATTTTTCATGGTAGGGACGATATAAAAATATTTATCAACGTTTCATACCAAATTTGAAGGTAATCAGTTGGAGAGAATTTGAGATTTTATGCCGACCAGGTTGTCTGAGTCATGCTGCCTCATTTATAGCTATAACTACGTAAATATTGAGAATTTTAAAAATTCCTTTTGAGAACATATTTTTAAAGGTCTAAACTTTAACAATATGCAAAAAATACGATGTTTTCAAATTTCAAGAATAGAATACCCCCTTAAACGAAACAACACGTCTGATTTCTCCTTAATTAACCCCCAAAATTGAACAACACATCCTTCTGAATCCATCTTGAGTCTGCGTTACCTACAGCAGCACTCTGTTGCATTAATCTCCAGTTTTCTTCATCTTCATCCCCCTGCCAATCTGCACCCTCAGGTGGTGTCTCTGAGTTAGATAATTTAATCGAATCCACAACCTTAATTAATATTCCAGTTTACACAGACCTGATGGTACCTCCTGGCGCTTTATAGGGTGGTAACGTCTGCCATTCTGATGATATGGCAGGTTTCATTTCAACATTTCATAATCTAATATTTAGAGAGTGATCAACAGTATAATTGGCTAAGAATACTTATTGTGAACGATGTTTCCCTTCTTAAAATAAATTATTAAACTGAGTGTATGTGTTTTAATATGAATCGTTCTTTTATCATCGTGGAATCGACGTATGATAAGCAATCTTTCAAGGTAGAAAAAGATCGTCAGTCATCGTATAAAATATGAGATCAGTATGTGTGTTTATTAATTTATTGTGTGCAAGCTGTTGTACTTCAACAATCACACATTGTTAACAAATCAAAAATTATTATTTTTATTCGTATGTACCCTTCAATATGTCGTGCTTTGGGCATATTAGAGTATGGCTGTGAGATAATATTGTTTTCGGCTACAGTAATCGTACTTTCTAATTAAGAACCACTAGAGCAGGCACTTAACTTGCGGTTCGTCATTGCACATATTGGTAACACTACCACACGTGGAGGGACATCAGCACTCGCACACGTACTTGGCGCAATCGGTTATTTTTTTTTCAAAGAACAAGCGCTCTTGAAAGAGCAGACTCTTCTGCAATCAGCTTTATTTTATAAATCAACAAACTATGGTTATATATAATATTTTTAATCTCTGCAAATTGATTACCCAAAAATCACTAATTGAAAACCACACTGGGACTTTTAAAAATACACTAAGTGAAAACCAGACAGGAACTTTTAAAGATATACTAATTGAAAACCAAACTGGAACTTTTAAAGAGATACTAAGTAAAAATCAGACTGGAACTTTCAAAGAGATACTAAGTGAAAAACAAACTGGAACTTTTAAAGAGATACTAAGTGAAATCCAGAATGGAACTTTTAAAGAGATACTAGGTGAAATCCAGAATGGAACTTTTAAAGAGATACTAGGTGAAATCCAGAATGGAACTTTAAAAAGATATAGGTACTAATTGAAAACCAAACTGGAACTTTTAAAGAGATGTTAAGTGAAATCCTAACTGGAACTTTTAAAGAGATACTAAGTGAAAACCAGACTGGAACTTTTAAAGAGATACTAGGTAAAAACCAGACTGGAACTTTTAAAGAGATACTAGGTGAAATCCAGAATGGAACTTTTAAAGAGATACTAGGTGAAATCCGGAATGGAACTTTAAAAAGATATAGGTACTAATTGAAAACCAAACTGGAACTTTTAAAGAGATATTAAGTGAAATCCTAACTGGAACTTTTAAAGAGATACTAAGTGAAAACCAGACTGGAACTTTTAAAGAGATACTAGGTAAAAACCAGACTGGAACTTTTAAAGAGATACTAGGTGAAATCCAGAATGGAACTTTTAAAGAGATACTAGGTGAAATCCAGAATGGAACTTTAAAAAGATATAGGTACTAATTGAAAACCAAACTGGAACTTTTAAAGAGATATTAAGTGAAATCCTAACTGGAACTTTTAAAGAGATACTAAGTGAAAACCAGACTGGAACTTTTAAAGAGATACTAGGTGAAATCCAGAATGGAACTTTTAAAGAGATACTAGGTGAAATCCGGAATGGAACTTTAAAAAGATATAGGTACTAATTGAAAACCAAACTGAAACTTTTAAAGAGATACTAAGTGAAATCCTGACTGGAACTTTTAAAGAGATACTAGGTGAAATCCAAAATGAAACTTTAAAAAGAGATACTAATTAAAAACCAAACTGGAACTTTAAAGAGGCAGAGATAGATTTCTTATCATTAGGAAATAAAATTTAAATAAATAGATTAATATCTGCATTCTTTCGTAGTGTAGTATTTACTATACAAGAGAACCTTCATAGTCTTCATGGTATCTGTCTTTTAACCTGAAGGTTGCAGATTCGATTCCCATTGGTACCCATATTTAAAAAATTCAAAAAAAGAATATCAGGTTTTGGTCAGTGTTATTGCATGGAGTAGAATCTCATGGACCCTCAAAGTTGGTTGAATGAACCGACTGGAAGCATTCGAAATGTGGATGCACCGGAGACTGCTACGGATACCCTGGACGAATATGGTCAGCAACACAAGGGTTCCTCAAAGAGCCAAAGTTGATAGAGAGTTGCTAACAAATATTAAAATCCGAATGGTGTCCTACTTGGGGCATGTACTTAGAGGAGCAAAGTACAAATTACTGCACCTGATCATCCAAGGCAAAATAGAAGGCCGAAGAGGTGCTGGCAAGAGGCAAATCTTCTGGCTCCACAATATACGTGATTGGACTGGCATAAGGGGCGTTGGAGATCTTTTTCGGGCTGCCGGGGACAAAGATGTCTACTCTCAAGTGATATTCAACGTTTGGGGGACCTGACATGACACTAGGAAGAAGAAGAATATGTGCTTGCTGAAATGCAACCGCTTGCATCCAATAAATAAAAACACGCACAGGCGTCTTCTATCCACAGGGTGGTTGAAAATCTTACTCTATAGATATACTCGTATAACGTTATCTGTCTATTTTGATTAATAATATTTTTTTATAAAATATAGATAACTTCTCTATTGGAAAAGCTTAACGTGTTGAGATGTCTAGAAAGGGTGAAGTTTAAGCGGTCTTATGGTGTTTAAAGCTCTGAATGGTCTAACGCCCCAGTACATAAGGGAATTATGCGTTATAAATTTCTCCTCTGGAATATGTGCTCCACTGAGGTCGTTTGCCTTAAACTATCTAGTTAATGTGAATTCACCAACCTCTATCGGCCTTTTCTAGTGCCTGGTTTATAATTATAATAATATAAATAGTAAAATGAAAACTTATATGGTGTACCCCCATTTAGAGAATAGACTCACCTCAAGGGCGCACTAGTATTACAAAAAAAAAGATAGCTGCGGCCATTCGATTAGGAACTTCCCCGCATCTGTACATGCTTAGAAAACATATTTGGTAAGAAAACCGCAGAAAATCTACCAAGAGATGACGAACTACTAAGAAAACTTTGTTCATCTTTCAATGTGTGATATTCGGCTTTAGGTTTAGCGTAGTTGTTCATACGTGTATATATGGTAGTCATAAATTTTGATAAGACCTCACAAAAAGGGTTGTGTGCAAGTACATCCAAAATGGTACAAAAATAAACAAATATATATATAGAGCAATATTTGGTTACTTAATGTCGTAAAAATAAACAAAAATATTATATCTTGAATCTTGGAAAAGACTATAGTTTCACTTTGTGGTGCCATGTTTTATGTAAAAGGAAAAATAAGTAAATAAAAAACTTATTTTATATTTGTGTGTTCACCACAGGTTTATTTTTGGGTTTACTACCGGTTTCGAAGACCTACGTCTTCATCGTCAGGTGAAGATAAAGTGACGATGAATATTCACCTGACGATGAAGACGGTGGTCTTCGAAACCGGTAGTAAACCCAAAAGTAAACCTGTGGTGAACACAAAAATATAAAATAAGTTTTTTATTTACTTATTTTTCCTTTTAGATAAATGTATTATATACACGTATGTAAATGAACCATTTTTGGTCACTAAATGTAGTAAAAATAAATAAATGTACATACAGATGTAGCATTATTTGGTTACTAAATATAGTAAAAATAAATAAATGTACATACAGATGGAGCATTATTTGGTTACTAAATGTAGTAAAAATAAATAAATGTACATACAGATGGAGCATTATTAGGTTACTAAATTTTGAAAAAATAAATAAATGTATATGTAGAAAAAGTATTCTTTGGTGAGTAGGTTCTGTAAAAATAAATACATATATGTGTAGATGTAGATGGAGGAATATTTTATTACTAAATGCCGTAAAAACAAATAAATGTACATGCAGATGGAGCAATCTTTGATAATTAAATGCTATTAAAATAAATAAATGTATATACAGATGGAGCAATCCTTGTTTGCTCCATTGTGTAAAATAAATCAATATTCATGTACTCGTAGATCTACAATACCTGATTGAACTAGGAAGATCGTTCAAAGTGTTCAAAAAATATACACATACATGGAGCACATCTGATTGAACTAGTAAGATTGTTCTAAGTGTTCGAAAAATATACATGTATGTTACATCTGTTTGAACTAGGAAGACCGATCTAAGTGTTCGAAAAATATACATGTATGTTACATCTGTTTGAACTAGGAAGACCGATCTAAGTGTTCGAAAAATATACGCATTTATTGTACATGCACATGGAGCACATCTGATGGAACTAGAATGATTGTTCTAAGTAGTCGAAAAATATCCATGTACATGGAGCACATCTGATGCTAGACTAGAATTATTGTTCTAAGTCAGGGGTCTCTAAACTACGGCCCACGGGCCAACACCGGACCGTTATAGTTTATTTTGATTACATTGTAAAATTTACTATGTAAGTAAATCATACAAAATAATAATTAGGTGTTTTATTTATCGGATATAGTCACAAAACACACTAGTCGCACTATATTTCGCTTTTCGCGCATCGGCTATCAACGCCGCAATGAAATGTCCTTGACACTTGCCCGTAAGTACCGAAATTGCGAACGGAGCGGAGTCCACCCCCGCATCCTGCGCCATAGACATCTTACTCGCCGGCTAGTCCCAATACGAAAATTTACGTGTAATTCAAAACTACAGTATGTTGGTATGATGAGCTAGCTAGGAACTTATTGGAGGAATCAGTGTGGCCCTTAGGCTAAAAAGTTTGGAGACCCCTGTTCTAAGTAATCGAAAAATATTCAAGTACATGGAGCACATCTAATGGAACTAGAATGATTGTTCTAAGTAATCGAAAAACATTCATGTACATGGAGCACATCTGATGGAACTAGAATGATTGTTCTAAGTAATCGAAAAATATTCATGTACATGGAGCACATCTGATGGAACTAGAATGATTGTTCTAAGTAATCGAAAAATATTCATGTACATGGAGCACATCTGATGGAACTAGAATGATTGTTCTAAGTAATTGAAAAATATTCATGTACATGGAGCATATCTGATGGAACTAGAATGATTGTTCTAAGTAATCGAAAAATATTCATGTACATGGAGCACATCTGATGGAACTAGAATGATTGTTCTAAGTAATTGAAAAATATTCATGTACATGGAGCACATCTGATGGAACTAGAATGATTGTTCTAAATAATCGAAAAACATTAATGTACATGGAGCACATCTGATGGAACTAGAATGATTGTTCTACGAGTCGAAAAATATTCATGTACGTGAGTACATCTGATTGAACTACAATAGGAAGATCGTTCCAAGCGTTCAAGCTACGAGTACGTTCACTGCAAAAGATCAAATGTGTACACCGGCAAAATAAAACACGCACAATCTGAAGGGCGTTAAGGGTTCTTAAAATAATAAATTTACAGTGTAAATTCCATAATATGTTTGTTCAACTACCCACATAATAACAAAAACTTATATTCACTCGACTCGGAATAAAATGACCCACTCGCAACCGCCCGGAGGTGATCCATCACTGTGGATTAATGTGTTTGTGTTTATATGAACCATTGTTTAGCTAATCCGCTTCGTTGCTTTTAATGATTCCTGAATAAATATATTCTATATCAGTCGTCTATCATTATTAATGGCTGGAAACAATCGTTTCCACATTATTTCAACGAAAATAATCATTCCTTTTGTATTTAATATTCATTTTAAACAACGCCCTCATACACATACTAACGAACAACGCAATATTGTTTTCGATAATTACTTTATTTCTCATATATAATATACTTTTCAGATGTTCAATATAATAAATTACATACAGTTTATAAAGAATATCCAACTCACACAGTACATTACTTTTATACTCGTATAGAAAGTGTTAGGCTAAGGCCACACCAAAGTGCTTCGCCTAGTGCTAAGCTAGGTGATACGTGACTAATATACTAGGTAACTTCAGAATTGGCCACACCAAAGTGCTTCGTTCAAATTCATTTGACATTTGGGAGCGTTTGGGTCAACAAACGATGCCACTCTCAAAACTAACCAGAAAGCTATTTCTCTCAGAGAATTTTAATTTAAAATTTCGAACATCTCAAATTCGAACTTGTTGGGTGCATAATGTTAATGTTATCTAGAAGTATGGAGTGGATAGTTTCAACTTCTCTGCAAATAATCGCAGAATAAAACTTCCTTCATCTTGTAAAATCACTTGGTGACACAATAAAATTAACCAACACGTTTGTTCGCTTGGAGACTCACTAGGTGACTTATTAGTCACGTAGCGTGGTGCGAAGCGTGCAGTGTGGTAATTGCGATAGTATGGGGTGCGTTGGTTTGCTAGGATATGTCACCTAGCTCGCAGCGTAGCTCTAAGCACCAAGCGAGGCTCCTGCCTGTGTGGCCGAGGCCTTATGGATATACTCGTATTACTGTCATCAACATTCCAAAGATGGCAGTGTCAATATATTCATATCAAATATTGATTGATATACTACTTTCATCAACGTTCTATAGATAGCAGTATTGATATATTACAAGTATGAATAAATTCACATACAGTTTACATAGAATATCTCAACTCACATAGTACAGTAGATACCCGGAGGTAAGTAATACACATCGGGCTTAAGAAAGGGACTGTCGGTCATAATCGGCTAACTTCGGCTTTGTAGAGCGTCGTCTCTGTCATGCATACACGTGTTCCGTCGCGATTTGTCAAGCGTTCTAGGGTGTGGTCGCTCGGTGAGACGACGCTCTACAAAGCCGAAGTTAGCCGATCATGGCCGACAGTCTCTTTCTCAAGCCCAATGTGTGTTACTTAACGCCGGGTACTGTACATTACGACGATCTCCTTGACCTAGTTGGTGAGACACATGTAACCCCAGTCCGGGGGTTACGGGTTCAATCCCGCTGAAATTCAGATTTTTTTAAAATAAAACTTGTCTGGTTTTTCCTTGTGGCCTCTGTAACATATTTCTTGTTGGTTGGAAGAAATTACTAGATAGCAATAGTGCTGTACTGCTATATTGTGTTGTATAAAACGAAAGTTTAATATAATACAATATGTTACAATACTTTCATATGGAGGACGTAGTGAATACTTTCAACATTCGAAAGATGGTAGTGTCAACATAATTACATATATCAACTATGGATATTCACTATCATAAACGCTCCATAGATGGCAATATTACAAGTATGGATCAATTCTTATTTTTTAGATATTTTAAATCTGTCTATAATAGTTTGAATCCGTAGTTAGAGAATCCGCTCTCTGAACGGTGCTTTATAAATTTTATTATTAGTATTTTAACAATTTATTTGTAAAACAATATTGTAAGTAAGCAAAACCTGTAAATCTTGTCAGTTTTCAATCTTTCCATCAGGGTATTTCTTCCAGTCAACTATCCGCTCCTTTGTTATTTGTGTGTTGAACCACCCCTCCCTCCAATTACCTTAAACGCTTTCGTTTTAATATATCCCGGCGTATACATATTCAGGAGATTTGTCCCGTACATCATACAAAGAAGCTTTTAAGGGGATTCTCAAAGGACTAAGAGAGTCCTGGAAATAAAAGGGTTCTAATATCACGACTAAGGGGTGGACTATCTTTGGAATACATTATATTTAAGATGGTTCAAAACAAATATTCTCTTTTCTCGCTCTCTCCTCTCAATAAAAAGGGTGCCCCAAAGTATTGGGTATTAAAATAAGTTGTGTCCGTTTTTTTTTTCAAATTTAAAAATAAGCACCAAAAGTAAAACAAAATGGTAAAGGTTGTACGTCATTCGAAAGAAACTTTTCTGCTCTACAAGATATTGTGTTTGCTTTTACGTTATATATATTATTTTATGTGATTACAAGCCTTCAAAATGGAATGTCAAGTAGACGAAAGTGAGCATTTTCGACACCTCCTTCTGTTCGCGTTCAATCGAGGGAATAAAGCTGCTCGCGATATTTACAAAGTGTACGGTGAAGATGCTATGAATTAAAGGACAGCTCGTCGATCGCTTTTGCGTTTCAAATACGGTAATTTCGACCTGAAAAACATGGAAAGTTCCAACGACCAGTGGACTTCGATGAGGACCGCTTAAACTATATTATTCATGAAGATTCCCTTCAAACCACCGTAGAATTGGCTGAGCAGATAAATTGTAGTCACATGACTGTATACCGTCATCTTAAATCAATGGGAAAAGTCCAGAAGTTCAGCGCTCGGGTTCCACATGTTTTGAGTGAAAACAACAAAAATCAACGTTCGACATCTTCTGCTGGTTTGCTCGCGCGTCATCGAGCTACGCATGGCCACAAGCAAAGGTTCCTTTACTGCATCATTACTGGTGATGAAAAATGGTTTGAAAATGGTGATGAAAATGTTTGAAGGCGATCTTCATGAATAATATGGTTTAAGCTGTCTTCATCGAAGTCCACTGGTTATCCGGAATGTTCCATGTTTTTCAAGTCGAAATTACCGTATTTGAAACGCAAAAACCATCGACGAGCTGTCCTTTAATTCACAGCATCTTCACCGTACAATTTGCAAATATCGCGAGCAGCTTTATTCCCTCGATTGAACGCGAACAGAAGGAGGTGTCGAAAATGCTCACTTTCGTCTACTTGACATTCCATTTGAAGGCTTGTAATCAAATAAAATAATATATATATATATATATATATATATATATATATATATATATATATATATATATATATATATATATATATATATATATATATATATATATATATATATATATATATATATATATATATATATATATATATATATATATATATATATATATATATATATATATATAAATATATAACGTAAAAGAAAACACAATATATTGTAGAGCAAAAAAGTTTCTTTTGAATGACGTATAACATTTACCATTTTGTTTTACTTTTGGTGCTCATTTTTAAATTGGAAAAAAACGGACACAACTTATGTTAACACCTAATAATATGAACACACTTGTAAACAATTTCGTTCACTTGACCTTTCTGCAGGAATGTCATTCTACGTATTCGAGGAGTTGAGGAATGAGGAGAACTTTTAGTTACAGCAAGATGCTGTACCCCTCAACTACCATCGTGATGTGAGGGTATATCTTTATGAAAATATCCCGAACAGATGAACTGGATGAAGAGGTAACGTTGGATATCATCCGCGCTCCCCAGACTACAGGTGTATGGACCTTTTGATAAGGACTCATCAAAGATAAAGTCTATGACACTAAACCGGCACTCGTTAATGAATTGAGAGCAGCCATTAACCCTCGGTCGGGCGAAATACAAATCCTAACACGTTCGGACGCAACTCATCTGTGAGATTATTATTATTATTATTACACATGACAAGAAATATACACAATTTGAGAAAAAACACAGGTAATTTGATTTGGACATATAATTTTAATGGATCTGGGTTTGTTGCCTTTCATTTGTCGTATCCCCAGTAAACTAGGCTTTTGCCTGTATCTCACTGAGGATATTTAGCATGAAAAAATAAATCGATACTTCTTTCCGATTTTTGATAACACAAAAAACCCCGTTGCACGCTCTCATCAACCTGACAAACAGTGACACTCAACTACAACTGGAAACATCCTGCGAAACTCAACTCCTCACACATTATCGCTCCAGAAAGACCAAAAATATTCATCCCACAATATACTGCACACAATCATAAGAATAATAATCAAAACAAATTCAAAACAAAAAAAAGAAAAACACACAGAAACACAAACACAATAACAACCAAAATTAAAACAATAATAAGAGACCCACACTCACGAGCTCACATAAATCCTTTCCACTCGTCATTCATCTTTATTAAAAATTAAGTTTCTGCTTACACTTAAGGGAAAGCTTATCAAAGTGAAATCTTCACTCAAACATGATTATATAACATTTGTACATTTCTTTGCACTTTTCAATAATATTTTTTTTATTTTCTCCTATTGTTTTTCTTAAAATAGAAGACAACTAGTTTCAAATATTCTCAGTCTTTTTTGTTGGCAGCTTATCAACACAACTAATGCGATTCAGTAACATCACAATTTTTTTCAGTCATTTAATACCCACAATAGGTTTGTAAAAAAGATTTAGCACAATAAAAAGTATGTAGAATTAACTGTCACATCTTCATAAGGTAGGTGTTCATATGACGAAAATAAAAGCAATAACTTAACATTAGAGAACACTATGCTAGGAGTTTTTCAAACATTAAAATTCACATGTGATCATAAAACGTATTCACAAAAACAAAATGGAGTAATCAAAATATGATTAGAAAAGTTATTCCTGATCAGGCTCACGCTGAACATTTTCGAAAACATTCTTATAACAATTTTCCCACACCATGCGTGCATGTTCGTATTTATATAGTAAATAACGATCAATATAATTGAATTAGGGACTAGAACATAGATATACGAACTATTGCAGGTATATAAAAAGAAATATTGAGAAATAAATTGAAATTTCGGATATCGAAAATACTTACGTAATCAGGCGCAACTCATCCAGCAGATTAAAACATCCGTCACGGAGACCAACGGTGCACTGGAGAAATAACAAAGATGCATGAGGGGTAGGGAGTCAGGAAGCTAATATAAGCCTCACCTCTTTGTCGGTAAATCTCGCCCATTAGCACAAAAAACACCAGGTACCTCATCTCACAGATTAGATGCGCCCGCCCAAGTATTAAGAGGGAATGCGCTTAAATACCAAAATAAACTATTCGTGATTCCACGTTATCAGTAGTGCACGTACTACAACGGATATCTAAATTTGTCTTATTTATTATGAATAATCTTAGATATCCCTCAGTAAATTACTAAATTTATCATATAACCATTCAAAGGTTGTATATATTTTTGGGACACACCGTATAAAAACTACACACATACACTACACTACACCTAAAGCCGAACATGTTTCTATCACATATCGAAAGATCTACAAATGTTTCTTTGTTGTTCGTATTTCATTGGTAAGTTTTTGCAGTTTTTTTACCAAATATGTTTTTTTTTTAAATATATGCTGATTCAGGAAAGTGCCTAATTTGATGACCGTAACCACCACCTTCCTATCTTTGTAGTCAACTTCTAGATATTTATTTTGTTATATTTTTGATCTGTCAACAATAGTGGGTTTGTATCCCAAATTAGAACTCGTTTGAGAAAAGAATGCTCTATAAGCGGCGCTATATAAATGTTCCTTTTATTAATTATGCTAGCAACTGATTCATTGCATCAACCTTCAGTGATGTAGCATGTTTTTCCTGCTTTCTCATCATCCTTCTTTCCAATATATCGTTCATTATCCTGACCATCGATGATAACCTTTTAGGAGCTATATCCTTAAGGGAGAGATGATGATGATTTGTTGATAAATAAAACACGTTTTCGATCGCAATGCGGAAAGAGAGAAATTTTATTGGTAACGTAGGTATTTATACTATTCCCGCGTGTGTGCGGGAATGAGAGCAAGATATCTCGCCGTCTCGTTTCTGCATCCGCAAAACGATTAATGTCGTATGTAGGTGATAATTTATTTACGGAACTGGCTAGACAGATGTGGTGCGTTCTCGCTCTAGCATGGAATGCGCTCCGCTCCCGGCAATGAGTTGAATGACCGGCGCGTGGACTTGGTACTTGTTTGTTTTGCATTGCTAAGGAATGCAAAGGTAATTTCATCGGTCATTGACCGCGTGTGCGACAGCCACAACCTTTTTAAATAAGTGTGTAGTATTTTATATTTATAATTTTTTTATTGCATGTTTTTCTGTATATCAAAAATATTAATCCTACGTCTGAAACTCAAAACTTTGGGAAACGATTGTATAGTTGGCTGGAAGGGATTGACACTTAGTAAAAAACCCACCATATTGTATACGAAACCTTGATATGAGGTGTATGGTCGTTCGGTAATGCACTGAACTTTCGTGCGGAAGGTCGTCAGTTCGACTCCATCGAATACCACAGGCATTTTTTCCACATTGTATTCGGGAGCACAAGGATACCCATGACTTCATTCAAATCTATTATTTCTTAAAGAGAAAAAGACTTGCCGATGGGCTCCAATCGTATCACTTCAGTGTTCTATCGGATCAAGTACAGCGATGTGGCCGGTGAGTCTGCTGGTGTGCAACGGCTCACACAATTAAAAAAAAATCCACAGTACAGTTTCGCTTTCCAACTGGATTGACGTTAGAATGGTGAGAGTATCCTCAACTACGAGGCCAAGTAACGACAACGGTGAATGGGGCTGAAGACTATATTGTCTTCCGACCACACTCTTCAACATGTCTGAATCACTTATTCGGATAAATTACAATGTACAATGCAAATGAATGAATTGTTCACCAAAACATTGCGTTTACTTTTTCTTTCACAATTCAATTACCAAGGACATTTTTTAATCCTTCATTCGATGTTGTTTTTCAGCTTTCTTTCAGCCCCTTAATATGTACCATAAAGCTGTAAGCTCATTGTGAAAAAAATATACATGTAGATTACATGTGTATGTTCTTATGAATATACTATAGCAGTAAATACAGCCTGTTTTTTTATAAAGTATTAATAGCATTACAAACCCCTTAATCTCTCAACAGTTTCCCACCCCTATGATTCTCCACCCCTCCCCATCCTTCACCTCGTCATATTTTCCTTTCAAAATATTCCTTCGCGTCTTTTCTATTAATATCTCACTAGAGAGAGAGAGATGAAAATCGATATTCTGCCATTACCTTCAGACGACTAACTAGCCCATGTCTTCTGCCTCACGTGCCAGACGGGAAATGGTTCTGATTCCACTAGAACAGTTTACCCATTATTACGGGTGTCACAAATTAGCTTCTAACTTCAGATCCGACAATGCAGTATTTGAATGAACTGAAGACGTATCGCTGTCTCATTTTGATACGTTAATGATGAATGTTTTGAAGTGGAATGACAAATAATGAGAGCTCGTTTTTAGTATATTTTATAACAGTGAGTCTCAAAGTATGTTTCGTGATATTTTATTATTATTTTATACTAATTTAAAATTGAACTAGAATCGACCGATTGACAATTGCCTGTTAACAGACAAGTTAGATTTATTAAGTAAACAGTTTATTAAGAATTCTTTAGCATTTTATTCAGAGTTTCAACCAATAAAGTGGTGGTACAGTTCAATTCGATCCCACCACCACCCTCGCTATTATGAGGGGCAAAATAAGTCGCCATCTAGCGCGATCTACACTAGTAGATTGAAATATTAATTATTTTTTAATGAATGCCACATCACATTAACTACGAAGAAATAACTCCCCAAACCACACGCTTGAAGGTGGAAAGAATAGTAGAATTTAAGGTTTAACGTCAAAGTAAAAGAAAAATGACTTGTAGTGCAGTAAATTTATCTATAAAGCGATTTAAGGTCTGAAGTTCAAACGATCTAGCAAGTTGTATGTACTTTCGCAGAAAACTTCAAATGAAACGAAACTATCCTTTGATACTACTAAATTGGAGAAGCTATCAGTCCGACGATATGATGTAAATTTGAAAGGAGATTGCTTCGGAAATTACTAACTCGATTATCCTCATAGTACCACACAGAATGTGATCTGTGAATTGATTTAGATGGCCACCAAATACAATAAGATAAGAGACTGAAGCTTAAAAAAATGGCATTAAAGCTCCCATGGTCAAAGATAAATAGGATAGTCCAATGATTTAGATACAAAGTGGTATGACAGCAATCAAGTCAAATAAAGTAGGTTTGAACTTGGTATCAATTTTCATCAAACCGAAAATAACCAATAATAGTAATTAAAGGATAATTTATAGAGCGATGTTTAGAAAACAAACTTTCCCATGAGCGCTCCAACTCGGGATTCGAACCCACTATTATTGATAATAGGAAGGTAGTGGCTGCGGCCATTATATTAGATACTCTCCCACATATGCATGTGTTCAATAAAACGTATTTAGTAAGAAAACTGCAGAAAATTTAGAAAGAGAAGACGTGTAGTGTAGTGAAAGTGTAGTGAAATGTATGGACGACGATAGTGTTAATATATCATCATAAATTTTGATTACACCTCTCAAAAATAGTTGTCTTCAAGTGCGGCCTAAAACTGCACACGCCATCCATATTAATTTTATTTATTTAACACTTTTATTGCAAATACAATCTAGCGGGATTATTGCCAGGCGGCAATCTCTTCCAACCAACCAGACAAAAGTAAATGAAGCAAGTTACGTTGTCGCATAAATCATTCAAATGACTATCCATAAACATATACGTGAGCACATGCCCACGAACCCCACATATTTCTTACACTTTGAGATGTACCCCTAGGCAATGAAGGTTTATATGATGATAATTGTAAAATAAAATGAACACATTGCTTTTTGGGATATCACGGTTGTTTTTAGACCTGTTTGAAATATAAGGTTTTGAGAATTATTATTCTCCGTACATTATAATTTGAGCAGATAACTCAACGTTTTTTAAATAAAATTAAACATGATACGAGTACTTGGCACCGATGGGCGTTGGATTCGAATATGATCAGGGCTCTGGATATAAATCAATCCAACAAACTATCCCTTTAAAACCATGGTTATGTATAATAAGAATATAATCGTATAATAAGAATAAGCAAGATGGAAGTGTGTATTATGTGTCGATTTCAGACGGGTTACTGTGTGGTGGCTAGTCACCGTTACATAATTGGTATTGTGCAGAATCCCGACTGCGAGTGTGGTCTGGATGATTAAACTATAGACATTGTATTTTTCGTTTGTTGTAGATTTGATTTACTAGGAGTCATATTTTTTCCGCGTCCAATGAATATGGCGTTTCTTCTTTCTTCTTGGAACTTTTACACTTATAGATCGATTTTAAATTTTTGAAGCATAATCAGTTGAAACTAGATATTATCTAGAATTGTAATTTTTTTAAATATTTTATTGTATTAACTCGTATAATAGCATAATTACTTGAATTTGATAGCACTAAACATTGTAGATTGAGTGGATTGCCTAATTGGTATAAGGAGCGTCGGGGATATTTTTCGGGCTGCCGGGGACAAAGATGCCTACTCTCAGGTGATATCCAACGTTGGGAGGACCTGACATGACACTGGGAAGAAGAAGAAGTAGGATTGGCTAGTAAAAAAAAAAATTAAAAACTCAACGTTTATAGTCATTTTCCACGCGCGAACAAGAAATGTGCGACTCCTGAAACGGACTGTGCGATCAGCCAAGTTATCTTCTCAAGTTATCTTTTCGAAATAATGATACACAGTAAATAATTATCGTTTAAAATTTAATTCCGATAATTTATATTTTACATATTTAGAACCTCTGTACCTTCAATATCTATGCTAATAAAGATTTGAACAAAAAACATCTGTCCATCTCACTCTGGATCCCTTTGAAGATGAATAATTAAGAGCGAAACGACAATGTTTCAGCCGAGTTGTGCTCGAGCATCGTCCTGAAATTCGTTACCTTCGTCTTTTTAATTAGGAAAAAGTTGCGGTTATTTTCAGAATTCTGATTAAACGGCAAAAAACAGGAACGAATATCTGTAACAAGGATCAAAGAAGGAATTAAACTGACGGTTTAAGATAATAAGAAAGTAACTTGAAATTTTAAATAAGTGAGTTAATTTCAATTTAAGTATTTTGGATCGAGTTAAAAATATACATTACACAAAATTGTGATATATCACTAGATTATTATTATTATACGGCCTTTATTTGATTTATTTAATATTTTTATTGCAAATACAATCTGGCGAGCTTATTGCCAGGAGAAAAGAAGAGGAAAATGGACAAAGGGGGTGCTGCTTCGCATGACAATGCACCCGTGCACAAAAGCAATTCTGTATTGGCTGCTTTTCACAACTGTGGCTTCCAAACATTAAATCATCTTCCCTACAGCCCAGACTTGGCTCCCTCTGACTATTATTTGTTTCCAAATATGACAAAACAACTTCGAGGAAAGAAATTTATTTATTTAACACTTTAATTGCAAATGCGATCCGACGGGCTTATTGCCAGACGGTAATCTCTTCCAACCATCAAGACAAGACAGATAAATGAAGCAAGTTACGTGATCGCAAAAAAAAACATTCATATTACTGTCCATCCTCCACGAAATCCATGAGCAAATATGTGAGTATACACCCGTAAACCTTATGACTCCAGATCAGAAGGTTGCGTGTTCAAATCACGTCGGGGTCACCACTTTAGGAACGATTGTCCCGAATGGAAAGATGGTGAGGATGATCGTTGTTTTAATAAAACTCGTTTGAAATCGGAAAATGGAAAGAGGTATTTTATTGTTAAACGTCGGTATTTATAATATTTGGAATGTGTGTAGAAAGGCGCAGAAGATATATCGCTGTCTCGTTCTCGCTAAACAATATTTATTGTTACACGTCCCGTATTTATATGATTTGTAGAAAGGCGCAGAAGATATGTCGCTGTCTCGTTCTCGCTAAACAATAACAAGCGGCTCGCGCTGTGATCACAGGGAGTAAGGATCGCTACAATTATAAACAATCACCCAAACATTCCTTTTCATATAAAGTGAGATATCATCAATCAAAGGAAATGGAAGGGATGGTGGTGAGAAAAGAAAAATCAGGAATGAAACACGTTATATTACTGACTAAATTAAGAGTTTTTTAGTCGTTTCTTAAAGCATACATAACATATGATTTCAAGCGGGGAACTGGGAAGGCCAATAAACAATTTATGTTTGAGCGTAACGCTAGTCCATGATCGGAAATACGGTGAAAACTTTTGACGAGATAAGAGGGGGTGGTGGGACAGTTAAGGATGTTCTCGTTAACCCGTGAAAAATCACGGAATGTAAATTGATTAAAATTTTTAAGAACGAAGGTTTTTTTTTAAGTTTTGATAGCTCGGAAAATCTGAAATGCTTAACAACTCCATCAAAAGTGGAGGGAACTGATTTCGTTAAGAACAAATTGATTTAATATGGTGTTGAATGTAAACTAGTATGTGATATTGCGTCATTATATGGCGAAATTAGAGCAAGTATTAGAGAGAATTGTGCCTTAACTAAATGGTTTGACATTTCGAAAGCGGTAAGGCAAGGATTCGTTATGTCACCCTTTTTGTTCAATATTTACATACTATAGGTTCATTTGTAAATGAACTGCAGAAGTCAATTGATTACACACCGATTTAATGATTTACATCTTGGCTGTAAACAATTTGAAGGAATGCAAGATTTACACAGACTATATCGCCATTAAAAATTCTCATTAAAAATGGTTGTAAACACCTTGATTTGATAAAATATTTACGCTAGATTTAAATAAGTTGTAGGGTCTTTAAAATCTCTCTTGAAAATTACTTATCTTCTAGATTTGAAGAGATATGCGCCAGGTTCACATTGATAGAGTTAAAACATAGTTTGCCCAAAGTTTTACTTGACTCCCATGACATACAATGGGGTGCCGAATTCAATGAAGGCAAACTGGGGGAAAATTTAGGCAGTCGATCGGAGCGTGGTTGTTATTTTCGAAAGAAGTTTGAATACTTGGGCTTGCAAGAGGAATGACTTATAACAAAGATTTGTGTGAACTCTTAGATATGGTGTTCAAATTAAATGTCAGTGTTATTGCATGGAGTAGAATCATGGACCCTCAGAGTTAGTTGTATGAACCGACTGGAAGCATTCAAAATGTGGATGCAACGGAGTATGCTACGGACGGATATGGTCAGCAACACGAGGGTTCTTCAAAGAGCCAAAGTTGATAGAGAGTTGCTGACTAATATTAAACTACTTGGGGCATGTACTTAGAGGAGCAAAGTACAAATTACTGTACCTGATCATCCAAGGCAAAATAGCAGGCTGAAGAGGTGTTGGCAGGAGGCAAATCTCCTGGCTCCGCAATATACGTGATTGGAGTGGGATAAGGAGCATTGGAGATCTTTTTCGGGCTGCCGGGGACAAAGATGTTTACTCTCAGGTAATATTCAACGTTGGGGGGACCTGACATGTCACTGGAAAGAAGAAGTTGGGTTTAACTTAATATATCTTTAACATTATAAGGATTGAAATATGAGGCATATCCAGAAAGTAAGTGTACGGAATTTTTGTAGGCTACAATTTTTTTTATTTAAACAAAAATATTACGTGGTTACCGTAGTACACATGTAAGCTATTTTTCGACATAGTCGCCATTCCTCTCAATGCAGGGGGTGAAGCGGGGTATCAACTTTTTTATGCCTTCCTCGAAGTAGTTTCCCGCCAACCACTCCGTCCACTTCTCCACCTCTTCCTTTACCTCCTCGTCGGTTGAAAACCTTTTTCCACCCATGTGCAGCTTCAGGAAGGTAAAGAGATAGTAATCTGATGGTGCTAGGTCAGGGGAATGCGCGGGATGGTTCAGGACATCCCATTTAAACGAGGCGAGCAGTTCCGTCTGGCATTGTCGTGCCACAGGCAGACTCCCTTTGTCAGCATGCATCTCCTCTTGTTCTGAATCGCCCTCCGCAATTTTTTTAGGGTCTCACAGTATCTTGCAGAGTTGATGGTCTCCCCTTGAGGCATATATTCAATTAAAATTATGCCTTGACAGTCCCAAAACACGGATGCCATGATTTTCTTGGCTGAAATTGTGGTTTTGAACTTTTTGGCGGAGGGTGAAGAGGTGTGACGCCACTGTTGAGACTGCCTTTTGGTTTCAGGCGTGTAGTGTGCAACCCAAGTTTCATCTCCAGTAACTATGGAGCGGAGAAATTCATCTCCATGGAGTTTGCAGCGCCTCAAAAACTCTTACCCGGCCTCCACTCGATTCAACTTGGCAGGAGATGGGGTTGACATTTTTCACGAAACGTGTTGTCGCGTCGACACTTCTCAACGTACTGACCTCGAACCGGTCTCGTTGCGGAGGGGAAGGGTCAGGCTATTACTTTCTGGATACGCCTCGTACCTCAATTGTTAAAAAAATAATAAATCACAATTCACTTTAAAAAAAGGAATTAATCACGTCTCGCAGCTACGTAAGTGCTCGAGCGGATAGGTTAATAAGACATTGGACATACTCGTAACAACAAAATCGCAAGTGTGTGATGTGCACACCTCCGATTCCAACCTTTAAAATAATTATAATTAATTAACTGGTTGATTATTATTATTTTAACCACATGACCACGGATCTTAGATAATAACTTTATTATGGAAATACGTTAAAATTAAATAAATACTCCATCCGAATTCTCGACTTAATGAGGGAATCAAATCTCTTGGAAAAATATTAAGAGTTAAGCGGAATACTTCTTGGAATTCCAATCACTTGTTTTACTTCAAATAATCCCATTTAAGTATTTTCATTTCAGGCTAACGGAGTAATGGGAAGGGTGAAATTATTTATATTTACCCCTTTTGATATCTATTATATAATACATTGATTATTATTGTTAAAAGGTAAAACATATTCCAGCAAGTGTAGAAACTTGTACAATACTCGTATAACACAGCCATATGAAAAAATACATTAAAAATAAATAGTTTAGTTGTTCTGTTGAGACTTCTGCGCAGAAGGTCGTCGATTCGAACCTCGCGCTGTGCTGCTCCACTCGAATGACGCAGGCATTTTTCCGCCTAGTATTCGGTGGTATAAGGATATTTATTTATTTAATACTTTTATTGCAAACACAATCTGACGGGATTATTGCCAGATGGTAATCTCTTCCAGCCAACCAAACAAAAGTAAATTAAGCAAGTTACAGTACCTGGCAGTAAGTAATACACGCGTCGGGCTTAAGAAAGACTGTCGGCCATAATCGGCTAACTTCGGCTTTGTAGAGTGTCGTCTATGTCATTCATACACGTGTTCCATCGCGATTTGTCAGTCGTTGTCAAGCGTTCTAGGGCGTGCGTGCGACAGAGACGACGCTCTACAAAGCCGAAGTTAGCCGATTTAGGCTGACAGTCTCTTTCTTAAGCCCGATGTGTATTATTTACCGTCGGGCACTGTACTTGCACATCAACCCTTTATGTTTTTTTTTTTGTAATTTTTTTTCAACCGAATAATATTTTACAAATGTTCAAAAGGATACAAATTTTCATTTAAATTATTTTATAATTTCTCATGCGAATTAAGGATTCGACCCTTTTTGGTAAATGTAATATAATAACGAACCCAGAAATAAATTAAATGTAGCTGAAAAATAAAAAAGATATACAAAGGAACTCGAAAAAAAATAAAAAAGATATACAAAGGAACTCGAAAAAAAATAAAAAAGATAAACAAAGGAACTCGAAAAAAAATAAAAAAGATATACAAAGGAACTCGAAAAAAAAAAGCTTTTGCTTTTTCATCGGAATTTAATTATTGTCAAATAGATTTTTTGTATATGATATATACATACGTCATCACGCCGTTTCAATGGTGGGATAAACAGAGAAGACAGTGCGTCAGTATCTCCTATCTCGACACATTTGTCCTCTTCCATATCCATACACCTTCTCAGACAACCCCTACGATTTATCTTACTTTTCCTTCTTTCAAAATATAATTCACTTGATTCAACCATACTTTCCTTGGTCTTCTTTTTCTACGCCTTCCACTCACATTTGAACTTTATATTTGTTTTGTTAGTCTATCTTCAATCATTCGCTTACATGCCCAAACAATTTAATCGTGTTCTTCTTTATCTTACTTAACAAGCTAGCTCATAATCAGTTCCCATTCAACCCTAATCACTTCATTATCTATTCCATCATACATTGTCACTCCATGTATTCTTTGAAGTGCACAAATTCAGTGTATTCATCCACGTTTCACTCACATACATCAAACAACCTCCGTGACCTAGTTGGTAAGATGCCTATCTTCCAGTTCGGAAGCGGCGGGTTCAAATCCCGATGGAACTCAGACTTTTTTAAGGAACTATTCTTGTCTGGTTTTCACTTAAGGCTACTTTGACATCTTCTGGTTGATTGTAAGAGATCGCCGCATGGTAATAAACCCACCAGGTTGTACTATATACTCGTATAATCAAAGATGGTACTAAAAAAATGTTTTGGACTATAACTTAGCAGATTATGATACTATGATGTTCAATTATATAAGTTTTAGTGCCCCATTGACTTTGTTTCCTATTCCTACAGGCCATTCGATATTCATTGCCAGATCTTTCTCATTTCCTCTCTCATACAATGAATTTATCAGATTCTTTTATATTATATTTTATCCCATTACATACTTGACTGCATAGTTCTCAAAATCATTATCGGAAACTGTTTCAATCAACTTGAGGCTTTCAATGGCCATTGGATGATCCGCTCAGACAGTACTATAACTGCCAGACGTAATTAATTTTATCTCTGTTTGATTTTTTTTTGGGTAATTTTTATTTATAAGTTTTCGTTTTTTGGGTGTTCACACAACTTTCGCCTTCTCCACATTCATACTTCGCGCCATGGACAATCTTCTTTAACACTTGCCATACTGTGTTAAAAAAATCCGTCAGCCACGGTGCTGGACGTTAAGCGTCCAGTGAATAATATATATTTTAAATCAAAATTATGCAAAATCTGCTAGGTAATTTTTTTGTAATTAGCTATAAAAATAATTTTATAATGTATTAAAACGTAGAATATTCAAATGAAATATAAGTCCTGGTCACTCTCTATCCATCACAGGGTGGCAAGTGTTAATTCATACATCTCACTTTATCTTCTTTCAATATTTAGTCCATTTCACCAAACTACGTTTACATCGGACTATCTCTTCCCTGTACACCTTGTACCTCTGACTTGTATACTCGGTTAGTCCTTCTTTCATCATTAATTAACTTTACAAATCCAAACCATCTTAAAGCTCATTTCTTCATCTTACTTAAAATATCCATTTTATCTATGCATTCATTTCTAATATCTTCATTCCGCCTTCTTTCATAAATTAACACTCCACAAATTTGATTAAGTACACACCATTTGTACTATACGTAACGAGATATAATGTAATATGCTGCTGCAGTCCACAAATAATTTCCACAGGTTTCACCCCCTTCTTAGTGGGAAAAATTTCATTCTCTTGTTTGCTTTTCTTTTCTTGTTTTCTTTCTTTTCTCTCTTTTCGCTGGTGGTGAATCGAGGATTGTGCATACGTGTTTGTGCGTCATTTCCTCATTAATTCTTTTAAAACTGCTTATCTATTTCAATGTATTACTGCCTAACTATTTCAATGTTGTCTCAACTATCTTACTTCCCATTTGTCATTATGTAAAATTTGGACTCCTTTCAGGCTTTTCTCTTCTTTTTTTTTCTTTTTTTTCCTCGTTCTTGCTGACAGTTAACCTGAGGTGGTATATGTGGGTTTACTTTCTATTTTGTTTTCTGCCATACGTTTTTTTTTTTTTTCTTTTTTATTATATTTGTTCTTTAATCTAGATATGCGGGGGTGTGGGATGGAAGCCCCCTGATGCCCTTGCGGTCGGGCTCGCCCTACATTGGTGGGGTGTATCTCGGCCGTGGGAATGTTTGTGGGATGAGCCCGGACCTTTTGGTGTACTCTCTCTTGAATGTGTTTTTTTCTGTTTTTCTTTTTTTGTCATCTACTATATTTATTTTCTGTGTTTATTTTTTTGTATATATTCCTGTTTCTACGTGTCTAAGGGTGTGGGCTGAAAAACATCTGGTGTCCCCGTGGCTGGGTTCGCCCTATATTGGTGGGGTGTATTTTGGCCGAGGGGATGCTATTAGATGAGCCCAGACCTTTTGATAGCTTCTGCGTCTGATGTATGTATTGTCTGCAATTTATGTGTTTTTAGAAATGTTATTCAGGTGTGATCTTGTACATACTATGTTGCTGTCAATAAACCTAATATTTATTGATTATTTATTTATTTAAAAATGTATATCTGCTCGTATATTTTCTTTGATGCAGTCTAACAGCAAAACATTCATTTAAATTAACTAAGATATAACTGAACAATGAACTACCACTTTGGGCGCATAAAGACACTTTGAGGTTATGATTAATTACAGAGATGTCAGTGTTACCAACCAGCTTCTCGGGAAAACAAAAACGTCCCTTCACTTTTTTACTTCAGTCCTTTGACAAATTACGGCTCCTCTTTTTTAAATGTAACTGGCAAGCTTCAAATTATTTATTTTACATTGACAATTTATTTCGTGTTATTTATATAATTATATATATTTTTTTAATAATAACGTGCGTCTATTGAAAATGGTATTTTGTAGTGTCGAATCGGTTTACAAGAGTGAATGTATGAGTACAGCTTGTGTGACTTATGTAAACGTGTGTAATGCATAGCCGTCTGCATTACAACGATTTTTATTTACATAATCCGTACTCACAAATTCATTGTCACTCTTCCGCATTCACACTTTTTTTTTCTTTTTTTTTTCTAGGAGTATGTTATGATTATTTTTTGCATGTTGTTAAAATTCTATCGGTAATCTGCAATTCTTGGATGATAGAGATGTTGGTGCGCCTTGCGGTCCATGGGATACAGAATATATACCACCAAGACCACAATTATATTCTGAGAAGAAATACCCTTCTTCTTCTTGTTGTGCCATGTCAAATTCCTCGACATTTGAACCACTCGGTTTTACGCCTTATGGAACATCCTTGTATTCCAGTTCACTCTCGAACGTTACAGAGTCAAGACATCTGTCTTCTTCCAGCAAAGCGACAACCCTTAATTTTTCCTTTAAAAATAAGCTGCGAGAAATTGTATTTGTATCCACGCAGAACATGTCCCAAGTGTGACACTTTATTAATTTTCAGCGAAAAAACATCTATCTTCGTTTAATCCACTCCTTTACAATACGCATCCTTAGTTTACGATTCATATACAATATTTATAATGTATCGGTTGTGTGGAAAAAATGTTATATATTTTTGTATATTTAATCACACTATATCAAAGTGAAAGGTGGTTTTACATTACAAAAGGGGTGAATAAAGGCTGCGTAATGTCACCGTAGTTATTCTTTAATTATATAGACTAATATGTTAGAAAAACTGTAAATTGTGGCATAAAATGATGAACTGGATTGTATGTGATTTCTCTGTGGTAATGGTATTATGGTATAGTGTAAGTGGAGAGTAAGGATGAATTATGGCGTAAAAAAATAATATGATATTGTTATGAATTGTAAATGAATTACAATTATAATAGAATATTCCTCATAATCGAGTATGATTGAGTCATTTTGTGGATAAAAAACGTACATTACCTGGGAGCAAGTAATACACATCGGGCTTAAGAAATAGACTGTCGGCCATAATCGGCTAACTACGGATTTGTAGAGCGTCGTCTTTGTCCCTAGAACGCATGACAACGACTGACAAATCGCGACGGAACACGTGTACGAATGACAGAGACAACGCTCTACAAAGCCGAAGTTAGCCGATTATGGCCGACAGTCTCTTTCTTAAGCCTGATGTGTGTTACTTACCGCCGGGTACTCTATGTGCATGTATTAGTATAATGTGTGTAAGTTGTTGCACTTATGAAATCACAGTCTTGACAGATCCAACCTTAAACACGACGGCAAGATCAGACTTTCTTAACGATCGGCAAGTTTAACCTGCTGCACTATTTTATTAGGCAGAGTTTTATATAACTTTAATTGTATGTTACTTAAAAGCGCTATAAGTAAAAGCAACATGCATATAAACTTCATAAAAACTTGAATTTAAATGTGAAATGGTTTACAAGTAAAACCAGTCCAGAAATTAAACCGCTAGTAACGAAAGTATTTTTTTATATCATCTGCAATATTTACTCTAGGGGTGCCCGAGTGCCTAACGTAAATACTGCCGATAATAAAATAACTATATACCGTAATCCCGCCATTTACACGGTCCCCATTCATGCGTATTCCCTTTAATGCGGATTATTCTGTTTAAAATTTGAAATGCATGGTAATGACTTCAGCTATATTAAGTAATTTTTTTATATACAACTATAAAAGAGATCACAGTAACAATTAAATATTCTTTCAGTAAAAGTGTTTCTGAATTGGTGTAACAAATTGTTAATTCTGTACTTGTTTTCTTCGTCTAATAAAAACCTTATACCACCCATAAAAACCTTATACCACCCATAAAAACCTTATACCACCCATAAAAACCTTATACCACCCATAAAAACCTTATACCACCCATAAAAACCTTATACCACCCATAAAAATGTGTTTTTTTAATTATCAGTTACCACTTACATAAACTTATTAAAAAATAATTTATTAAGATTAAGTTAGTTTGACTAAGTGAATATCAGGAAATGTATTAGAAATCATGGCAACTTCCGTGGTGTAGTTGTGTGACGCTTGACTTTCACCCGAAGTGTTGGCACCCAATTCCTAAAAATACTTGAAGAAAATTCGTCTTGTATTGGGTGTTAACATAAGTTGTGTCCGTTTTTTTCCAAAATAAAAATGAGCACCAAAACAAAATGGTAAAGATTATACGTCATTCGAAAGAAAATTTTCTGCTCTACAAGATATTGTGTTTGCTTTTACGTTCCATATATTATTCTATTTGATTACAAGCCTTCAAAATGGAATGTCAAGTAGACGAAAGTGAGCATTTTTGACACCTCCTTCTGTTCGTGTTCAATCGAGGGAATAAAGCTGCTTGCAATATTTTCGAAGTGTACGGTGAAGATGCTACGAAAGAAAGGACAGCTCGTCGATGGTTTTTGCGTTTCAATGACGGTAATTTGGACCTGAAAGACATGGAGCGTTCCGGACGACCAGTGGACTTCGATGAGAGATCCCCTTCGAACCACCGTATAATTGGCTGAGCATATGAATTGTAGTCACATGATTGTATACCGCCATCTTAAATCAATGGGAAAAGTCCAGAAGTTCGGCGCTTGGGTTTCACGTGTTTTGAGTGAAAATAACAAAAATCAACGTTCGACAATGGAACGCGAACAGAAGGAGTCGAAAATGATTACTTTCGTCCAATTGGTATTCCATTTTGAAGGCTTGTTATCAAATAAAATAATATATGTAACGTAAAAGCAAACACAATATCTTGTAGAGCAGAAAATTTTATTTCGAATGACGTATAACCTTTATCATTTTGTAGTACCTTTGGTGCACATTTTTTATTTGAAAATTAACGAACACAACTTATGGTGACACTTAATAACAATTTTCAGTAGTACAGAACGTGTGTAAATGCTGTTGCCTCTTTACCATACATGCGGGATAATATTGCCAGTACGTGTGATGGCAAACCGCACGTTACGTATCTATTCAAGTAGCTCGAAACCCGATTAAGGCTCGATTAATGGAGCCAAAGACAAAGATGTTATTCGAACACGCTTTTAAATACGCTATTCGGATATGTTGAAGCGTACCAATTGAAAAATTTGTCCACCTTACCATTTATGTGTATGTATATACAATTATACGTTTTACCGTATCAATAAATATATTAAAGGAAATAAAAAATAAAAAGCATTCAATAGTTTCATTTACGTAGTTTTGATTTACGCGCTTTTTTCCTGAAACCATTTACCGTAGTAAATGGAGAAAGTATTGTATACTCAGAACGAAACAAGTTTACCTGTGTTAAACAGGCAAAATTAATAACGTGTAATCTCGGAAAAGTTGGATACGAAAACATGTGTTAAGTAACTCAAAAAGGAGTTTGTAACCGAGGGCTTAGAAAGTTCTCCGGTTCGCTCACTCGTTAAAAGTATCACATTAAATTCGAGAGTTTATGTATCAACTCTCGAAGCCGCAAGTCAGAGCCTGGATGTAAGTATTTTGGGGCCCCAAAAACCTGATTTCTTGGTTATTAAGCTGGTATCCTAGATTTCTTACTTATTAGGCTAGTATCCTAGATTTCTTGCTTATTAAGCAAGTATCCTAGATGTCTTGCTTATTAAGCTAGTATCCTAGATTTCTTGCTTATTAAGCTAGTATTCTAGATGTCTTGCTTATTAAACTAGTATTCTAGATTTCTTGGTTATTAAGCTAGTATCCTAGATGTCCTGCTTATTAAACTAGTATCCTAGATTTCTTGCTTATTAAGCTAGTATCTTAGATCACTTGCTTTTTAAGCTAGTATCTTAAATTTCTTGCTTATTAAGCTGGTATCCTAGATTTCTTGCTTATTAAACTAGTATCCTAGATGTCTTGCTTATTAAGCTAGTATCCTAGGTTTCTTGCTTATTAAGCTAGTATCCTAGATGTCCTGCTTATTAAACTAGTATCGTGGATTTCTTGCTTATTACGCTAGTATCCTAGACCACTTGCTTTTTAAGCTAGTATCTTAAATGTCTTGCTTATTAAGCTAGTATCCTAGATGTCCTGCTTATTAAACTAGTATCCTAGATTTCTTGCTTATTAAGCTAGTATCCTGGATCACTTGCTTTTTAAGCTAGTATCTTAAATTTCTTGCTTATTAAGCTGGTATCCTAGATTTCTTGCTTATTAAGCTAGTATCCTAGATTTATTGCTTATTAAACTAGTATCCTAGATTTCTTACTTATTAAGCTAGTATCCTAGATTTCTTGCTTATTAAGCTAGTAATTTATTAGCATCCTAGGCATGATACTAAAATCCATAAATTTATACTTTGACATATTAAATTTCATTTACATCATTGCTATTTTATTTGTAAAGGGTACAACCTGGCAGATTTTCGCAATGTGAAAATATCTTACAACCAACCAGAAAAGTGTTAAAAAGCCTTAAGTGATAACCGAACTGGAACCTTTTTTAAGTGGCTACCTACATCATAACAGTTTTGTTTCAGGAACTAATTTCGAAACCAAAGCTTTTACAAACAATTACGCTATTTCCTTGACTGAGCGCTACACTTTCATATCTCGACAAACATCCCTCGCCTATTATACATCCATGCATCTTCCTATACAACTTATAATATAAATTAGATTAGTTCTTAAGATATAAATTTGTATATAGTAAAGCCTTTGGCAAATGTATGTGTTAAAGATTACTTTATTAAATAAATAAGATTACATAGGTTATTTAAAACTTATAATAAACCAAAACGATGTTCAAAATGCTTTAAGTATTGGGTGTTAACATAAGTTGTATTCGTTTTTTTCCAATTTAAAAATGAGCACCAAAAGTAAAACAAAATGGATTTTAAACTCCTACTATATTATTATTTGCATCTTTCCTTGTCATGTAAAATAAATATATATAATTTAAAGGGATTCCCGTCTAATTTTTTATTAGGTGTTAACATAAGTTGTGTCCGTTTTTTTTTTCAATTTAAAAATGAGCACCAAAAGTAAGACAAAATGGTAAAGGTTATACGGCATTCGAAAGAAAATTTTCTGCTCTACAAGATATTGTGTTTGCTTTTACGTTACATATATTATTTTATTTGATTACAAGCCTTCAAAATGGAATGTCAAGTAGACGAAAGTGAGCATTTTCGACACCTCCTTCTGTTCGCGTTCAATCAAGGGAATAAAGCTGCCAAAACTGCTCGCGATATATGCGAAGTGTACGGTGAAGATGCTATGAATAAAAGGTCAGCTCGTTGACAGCGTTTGCGTTTCAAACAAGGTAATTTCGACCTGAAAGATTAAACGCGAACAGAAGGTGTCGAAAATGCTCACTTTCGTCTACTTGACATTTCATTTTGAAGGCTTGTGATCAAATAAAATAATATATGTAACGTAAATACAAACACAATATCTTGTAGAGCAGAAAATTTTCTTTCGAATGACGTATAACCTTTACCATTTTGTTTTACTTTTGATGCTCATTTTTAAATTTAAAAAAAAACGGACACAATTTATGTTAACACCTGATAAAAAATTAGACGGGAATCCCTTTAACCTTTTTACGGCGATGGCTCGAGTATCTTTCGTGTGTCCCACAGGCGGCGGTGTTTTACCTCAATAAATTTATATTGTATCTACATAAAAATATGACTCACCATTATCCCGAATCTGATTACTGTGGAACTGTGCGCCGATGCATTTTTTAGCTGACACTATACACACGTAATATTATCCAAATCAAAGCTATAAATAAAGTGCGACAATATAAGAAGCAATAATCTAAGAAAACAATAATCCATAAACAATGAAAAAGGCAATTAATTCAATACGCAATACGCGTACTTACAAAAAAAATATCGACGCAAAATACGTCATATTGATCGGGAGCAATCGTCATTAGAAACATGACCTTCAACACACCCGAACGTGTGGCGCTAATATTTAAAATGCTTTAAATTTCGACGGCCTCGAATCGGTCTGTTTAAATCCTTCTTATGGATCAAGTACTTGAAGTGTTGATGATTTTAAAAGAGGTGTCACTAGAGGACACGTTTTGTCTTATATTCAGGTTAAAAATTTCAAAGATTTAATTTTGACTGAGATATCGTCACGCAAAGTTAGTGGCCACTTAAATGGCCGCTCGCCAGGACGGCACGTATTATGTATGGGCCAGTTAAGTGGTCCCCCGCCGTGAAAGAGTTAAATTTAATTTATTTATTTAACATGACAAGAAAAGATGCAAATAATAATATAGCGGGAGTTTAAAAACATACATATTTATTTTTCTAATAAAAAAAATAAAATGATCGGACTTGCCAATCAGTCCGAAGATGAACCGATGATTTCAAGTACGAATATTTCGTCAGAATTTAATTGATTATTTTAAGTCATAAGTCTCGTTTCATGTTCACGTTTTACTGCTATACATCAAAGTTGGTTGTAAAATACTGTTGTGGGGTATCATCGTACAATATCGTTTTCAGAATGAAGACAGTTAACTACGAGTATATCTATATTTTCGTTTTGCAGTGATGGAACGAGTTTTGCAACAATTTAGATATTTTTAATATAAGTATATATGTACTCGTAGTATTCGCCAGAATATCACAACAATATTTAGAAATAGCTAATAACTTTGTGCTCTCCTTTATTAATATAAATAACGTAATATAAACAAAACATTAAGGACAATACTTTGCCTCTGGAGTTGAGTAACCCTGCATCAACATGTATGAAGGTTTTATTTCTGCAAAGCAACATGCATCTCGTTCTACTAATGAGGCCATGTGTTTTCTATATCTCAAGATCTATCCATAAAATTACCACAAAATTCTCAAAAAATCCAATCTTTGTTATATATATGCGTTATTCCACTAAAAACAAATCTGAGTTCTTTACCACTATAAAATAAGTCTTCGACAAGTACGTAAGTCTGCATGGTGAAGTTTGGTAATATTTTGTGGTATACATACATAACATATATTGAACTTAAATATACATATAATTATTAAATAATTTTAAAACAATGACTGTAATTTATTATTACGTCACATGTTCATTTGTATATAAAGACACATGTGTCGTTAATTAAATAAATAAATAAATTTGCATTGTTTTATACGAGTAGTTAGATCTTTTTACAGTCGTATTTTGTTCTTTTGTTTATAGTTTAAAACATTTTTTCTTTCGGACTAGTCTTCCTTTGCTTGTGCAATACGGAGCACAAACAAAACCTGATGTGTCCCCGTCCCCCGATGATGAGGTGAACACCTTGAAACCGGTAGGGTTGTACCGTTATATACCGTGGAATAAACAGTGTTTTATTAAACAAATTACAATGTCTTTAAACCTCCACAGTGTTAATAATACCTTACCTATAAATAATGAATTAATTTGTATTAAAGAACTGTATTACAAATATGTTTTGTTGATCCTTTTACAAAGCCCTTTGGGCGTGTATGTACCAATAAAATATATTAAAAATAACCTTTATTCTCCCCATAACATGATCTATTCCCGTGTACTGGAGAGAGTCCAACACAGACTTTTGAGCTATATCGATTTTAAAATTGATCGTAATATGTCTTTCTACGTTTCCTTTTTTCAAAATTGTATTCACTTGATCCAACCATGATTTCCTTAGTCTTCCTTTACCACACTTTCCACTCACATTTCTACTGTATATTTGTTTAATTATTCTTTCGTCATAAATATGACTTTGAGGTGGTAGAAGAGTTCTTCATCTACCTGGGTTCAACTATAACGAAGGAAAACGAGGAGCATGCTGAGATTAAGAGAAGAATTACAGCAGGGAACAGAACATTCTTCTCCCTACTGCCGGTGTTTAAGTCCTGAAGTGTCCATAGAAAAACCAAAGTCACCCTGTACAAAACAATTATTAGAACAGTGGTGGCATATGAATGCGAAGCATGGACACTGACAGCTAAATCCGCAGAGTTGCTGGATGCCTTCGAGAGAAGAGTACTACGTAGGATCCTGGGCCCCGTGAATGACGGCGAAACCTGGCGAATACGATACAACGACGAGCTGTATAATATCTACAAAGCTCCCAGGCTATCTGTACATGTCAGACTGAGCAGATTGAGATGGGCAGGACATGTGCAGAGAATGCCGTCATCACGAGCACCCAAAAGAATCCTGGAAGGACACCCGGGTGGAAGAAGGAGAGTGGGCAGGCCAAGGCTGCGATGGAAGGACGAAGTTAAGAGGGACGCAACCCGGCTGCTATAGGTGCAGTTGGAGGCGAAGATTGACGGTCCCTCGATATGGGATGTAGGACATTCGAAAGAAAAAGTCTTTCGTCATTTATTCGTTATATACTCGTATATCCTTGAATTGTATTACTCTTTCACTGTATACAATACAACTTGGTGGGTTTTTTTTTATTTATTTCACCTGGCGAGTTTATTGCCATGTGGCAATATCTTCCAACCAACCAGAAAGCTGTTTTAATGGGCCCTAAGTGAAAACCAGACTGGAATTCCATTAAAAAAAATCTGGATTGTAACGGGGATCGAACCCGCAACCTCCGGATCGGTAGACAAGCGTCTTACCACCAGGCCACGGAGGTCGTCTTATTCAGGGTTTATTGGCAATGAAAATCTCTTCAATAATCCTGAAACATTCCATATATGGAAATCATACTGGAACCTTTAAAAAAAACTTGGGTTGCAGTAGGACCAAACTCGCAACCCATTGTATATTAAGCGTCCATGGCAATTCCACCCATCGTCACTTCCTTATCCTGTGTCTGGACCCAGCATCACGTTATTAGGTTGGATCAAGTGCTTCTCATTAATTTGGAAGATGTATTCAATTAACATTCAAGGATAAATACTATAAACTTTCACTCCTAATTTTCGATAAGAGCATTTTATATTCGGTTCACTAAAACAGAGTTTCTCAAACTATAGGGTGCGGTATCCTAGGGAGACGTGAGCTCCTGCCAGGGAGCCGCGAAATATTTTAGTATTTGAAAAACAAGATCTACTTATATTTATAAGTTACGGTAAGTAATACACATCGGGCTTAAGAAAGAGACTGTCGGCCATAATCGGCTAACTTCGGCTTTGTAGAGCGTCGTTTCTGTCATTCATACACGTGTTCCGTCGCGTCGTGGCGTACCAGACTGTTGGCGCATCGTGCAACAGAGACGACGCTACATTTATATCATCACTTATTTCTAACTTTTTTTAATAGACAGAGTATATTTTACTCCACATTCATACATCTCATCATGCACAATCTTCTTTTTTTTCATACTTCTCACTTTACCTTTTTTCAAAATCTGGTCCATTTGGTCCAGCCACGGTTTCCTCAATCTACCTCTTCCACTCACATCTTACACTTCTGACTTGTATATTCGCTTAGTCATTCTTTCACCATTAATTATCTCCACATGTCCAAACCACTTTGAATCTCCTCTCTTTATGTTACATAAAACATCAGTTTTATCCATGCATTAATTTCTGATGTCTTCATTCCGCCTTTTTTCAAACAATGACACTCCATATTTTTTCCACAGCATTTCTGTAATAATAAATAATTAATGGATACTAAATTACTTTTGGTCTCTTAAAACTCTTTTTGGAGAGCTTTACATTTGTTTTTTTTTTATTATTTCGAGCATCGTAATATGAAAAAGTTTAAGAAGCACTGTACAAAGCAAACAAGAATCTACCGATATTTGTTCTTGTTAACTCTTTCCCCGCGGGGAGCACAAACGCCTGTGATCTGACGACAATCCAAGTTTCAAATCACAAATACTTAAAAAAAATGACACAAAACCGGAATAAAAATTGAACCTAAATTTAAAATAATCTTTATTCTAGCGACATCTCTGAAAACCTTGTCAAATAATATATTAGTTTATGAGATATTGTTGAATAAACAGAGCGCCGAATTTTTTTGGTTTCTCAATATTTCCAGCATTAACGACCTGTCGCGCGGATCGAGTCCTGCGATGAGTCTCTCTTACGTAAATAAACATAACTTAGTCTCTCTTACGTAAATTAACATTACTAGTGATATATGCATTTGATTGGGTGAGTGTCATGAAGCATTGATTTTATCGTATCATTCCTTTGTTTATTTTACGTAATGTTTAGTTTATCTCCTTTATTTAATGAGTCTCCTTAAGAGTAATGACTATTATTTATTATCATAAAATTACTTAAGTGTCATGTTTACTTGGTGTTGTAATCAAATATTAGTGGTTCTAAACAAAATATGTGTTTAAACTTAGAAATTAAAAAACGCTGAAATTGTGCCGCGCACAGGATTCGTGGAATTTGATTTTTAACGCGGTGAACAGGTTAAATACAGTCGGTGTCCGCTTACCATGATCCCGTTTCCCATATATTTGATTCACAGTGATTTATCAGATCCTTTTTGAAAATAAATATCAGGTGTCCCAAAACATGTATACACACTTTATACTGTGTCGTTAATTTATCACACAACACATTCATGAGGAATTAAGGGATGAGGAAGGCTTTTATTTCCAGCAAGATTGTGTATTTCCTTATTTCTACCGTGGTGTGAGGGGCTGTCTTGATGAAAATTTACCGAACGGATTATTAGATATAGAAGCAATATTGACCCAAAAATACCTATAAAACTGAAAGGAAAGATATACCAGACTATCGTTATGGGTCAGAATGCTAGACTATGTACAGCTCCTACTCTAGGCAACTTGAAACAGCAAAAATGCGAATGCCAAGGTGGTCGACAGGAGTATCGCTAAAAGATAGAGTTAAGAGCTCACGCATTCGTGTTAGTCTAGGGGTCACTGGCATAAACAGTAAGCTGGAAGAGCGACAGCTGAGATTGTACGGGCACATAAGACGGAGACCACCATACCATACGGTAAATCAGGATATGTCTGTGGATCTTCCTCAAGGTCATCTGTGGCCATCCAGAGGAAGACCAAAGAACTCCTGGATAACTCAATGCTCCAAAATCCTGCAGAAAAACGGCCTAGATGAAAGCGACACCCAGAACCGAAAAACATACAGCCTGAGAACGAGAAGAGCCGACCCCAGCAGCCTACCTAGGCAATGAGTTGGGCAATACTAGGAAGAAGAAGCAATATTGAGTACCCCCCCGCCCTCCAGACCTCACACCAATGGACTTTTTTTTATGGGGACTCATGGGAGATAAAGTTTATGGCACAAAACAGGCAACAATTAATGAATTGAGAACAGCCATTTAAAGAGAATGCGTATGCGCACTATTACATATTGTAATTTTACTGTTAATATTGTTCGGATTGTATTTAAGATTAAATTATCCATTAACCTTGTTTCCTGTTATACTATTATTTCAATGTTCCTTTCAACTTGCTCATCACACGTAAACGTACTGCTCTGATAACAGAACTCATAAACTAATTTGCTCTTTGCAAAACGAAATACGAAGCAATCTCTAAGAATCTACGAAAACGTGTTTCCCTTATTATTGAACGAACTTATTTCAACGCCTGGGCATTAAGTAGAAATTCAAACATGGTTTGTTAATAGGTGTCTTGAAAAGATCCAGTACGAGCAAGTTTTTGAAAATATTTCAAAGACATCATTTCAAAGTCCTATTCAGCAGAATACTCTCCGTGCTAGGAGCAAAGTTCTGGTGGTACAGATCAAACCTATTAAGGGTGACATCCCATTTTATGGTATACATTTCATTTTAGAGACGTACGTTCTCTACGTAACGGTTTTTGAGAAAACTCGTTTTTGCGTATTTTATTAACAAAATTATCAAAAAGGTAAATTTTATTTTAAATTTGATGTTTCTATAACTTTACAGCAGGCATGCCCAACCCGCGGCCCACAAGCTGTTTTTTAATGAATTATGAAAAAAAAACATAGTTTAATTTTCCTACCTTTACCTTAACAAGGTAAAGGTAGGAAAACCATTTAGACAGTCGATCGGAGCGTGGTTGTTATTGCGACAGGATTTTGAGTACTTGGGCTTTCAGGATGAATGACGAGTGGAAGGGATTTATGTAGGCTCGTGAGTGTGGGTTTCTTCTTGTTGTTTTAATTTTGGTTGTTTTTGTATTTGTGTTTCTGTGTATTTTTTTTTTTGTTTTAATTTTGTTTTGATTTTGATTTTTATTCTTATGATTGTGTGCGGTATAGTGTGGGATGAATATTTTTGGTATTTCTGGAGTGATGATGTGTGAGGAGTTGAATTTCGCAAGATGTTTCCAGTTGTAGTTGAGTGTCACTGTTTGTCAGGTTGATGAGAGCGTGCAACGGGGTTTTGTTTTTGTGTAATCAAAAATCGGAAAGAAGTATCGATTTATTTTTCTCATGCTAAATATCCTCAGTGAGATACAGGCAAAAGCCTAGTTTACTGGGGATACGACAAATGAAAGGCAACAAACCCAGATCCATTAAAATTGTATGTCCAAATCAAATTATCTGTTGTTTTTCTCAAATTGTGTATATTTCTTGTCATGTGTAATAATAATAATAATAATTATTATTATAGCGGCACACTCGAAATTTCAGACAGAAAAAATAAAATAAAAATGTTATTTAAATGTGAACCAACCAACCATACGTACGAGTATATATCATCACGCCATTTCCATGCCGTGGTAGGCAGAGCGCCAGACTTTCCTATCTCGACACACGTTCTTCGCGTCTTTCACATCCATCCACCTTCTCATACAACTTCTATAATTTCTTTGACTTTCTACGTTTCTTTATTTCAGAATGTCATTCACTTGATCCAGTCACACTTTCCTTGGTCTTCCTTTCACACGTATTACACTCACATATATACTATATTCATTCTTATAATTTATTCACCATCATTATTTTATTTTTTTTCACCCATTCAATATAAAACAGTGTGTGACGACACAAATTTATGTATATTTGTATTTAATATTATGTATATATCATCATATTTATATATGTATTTAATCGTTTATAATTTCTCATAATCATTCATAAAATCTAAACATTTACCACAAACCTATCCTTTCCCGATTCCCAAAAAGATCCAAAAATTTCCAATAAATATCTTAACAGTCAGAACTTATCCGATGAAGGAGTAAGGTGTCCTACCATCGGACCGAAACTCCGAACAAGCTATCCATCACTTGTATAAGTTATATATTACATAAAAAATCAATGTAAAAATCAGTCAGCTCTCATGATTCAGTGGTTAACTCGTTTGGCTCACGAACCAGCGATTGCGAGTTCGATTCCCAGTGGTGTCACATTGTTTTCCACCGTAAGGTGCAGGTAAGATCCAGTATACCTAAACATTCTTTGGTGGCACTCTGTAGCAATATATTAGCAAGCCGAGGGTATACATGACACCGTGCTTTAGGGAAGATAGTGGTAGGGTTACAAAAAAATACTAAATAACGCTATATAAATCAGGACAAATTTGAGTATGTTACCTCGTTTTTCAGGCATTTAAATGCTTGACCTGTCCGCGAGCCTTGATCAAATATCGGCTATGGCACGTGGATCAAAAGGTTGGCAAACCCTGTTTTACAGCATCCTGAACAAATGGGTCGCGATTCTCGGAGAGGGAAAATAACGTTTGCAAATGAACTAAAACACATTTTAAATGAAAAACAAGCACATATATTTAAAAAAAATACAGTCAAATTGCCACGGCATTGTTTTATTAATATTTTATTATTGTCTGTTTATTTATTATCTTACTGAGCTGTAAATAGCGTAAATAATGTAATCATAATCAAACAAGTGACGTACAACAGTAGATATATTTACCTGATAATGTTTATCGTATTTGTGCAAGTACAACATGTGCACCTGTATCAATAAAATATAACATTTTCGTAGGGTGGTCGCAAAATCTTAATTTAATTTTATATCTTTTGATAGTCGCAAACCAAAAAGAGTTGAGAAAAATGGTTTACATTTAAATTCAAAATAGATAATGATGCCACGTCATCATCATTTCGTGTCACTATTGGAGTAGATGAAGAGAACAGATCTCCACCTTACGAATATTATATCTTGGCACACTTCTTTAATATCTGCCACGTTATTTATTTAACACTTTTATTGCAAATACAATCTGGCGGGCTTATTGCCAACCAGACAAAAGTAAATGAAGCAAGTTACGTGGTTGCATAAATCATTCAAATGACTATCCATCCCCACGAAATCCATAAACACATACGTGAGCATATGCCCAGGAACCCCACAAAGACAGACAATCACCCGAACATTATTTTTCATATAAAGTAAAATATCATCAATCAAAAGAAAAGCAAGGGATGGTGGAGAGGAAAGGAAAAATCGGGAATGAAACACGTTATTTTACTGACTAGAAATTACGAGTTTATTGTCTCATTATTTTAAAACTTTTTACTCTACCTTCTTTCAGAATTTGATTAATTTATATTTGTCTTGTCCTGGTTTCCTAGGGCTTCCTAAATTTCTCACACCTTCTTTACAGCTCGTAGAGATTATTTTTGATAAAACTTTCAACATTCATTATTTCTGTGTGGTGAATGTTGAATGTAAAAAATGGAAGAAAAAATACTCCTTTTTTCATCTTAAACACTACATCTTTCAATTTTCCTTTTTTTCATCTTAAACACTACATATTTTTTAAATCCGCATTATTTCCTAATGACCTCATTATTCCTTATTCTTTCGTTTTTCACACACTCTACTCAACTGAACTTTTTTTTACCGCATTTATCTTATTTTATTCACCTTTTTTTGCCACGTTAAAGTTTCTTTTATATATCCTAATGTTTAGACCAAAATTCCACCATGAGCTTCCCTTCTCTTGAAAAGCAGGTTTTCTTTTCTTATCAGCTGACGTGGTCGAATGGTTATGATTTACGCTAAACAAGTGGGCTTTCCAAATTCGACTCCGGACAGGTTTTACGTTGTGACCGTTGTACATCTGAATTTATGTTTTTCTATAGCTTATATGCTGTTGTTTTATAAAGGTATGTAAAAAAAAACAATCTGCCTTACAAAAAGGCTGCAGCATACTCGTATTTAACCTACCAATCGTCATGGAATTTTGATCTCCTGATCTTTGTTTTGATATATCAAGCAGTGTTTTTGCTGAAGTACAACAGCTTGCGCAAAATAAATCAATACAAACACAGGCGTCTTCCGTCCTCGGGATGGTTGGCAATCATACGCGATCACGAGAGATTACCTACCTTGAAAAGCTCCCGTCAACAAACACATTATATAATCTTCTATTCTTTCTATTGCTTTCTGCTACTATTCTTTCAATATCACACTTCGTGCGGGCATACGATATGAACATACTTACAAAATTTTCAATAATCTTGCTCTCACGTATCGTTTTTCCCTTTTATTCTACTCACACTCTGACTTCCTCTCTCAATAACCATAATTTTCTACCTACAATGGATAACATCAGATTTTATATGTTTAATGAAAAAGACGTATGATTTTCATGGTAACGATTTTCATGAAAACTGGTTTCAGTTTTTGACTAAAGGATTTTAATTAAACTACGTAAAATTGTTGGAAGGTAAATTTTAACACATTAATTTCGATATTTTTTATGACTCGATGATTAATTTAGAATGAATGCTGATACAATTTCCAATGGATAAAAGCTCATTATTTATACTTTAGGAAACTATTCATAGATGGCACTACTTATTTATTAACACTTGCCGTACGGTGATGGGACGCGAGTGACCAGGACTTATATTTTATTTAATTTCTCTAAATATACTGATTGCACGGTCTTCATACTTTATGTATTCCTCATCAAAATCTCTATGATTTGAATAATGTCATTACGAAATAAAAACATGTATAAATATCCACAGAAATGAATATTTTATATTAGATCGACAATTTTTCGAAGTATGCCAAAAAGGTGCCCACGACTTATTCATTTTTGACAGTTCATATTTACATCCGTTCCAGGGATTCGTCACCAGTTTTATAATCCTGATTTTTGTTATTTTTTCTATTTTTTATCTGGTATATTTTTCTATTGTTATTTTTTATCTGGTATGTTCTATTGTACCGTTACTCTTTTTACGATAAATGTATATTTGTTACATTTTTCTTTATTATTTCATTTTCAAAAAAATAATAATTGAGATGGTGAGAAATATCGATAGCGATTTGGGATTTGAGGCGACAGGCAATATATCAGAATAAGAAGATTTATTTAGTTATTCTGCAATGTTTGTCAAACACCTGTGTGTTTAGTACATAGAATAGAAACAAAAGTTATTTCGTGCCCCAATTGCGATAACTTTCTCCACAGGATTAAACTTTGATGATAGGTTTTCCTATTTTCAAATTTTTTGTAGTGTTTATATTTTCCAAATTGCATATTTAATTGATTTGAATTTTGTGTTTGTTTTTATATTATTATTTTTGAATTTATATATTTATTTTATATTTTGTTAATATGTTATTTATTGTCTTTATTCGAATTTCATTTTTATTGCATAAAAAATACATGCTACGTTTTATTGTATTATTTTATGAAAAAATACAATTAAACGGCTGGAAACCCCTATTACGCATACGCAGATAGAGTGGGCATAATGATATCTGTGCGCACCATAATTGTCACGGTACAAACTAAATTCCTATAGAAATGTCGTCTCTCTGTTTCAGCTCTTATTTTATAATTTCTTGCACTTATTTTATATTATTCGACGTTTTAATACATAATGAAATGATTTTTATAGCTAATTATTGTACAAAAAATAACCTAGCAGATTTTGCATAATTTTTATTTAAAACATACATTTTTTACTGTACACTTAGAGTCCAACAACGTGGCTGTCGGGATTTTTTAGTACACAGTAAGGGAAATGTTAAACACATTTTAATTAAACTACTTAAAATTGTAGGAAGGTAAATGTTAACTTATTAATTTCGACGTTTCTTTGGCTTGATGATTAATTCAGCGCACGACATTTTAACGCACTTGAGAGGACTTTTGCGTCTATTCGTGACTGTGGACGAAACTCGAATCCACCACTACACACCAGAGTCCAAACAGTAATCAAAACAATAGAAAAGAACTTGTTAAAGTATTCAGAAGAAGGCGAAACCATTTTGTCAATTGGGAAGGTGGTGGCCACTGTTTGTTTTTTTTTTTTGAGATTCGCGAGGAATCGTCATAATTGACTACTTGGAATAAATAGGGCAAGATAATAACGGGAATATATTAGGCGGCATCGTTGAACCATTTGAAAGATGAATTGAAAGAAAAACAGCCAACATTAACGCGAAAAAGTTATCTTCCACCAGGACAATGCGCGCTCCTACAAATCGACCGTTGCAATGGCAAAATTGCACATATCGTGTTTCGATTTGATTCCTCATCCACCATATTCTCCGGACTTGGCCCCGTGCGACTTCGTCACGTTCCTGAAATTAAAAAAAATGACTCGGTTATTATTATATTAATAATAATTAATTTTATTAATAATTATTAAAACGTTCTGGTTTTATTTCTACTTAACATTTTAGAACAGTAAAAAATCGATCGAATAAAAATATGAGGAATATTTGACAAATAATAAGAATATTTAACACAAATAAATATTTATTAAATATTACGCAATAGTAATATGAATATTGCAATAGCAAAAAATACATTATTATCGATTAAAATCAATCAAGAAATATACTTTAAATATATTACAATATTGAGCATAGCTTCAGGAGCACTCAAATGGGCAAAAATATAATAAACAACAATTTATGTATTTCAACAATTTTAAACCGGGAATAACAAATCACATCTGGCAGCTCCAGTAGCGCCTGAATGTGATCTATCTTTTCTCGAATGTGATCTGTGTATATTTAAAAAGCAGTTTTAAAAAAATTTAAATGCTTAAAAAAATAACATTACAAAAAACACGAAAATGAGGCTCGTCCAAACACTGATCTTCTCAATATTTTTGTATGGTGTTGGCGCAGAATGCTCTGGATACCATGGACAACCATAAGAACAAATGAGCTCAAAATAAAGAATCACCTCTCGTCATTGTGTATGCGACATGTCCTGCAGTATTTCGTTCACATCATGAGAAGAGATCCAAATAGCCTGCCTGGAGAAACTTGTGGCCGTCGGAAACGTCGAACTAACGAGATCTCGAGGAAGATCACCAACTAGATGGAGTGAGCTGATCAGGTCTGCGACGGGACCTTCAATATCGGATGCTCTCCGATCGACCCGGGATATATCTAGATCGAAAGAGACCATTAAAAGGGTAATCGACGGCTGCCACCATCCTCAGACGTAAGGCATAGGACGACGAAGACAGAGCAGATATGTTTGGCAGCTACTAAACGACAGTAAAAACAAGTCTGAACATAAAATAAGTTCAAAAGTAAATCTGCTGAATATTGAATCCATAAACTCAAGATCATAAGTGTGTTTACTACTAGACCAATGCGATGACTTTTCTTTTCTTAGTTCTATTTATAACATTCGTCTTAAATAAATTGTTATCCTTGGTCAGATAATTTCTTATTCTCTCAAAAATTGTAATACCAGATATTCTAAGCAAGATTATAATATTTAGAAATGCTGCCATTTTAAATGCGTCATACCAACAATTCTCCCTTTACTTCGCATATCATCCTATTATTCGTGTTGTGCCTACATCCACTTAAAATCTATTCATATAAAAATATTTTTATTCGACGACGCTACTCTAGAAAATTTGGCAAAAAATCGCTTTTTGGAATATTCTCGAATCGAATATTTCGACAAAAAGGCCTTTTTCTATTAACAAGCGCGCCTTTTCAAGTCACATTCTAATGATGTATTACCCAGTTTTTTTCCAGGTAGGAATGTGAAATTTAATATCCTTTATAAAAATTACACAATAATAATATATATCATTTCTTTTCCGTTATGAAAAAGCTTTTAAATTATTATTTTTAAGTAATTTTTTGTTTAATGTACCGGACAATTATTTACGCTATTGTAAATTAAGATTATTTTCGATGTTTGGAAAAAAGTAGAATTTTATTAAAGTATATTTCTTCTTTATCTATTGAAATAGTTCTTCCAAATTGATCCAACAGGTGGGGTTTTATGATAAGTTTTTTTCCGTTGCTGGCCCTGTGGCGTGGACACAGACGCGGAATTGTCGAATTCATAAGAAAAAAATATTTTAATGAATTTAATAGAAATGAAGTATTTCGATCAATTTTGACAAATTAATAATATTTTTAATGTGGATGGTCCATTGTAGCAATACACCAGTCAGATATAAGAACTGCTCTCATAACCTCACACTGTTTCTACCTTATATCCTGAAGAAAGCCTCAGGATATATGATAGAAACATGTGTAGTGGAGATTAATGTAATTAGTGGAATAATAAAGTAGTTTATTGTGAATGGCAACACTGACTATTATTTAATCGAAAAAATCCCAAGGCGTCTATCTATGGAACGGGTTGACTTTTTAGTTGAAACTTTGAAAATCCTTTGTTTTGTTATAGATATTTGCTTCTTGTTTTTTATTCAAACGTTGTCAAAAATGGAATGCGAAATTCAGTTGCGATAGGCGAGGATTTGAGAAAATCGTGGGGAAGTTGTTTAAATCAGTGTTCCCCAACCTTTTTAGACCTGTGGACCGGTAAAAAAAAAGGAATTTTGTTTCGCGGACCACTAATACTGAAATAAAAATGTTTTTTTTTGTTTAATATTTTTTTAATCTTATATTGTGATAGATGGACATATGTAACAATAATTGACAAATATACATTTAACAGTGAAACAATTTAAATTGTAACATTGTCGGATACACTTAAAATTTAACAAAAACCATGGGGTTTTTGCAACTAACTAATGCGAAACCTGCTGTTGCATCTTTGCTAATATATTGGATATTCTTGGCTGCAGTGCTGTCTCTGACAGACAAAGTGCTGCATTCACGTCTAGTCTTTTCCTTTGTTTCGATTTTATTGAGGACATGGATGAAAATCCTATATTTAATATTTTTGCATGGCGAATTTCTTGAAATTTGGCATACTGTTTGCGGCCCGGCGGAAAGTCTCTGCGGCCCGGCACCGGGCCGCGGACCACCGGTTGGGGAACACTGGTTTAAATCACTAAGAGGGTACATCACCATTCTAAAGAAATAATTAAACTCTCTCCGCAATGGGGAAAAGTACTGTTATAAATTTAATCAAAAAATAATATTCCACAATGTTATTTTATATTTTCTTTTAAAATAATAATGATTATTAAGAATGAAATATAGCCGAGAAGGAATTCATGAAACCTCAATGGTAAAATTTTCTTCCGTTTCTCGTTACCTATTGCCTGTCAAATTTCCCGCTAATATCTGTCGGATGAATGCCATAGACAAAAATGGCGGCAAAGCGAAGTTGACGTCGAGGGTACCTACCTCTCTCCAGTGACTATATTGTGAAATAATGAGTAAAAGCCCTAGTAAATGATCGTGACGTCGCTGTTCAAAAATAATTTCATATTAAACTAAATTTCTTATTAATCACCTGCAGAAAACTTGTCAAGCTCTGCCATAATTGAATTGTATTGTAAAAAGATAATATCTTTATAAAATAAGATTTTGTGAAATCTTATATTATAAAGAAAACAATTTTAAACGTTATTAATTAAATATGACGTTGAATTTGATTTTTATATATAATCATGTCGTGACACCAATTTTATTTTCCGCTTATGTTTGACCTGTTGATGACAGAATCCTCTGTATACGAACTCATCAAAAATCTTTCTAAACGTCATCTTTTCCGGTTCACTTGTTCATCTTAGGAATGATCTGCCTAGCTCAATCAGGTGTACACGTACACGTACACGTGCATCCTTATTGATATTAAAAAAAAAGCTAAAGGAACAATATTTATCTCAAAATATTCCATGTCCCTACCTTCCCATATTATTCCCTCCCTAAGTTCTATTTTCCTTAAGATTTATATTTTATAGTATTTTTTGTTATTTTTTTCTCAAATATTATTAACAATTACTAAGTTTAAGACATACACATACACGAATACCGACAGTGATTTTGAAACAAAAACTGGCTGATAAGTAGAAATTACTTTTAAGCAGAGAATTATGAAAATGTTAAATAATTAAATAATTTGACTGTCCAGAAAGTAGTTTCTTATTTCTCGGATATGTCATTAAGACCCAAGTTTCTTAGCTAACTTTATTCCGAAAACGCTGAATGTATATTATTGTGAAAGATTTAGTCCATTTTTTGTCACTGTTTACCCAAATTACTTGAGTTTTTTACGTAATTTTGAAGATGCAACAAAAAAAATTCTTCGTTTATATTTTTTTTTCCAACTGCAAATGAAAAAAATATGCGACAAAACAAAAAAGACACATGTACATATTATGTATAACGATAATGCAGTGACCGATCGTGTGTATCAAATATTGTTTGAAAATATCCATAATAGTGAAATGGCACTCGAAGACGGTGTGTGCTGTAAAAGGCAGATTACTAGTGATGATGACCAAATCAAGATTTGATCGATAATAACCAGCGTTCTACGATACGAGGGATTGCTGAGATACTGAAGATATCGAATAGAACCATTCATGAGCATTTTAACTTAACAGATGTCTGATCCGAAGGATGTGCGAAGAAGTTGAAGATATTGTCTGATGGAGACGACATAGAAGAAGGTTCTGGAACGAACATGTATCCAGAATGGCGGAAGCAAGAGCCGTAAGAATGGCCAGGGTTAGTATCCTCCAAGCAAGCAGACCTCCAGGACGACCTCCCAAAAGATGGAAAGACAGCTGGCAGTCGACGTCACAAGAGGGAAACGATAATGCAAGAGCATAGCAGGCCTAAAAGAAGATGAAGAAGAAGTTGATGTCCGATCAACTATGGAGGTAGTGAATTTAAACGTGGATTGGATACTTTATCATATTTATTTCCATTTTTTTCATTAACAAGTCGTTTTTGGATATATCATATTGATGGGGTGTATCTCGACCGCGTAGGGTGTTATTAGATGAGCCCAGTCCTTTTGATAGCTTCTCTCTTAAATGTATTTTCTGCTATTTATCATGAGATATATGTACGGTTTCCGAATGTATTTATACATGTGCATACATATTGCTATAAATTAACCTATATTTATTTATTTATTGTCTACTCAAAATTTATGATGGTATTTGAACGCTACACGCATACTTCACACTACTCTTAAATCCGAATATGTTATTTCACATACCGGGAGATCTATAAAATGTCTTTGCAGTTAGTCTTTTTCGGTAAGTTTTCTAACCAAATTTATTTTTCTTAACACAAGCAGATGCGCAGAAGTACAATACTTAAACCAATAACCGCAGCCACTACCTTCCTATCTTTAAATTCAACTTTTTCAGTCAGAGCGCACTTGAGAAGAATCTGCTCTCTGAAGAGCGTTATATAAATAGTATTTTTATTATTATTGATCCCTGATAATTCTCGAATATAATATATTGGTAGCTAAGTGTTAATTCCCGTTCCTTTACCCACCCATCTACCTACGGGAAATAAATTTTCCTCCATAAATATTTCCGCTTTGGCGGTTCCACTTATATCCACTCCCAACCCTCAGATTTTATTTTTACTCCCCTTTGTTTCATTTCACAGCTCCACTTCAAGATATGAAACGGGGAATATCATAAAAGGTGGAAATGTACACTTCCTCGCTTACCATTGAAAACTCCAAGTACCTACCTTAACTTAATTTCTGAATGTGTTTTTCCATTGTAAAGATTGATTAAATTTTTTATTATAATATTATAATTTCGATGTATATGTAGGGTACCCACGTCCCTAAAATATTGTCAACATGCAGGGTCAACGACCGATGAATCAACCTCTGGATATGTACAATTGTCACATACCAGAAACGTCAACACTGTTTACACGCAAATAATATTTACATCGCATTCCAAGGTAGAAAGAGAACATATCACGCCGTCTCGCCGTTTCGACAATAAATATCCTACCCACTGTAGTATCCGCAGCGCTTGCGACCACCTCAGCACGCGCAGGAGTGAGATCGAGATATACCGCGGACGCAGTCACGCGTCCCGTTCTGAAATTCTATATATACCTACTTATCGTTAAATAAAGAGCACTTGTTATTATTCGCTTGACCATTCATTTCTGTGTATTATTTACCGACTATTCACTCTCACTTCCCGCATTCCTGAATCGACGTATTTTATTTTAAATACAACAAATCAAAACCATCACGACGTATCAAATTAAGCATCCCGCTAAATTGATGACCCCGAACGAAAAGGAACACAGAATTCGACTAAAGCGAGTACAGAGATGTCAACAACATCATTATCAGCACGTCCTACTAGGACACACGCTAAATATACAGCATAACCTGTATGTTTTATTATCGTATTACAATATCTTCCAACCAACCAGGAATGTTAGAAATAGACGCCAAATTCCCATATTGTCTCTATTGTATAATATCCTTAACTGTTCCGCCGCACCCTCTTATCTCGCCAAAAATTTTCAGCATCTTTCCAATCATGGATTAGCGCTACGCTCAAACAGAGATTGTTTATTGGCCTTTCCAGTTCACCGCTCCTCTTTCTTTACGTCGTCCTTTACTGTCCATGCAGTGAGACTCTGGAATCAGTTGCAAACCAATATAAGACTCGCTCCGTCCTTGGCATGCTTTTAAGAAGCGAATGAAAAAACTCTTAATTTCTAGTTAGTAAAATAACGTGTTACATTCCTGATTTTTCTTTTCCTTTCCTCTCCCCCATCCTTCCTTTCCTTTTGATTGATGATATCTCACTTTATATGAAAAATAATGTTCGGGTGATTGTCCGTCTTTGTAGGGTTTGTGGGCATGTGCTGACGTATATGTTTATGGATTTCGTGGGGATGGATAGTCATTTGAATGATGCGACCACGTAACTTGCTTAATTTACTTTTGTCTGGTTGGTTGGAAGAGATTGCCGCCTGGCAATAAACCCGCCAGATTGTATTGCAATAAAAGTGTTAAATGAATAAAGATGAGAAAAGGCCTTAAATTAAAACCAGACTGAAATCCTTTTTTAAAACATGTTGACACCAACGGGATTCAAATGCATAATATCCGGGCTGGAAAACGTGTTTTTGCAACTAGACTAAAAAGAGTATTGACAAATCTTGACCGATTTTCAATTTTGAAAATTTTATTATTTTCATGTGTTTATTTATTTATTGTTAATAATTACAGTTATAGAAAAATAATATTTTACGCAACAAAATAACAACTCACGTTATTGTAAAGCAAAAACACTCAAAATGTAATATAAAGGGCAAATAAAAGTAAGTTGAAACAAGTAAACTTTGAAAAACAAACAGAAAAAAAAATGTAGTGTACTTTTCTTTCCGTATGAATTTATTAAGAGTGACGCTCGGTGTAATGAGATGCGGGCGACCTGACTTGAGAAAATCCCATATCTTATTAATAACCTTATGTATACATAGTTAATTTTTTACATTTTTGAAATAATTATTTGTTACGTGCTTGCATATTTCTATGTTATTTCAATTGTTTTATTGTATTTATGAATGTTTTTATTGTTATTGTAATAAAAATATATGATTATTTTTCTTCGCTATGAATGAAATTCCGCTACCTGTACATTTTTAAATGTTGTTCTTAAATTCAGACAAATCGTTCCAGTTGAATGACCTCCGTGGCCTAGTTGGAAAAGCGCTTATTTCACAACCCGGATATATCGCGTTCGATTCCCGTTGGAACTCAAATTAAAAAAAAAAAAGGATTTCAGTCTGAGTTTCTTTTAAGTGCTCTATAATATATATATGGTTGGTTAGAAGATATTACAACATAGCAATAAGCCCACCAGATTTTACTGTACAACGAAAGTGTAATACAATACTAAATAATGTGTATGTATGTAGAGGACGCAGAACACCCGATCACATTGTGAACCAGGCAATCTCCATGAATCTTCCTCGAATAACAACCAGAGGAAGACCAAAGAATTCATGGGTGGTGCAAAAAGATAACCTGATGCAGAGGCACGGCCTGGGGGACGTAATCCGGGACAGAAGAGCACACAACCTGAGGACGAAGAGAGCTGACCCCAACAGTCTTCGCAGACAGTGAGTTGGGATGAAGCCAGGGAGAAGAAGTGTATAGAGGAGACAAAAGATGTGTGTCACTATCAAAAGATCTGGCACTCTATTATATATATCTCCCCCGACAGAAAAACGGCATATTGGTATATACATACAAAAAATTGAGTTCATAAAAAACTCCACTATAATACATAAGATAAAAAATCTAACTTCAAGTACTTGTACATATTATATGGAAAAGAAAACAATATTTGTGATCACCAAAGTGAAAAGAAAAAAAATGGAAATCATAAAAGATAGAAACTAAAGGAATAAACTGAAGTAAACCATTAACAAGGCACTCCCAAACAACAACGTACCAGAATTGATAAAACTTCAACATAGATTTGAAAACTCAATAGATTAAAGCTTCCCTCTGGAACAACGAATGATAGCTGTCCATGATATCCCTCAGTCTGTGTAATCGTGCAAGGGGTGCAAAACTCAATATTGATAGCGAGAATTTCAATTATTTTTTAGCTTCTTTAATCCATCATACCAATCTTGTAACTCATGACTAAGCATCATGACTCCCATGCTAGCCTTCAATGACTTATTTCCATCCATCCCTGCATTCCGCGGCTCGAAGAGCAATAAATTGTTAAGGGTAGTCCAGTTGCGTCTCTCACTTAGTTAGACCAACACATTAAGATGCTCTTCCTCTTTTGTGCGTCGTTCTTCCACGCAAAGTGCGTCATTCTTCCATGCAGGGGAGCACAAAGAATACTGATGATGAGGTGAAAACATTGAAACCGGTAGGGTTATACCGTTACATAAAGTAAAATAAACAGTGTTTAATAAAACAAATTACAAAATAAAGGGTCTTTCAAACTGAGCGTTTTTTTATTATTAAATAAAACAGATAGCGTCGCGAGCTTGCCTGGGTCTTGTGACATTTGAGAAGTGTAATGTATGACATTTAAAAAAATGGAGTCGTATACAATACAACAACGCGTGCAAATTGTTGAATTATTTTATGTATTGTAATCTCCGGAAACGGTGACGTTAATTGGCCACCAAGATCATGTGATCTGACACCGTTGTACTATTTTTTTCTGGGGTCACGTGAAAATCCAGGTCTATAAGGATGACCCTCAATCAATTCCTGAGCTGAAGAACGAAATTCGTGAGTTAGAATCGCAATTATGCCAAAACGTCATTGAAAATATTGACACAAGAGTGGGCATCTGTGGAACTGCAAGAGGTTGACGTTTGGCAGATATTGTTTTTTGTGTTTAAATGTAATACATTATACTTCAATGACAAATAAAAAGTTTTTTGAAATCAAAGCAAATTGTGTGTTTTATTCAAGAATTAAAAAGAAATAATTTAGAACCGCTCAATTTGAAAGACCCTTCATATACATATACATTGAAAAGTTGAGTGTCAGGATACGAAGATAGTGGCTGCGGTCATTAGATTAGGTAGGATATTCTACGGTTAACCTTTCCATTAAAACGATGTAACTTATGAATGTTGAATTATTGAAAAAATATTGAGTTATTTCTTAAACACAAAGCAATATATCGTGTAGACATTTCTTGAATAACTTTCAAAACTTGTATCCCTCCTTTGGAGACAACAAAAAGAATTTCAAACTATTCCCCTTTAGAAATTTATACCACCCTCTTTCCTTTCCCAGTGGAAAAATAATATAATCTTTCAATATTAAAGTAATAGTTTGGTTCGGGAATTTCTTCCCGGGAATACCTTTTTTCAGAAGATGCCGCAGTAAAATGTTTTATTGAGGGATTTCCTACGATACTTAGGTTATATGGAAACACTAAAATTTCATGTATGTGAGATTAATGAGATTTTTATAGGAAACTTGTGATTGGAGAGTTTGGATACTAAACGGAACAATCTTTATATCTCTCAAGTAATAGTAAATCTATTATCAACACATGCCTACAATACTTACAAATTAATAAAAAATAAATCTTACATCATACATTGTCGTTGTCGTTGATGGGCACCACACCACAGTCGCAGTCGAGGATTTCTTCTCCATTCTAGCGTTAATTCAGTTGGAAAGTGAGGCTGTGCCGTGGAATTTTTGTTTATTTCTTTTTTTTTTTTCCTCTTTAAGTGAGTAAGCTCTTGCACAGTAGCAAGATCTATGTAGATTTAGAATAAAACATATGTTTTAGAAGCGCAATGACAGTGAGTTCACGCTATCAAAATTTGAAATAAAATATCACGTTTACGAATACGTACATACTCGTCGTCGTTGCTGAGTAGTCGAGAATCCTTTCGCCATTCCGTGAGCTGTTGCACACCAGCAAACTCACCGGTGTACTGGATTTTTATGGAGATCGTTTTGAACGAAATCGTTAAACTATTGCTCATATAAATAGATTATAAAACAGGGCACTGTTTTCGTCCATCCTTGTGTGGGATTTTTGGTGCGCGTACGGTATACGTCATACGTCCCTGTGGGGAGTTTTGGTTTTGATGGGCGTGCGGTGCACGTCATACGTGCCTGAAGGGTTAAGTAAGTGACCTCTTGCATAGTAGCAAGATATATAGGCATATATTGGGTGTTAACATAAGGTGTGTCCGTTTTTTTCCAATTTAAAAATGAGCACCAAAAGTAAAACAAAATGGTAAAGGTTATACATCATTCGAAAGAAAATTTTCTGCTCTACAAGATATTGTGTTTGCTTTTACGTTACATATATTATTTTGTTTGATTACAAGCCTTCAAAATAGAATGTCAAGTAGACGAAAGTAAGCATTTTCGACATCTCCTTCTGTTCGCGTTCAATCGAGGGAATAAAGCTACCAAAGCTGCTCGTAATATTTGCAAAGTGTACGGTGAAGATGCTATGAATGAAAGGACAGCTCGTTGATGGTTTTTGCGTTTCAAAAACGGTAATTTCGACCTGAAAGACATCAAGCGTTCCGGACGACCAGTGGACTTCGATGAGGACCGCTTAAACCATAATATTCATGAAGATCCCCATTTTGTTTTACTTTTGGAGCTCATTTTTAAATTTGAAAAAAAAAACCGACACTACTTATGTTAACACCTAATAGATTTAGAATAAAAATATGTTTTAGAAACGCAATAACAGTGAGCTCACGCTATCAAAATTTGAAATAAAATACCACGTTTACACGAAGGCAGGAACCTTGTTATTGGACAGTTTGGATACTAAACGGAACAATCTTTATATCTCTCAAGTAATAGTTAATCTATTATCAACACATACAATACTTCCAAAATAATAAAAAATAAATCTTACATCATAGGGCCTTACAGTCGCAGTCGAAGATTTCCTCTCCATTCCAGCGTTAATTCAGTTGGAAAGTGAGGCTGTGCCGTGGAATTTTTGTTTCTTTCTTCTTTTTTTTCTTCTATTTAAGTGAGTGAGCTGTTGTATATTAACAAGCTCTATATAAATTAAGAATAAAAAATATATTTTAGAAGCGCTATAACAGTGAGCACACACTATCAAAATTTGAAATAAAATACCACGTTTACACGAATACGTATGTTACATACTCGCCGTCGTTGCTGAGAAGTCGAGAATCCTTTCACCATTCCGTGAACTGTTGCACACCAGCAAACTCACCGGTGTACTGTATCCGATGGCACACCTGAAGTCAGACGTCTCATTTTTTTTAAATAATATATGTGATCGAAGTCATAGGTATCATTATATGTTATACCCGAAAACTAAACGGAAATAAATGTCTTTGTCATTCGAAGGGAGTAGCACAACGCGGAGTTCAAACCAGTAACCTTCCGCATGGAAGCCCAGTGCGTTACCGCGTGGCCATGCACCTCATACATACCATCATGCCATTGCCCTGTTGGGGTAGGCAAAGAGGACAGATCAGCATACTTTCCTATCTCGATATACATCCATAGTCTCTTCTACATCCAAACAACTTCTACGATTTCTCTGACTTTTTACATTTCCTTCTTTCAGAATATCATTCACTTGATCGAACCATACTTTCTATTTTTAAAAGTACAAAATTTATATTGGGACAAATATTGAGCAAATGTTTATTTCAATTAGTTAGGCATTCCGTGCCGGTTCGAACCCTGCGCTTTGTTACTCCCCTCGAATGACACGGGCATTTTTCAGTCTAGTATTCGGGGGTATAAGCATACACACCTATGACTTCGGGCATATCTATTATTTAAAAAAAAAAACAAAAAAAATATGCGGTGTGCTCCGATCGTCCCATTTTGGTGTGCCATTGGATCTAGTACAGTGATGGGGGTAGAGAGTTTGCTGGTGTGTACTCACTTAAAGAAGATAAAGGAACAAAAACTCTACAGTTTTACTTACCAAACTGAATTGACGTTGGAATGGCGAGGGTATCCTTGACTACGAGGCCTAACAACGATAGTGACGACCATCCTCTAAGGACGATATTTTGTTACAATAGCAATTTAAAGGAAAAAGATAATAGAAAAAATATGTGGATAAAACCATTTATTCGTATCTTTTCAGTAAATTTTCATGTCCACGTTTGACTCCCATACATCAAAGATGGTACAAAAACACTATTTTGGAGTATCTATCATCTTGGCAGATTTTGATACTGAACTGCCTGACGTATATATAATGGAGGATCTCCAAATAAAGAAAAGATTGTCGACGATTTGTTTGAAACGTAGTTTTCTATTATTTGACTATGGTCTCGAGAGACATGTGATTGACAGATGAAAGATGAGGAACGGTGACATCATTATTGGATTGGATTGATTGCGCCCCGTAGGTACACCCAAACTATTGGACTACCTAATTTCTCTCTGGCCATGTGAGCTTTAATGGCAAACTCTTTAGTTTCAATATTGTTCCTTCTCCCTGTTGTTTTTTTTGCGGCCATCTGGATCAATCTGCTGAGCACATTCTGTGGTACTGTAATTTCAGTAAGTCAATAATTTCCGAAGGGGACTCCTCTTAGCCTTACATGAGTTCATCTTCGAACCGATTGACTACTCTTATCTAGTGCCAGTCCAAGGATAGTTTTGTTGCATTTGAAATTTTCTGTTTAAGTACTGGCAACTTGCTGGGATATTTGTACTCTAGACCTTAAGCCTCTCTACAAGGGAAAAAAATCTGCACTGCGAGTCATTTTCCTTTTACCGTAATGTCGGACCATAAATCCGTCATGACCACTATCCTTTTCCCACTCAGGTGTGCCGCCACCGGAAAAGCTGGTCAGTTTCTTCTTCGTCACTATATGATGTAGATTTTATAAAAAAAGAAGATTTCGATCTTCAAGTAAAGATCGCGTTGGATGGAGACTTATTATATCCCCCATAACGGCGTGGATGGAGGTGGGATCGTACTGAATTGAACTGAGTTGAATTGATCAAGTCTTGACTGCGCCAGGATCTTCGGTTGTGATAGCAGCCGAGTCAAGAGATAACTTAAGATGAATTGTGAACGAAGTTGGTATAGTGGATGAATATCGCGATCCTCGATTATAAAACGGTGACTAAAAAAAAGATTGGTTTACTGGGGACACGACAAACGAAAGGCAACAAACCCAGATCCATTAAAATTGTGTGTTCAAATTAAATAACTAGTTGTTTTTTCGCAAATTATATATATTTCTTGTCATATGTAAAATAAATAAATAAATAAATTGGCACAGGTTAAGAAGAATCCTGAGGTATTTTTAAAGATTGATTGATACCTGTTGTAATAATGATAAAATGACAACTTATATAGCGTTGCCAAGAGAGCAGACAGACTCGTCTCAAGGGCGCTTTAACTCAAGATTCGAACCCACTATTATTGACAGATTAAAAATATTACAAAAAAATAAAACGAGTTGGGTTTAAAGATATGAAGGTAGTGACTACGGCCGTTAGATTAGGAATTTTACCACATCAGTATATGTTTAAAAAACATGTCTACTTAGAAAATCGCTGATAACTTACCAAGGAATGACGAATTATAAAGAAATTTGTGTAGATCTTCCAAAATGTGGTAGTATTCGGCTTTAGGTGGAGTGCGTAGTGTTCATATTCTCAGATCTCATGATCTCAGACAGATCATGCTTCAAGTGTGGAAGTGTTTGCTTATTGAATGAGGACTTAGAACTGCTTAAAAATTTAAGTCGTAGTATGTTATGTCGGTCACATCGTATTGTATAACACTTTCGCTATATACAGTACAGCCTGGTGGGCTTATTACCATGTGACACTCTCTTCGAATCAACCAGAAAGATGTTTCAGAATCTTTAAGTGAAATGCTGACAGGAACCCTTTTAAAAATAAATTGGATTCCGACGGAATTTTGAATCAGAAATACGGGTGACTTGCCATCTAGATCACGGAGGTTGTCACATAATGAAGACAACAAAATTTATAATAATGAATACTGATTATCTCGGGAAAAATAAATGACGTACTAGGCAGAATAAGATGCTACAATTCTTGACTTGAGAAAATGCTAAAAAATTTAGGATACAGGTGTTTCAAGCTACAGTAAACGTTATAAAAATAGCCATGATAGTGACTCACTTCCAATAAGAAACGACACCCGCAAAAAAAAAAAATCCTACTACAAAAAGGTTGAGGTTCTCTGAAATACGGTATCTGTTTAACAAGCGCCATCTACCCGGGAAAATAAAACATGTTGACTTAATCATGAAGGGCGCTCGGGTCTGTCCTCGTTTTAAAAAGCTGTTTGTCCATTAATTATGCAACTCCATTCTGACTTTTACTGTATGTATTTTTAGAAGCTTTAATTGCATGCCTGTGTTAATTAAGATAGGCATCTCTGTTAGATAACCGGCACTTCAAAGTGAAAAGTGAGAAAAACGTGAACCGTGTTGAATAATAAAGTATGTACAATTATTCATTATTTTCATTGAGATGTTTAAAAGGCAAAAGTTGGAGAGAAAAGAATTGGCATATATTGTGTTTGCGTATCCCGCAAGAAACACGAAGTAATTATGTGTATGTAAATTTCAATCGGAGTGTACTTAGAATAGGTGAAAAAAAGAATTGGAATGGCAAAGCTGGAACAGACAAAAAATGCGATGTCAAAGCTGCTTAAGTATCTTGTTTGGCGCGGAGACTTGAACTCTGAGAGCAAGCTGGAGACATAGAATAGATGCATTTGTAATGTGGTGCTGGAGAAGGATTGACGAATTCCATGGACAGCAAGACGAACGAACGTCTCTATTCTAGAAGTACTAAGAATCACCGACAATTTGTCAATAATATGCTTTTGGCGAGTCCTCCATTTTTTCGGACACGTTCCTCGTGGCCAAGGAGATAATTTGAAGAGGTTTGTGGTTACTGGAGGCTTCTTCTTCTCTTGGAGGTTGTATGTTCTTCTGTCCCGGACTACGTCCCCCAGGCCGTGCCTCTGCATCAGGTTATCTTTTTGCATCTCCCATGAATTATTTGGTCTTCCTCTGGTTGTTATTCGAGGAAGATCCATGATGATTGCCTGGTTCACAATGTGATAGGGTGCTCTGCGTCCAACGTGCCCACACCATCTCAAACGCCTTTCCATTATTTACTGTTGATGTCTGTAACACCTAGGATTCCTGTATCTTAGGGACACACCAGCTGACCATCTTAGCATGCGCATTTCAGCAGTTTCTAGTTGGCTGGAGTAAGAGTTATGCATCGGCATTCGGAGCCATAGAGGAGTGCGGGTCTGACAATCGTTTGTGGTTACTGGAGGTGTGCAAAGACAAGGCACAAAAGGAAGAATCCTAATGCGTTGGACTGACCACGTGAAAGACGTAACTGGACTACCCTTAAGAACTGCCCTTCGAGCCGCGGAGTGCGGGGATTGATGTAGAGGAGTCGTCAGAGGCTATCATAGGAGTCACGATGCTCAGTCATGAGCTACGTGACAGGATCATGATGACTTGGAAGAGTCTAGACCGTGCTGAATAAAATATTATGTAGAAATGTGTGCACTGAGAAGAATAACATATACACGAAGTGAAAAAATATGACAGGATACAGAATGAAACAAGTAGAGGTGAGTGTTAACTTAAGACTGCGGAACCAATGAATGAAGATTGACTTTAAAAAAAACAATAAACCGTACAAATATGGTTGACGCTGTAGAGGAAGATCAAGAAAACTGTGGTTGGATCAAGTGAATTTATAGTTTTAAAGAATGAAATGCAAAAGCCCTAGGTTGCACAAACAACTAAATCAAATTCTGAAAAAAGGAAAAGCTTTTAAAATAATAAAGAATGCATGACAAAGTGTATGGATATATCAGAATAAAACATTGTATTGTATTACGCTTTCGTTGTATACAGTACAACTTAGCGGACTTATTGCCATGTGGTCAACTATTCCAACTTACCAGAAAGATACTAAAAAATCCTTAAGGGGGTATTATTAACTAGAAATTTGAAAAAAAAAATTTTTTGCAAATTTTTAAAGTTTAGACCTTTAAAAATATGTCCTCAAAAGAAAATTTTTAAATTCTTAATATTTACGAAGTTATAACATGGCTATAAATGAGACAGGAATTACGCCGCATCGGAATGACTCGGACAATAATCTCAAAACTTTAAACGCGTTTTTCGCGAAACTACTTTGTTTGACCTGGTCGACATAAAATCTCAAGTTTTATTCCATTGGTTGCCTTTAAATTTAGTATGAAACATTAATAAATATTTTTATATCGTTCCTACCTTGAAAAATTCAAAAACATTATTTTTACTATTTTTTAAGAAATTAAAATATTTTTAGCAGAAGTTAAAAATATTTTTGGAAGAGATGATGATGGTGATTTGTTGATAAATAATAAAACACGTTAGATCGCAATGCGGAAAGAAAGAGTGTTTATTTTTATAGTAACGTAGGTATTTATTTCTTTTTGAAATGTGCGCGAGAGTGCGCTCGCGATATGCTTACGTCTCGCTTCTGTGAATGCAGAAACGGTTATTGTCGTATATAGGTATTCATCTAAATACGGAACTGGTGAGATAGCCGTGGTGCGTTCTCTCTCTCTCTCTGGCGTGTGGTGCGGTCGCTCGGCCGGCGTCAATGGCCGGCATGTGACCTTCGGACTGTTTACTATAATTTATCGAGGAATCCGAAGGTCGTTTCATCGGTCATTGGCCGTATGTATGCGACAATATTCCGCGACGACCGCCACATATTTAAAAAAAAGTGTAAAAAATTGATTTTTTTTCAGACAGCCGCCATTTTACGATTTTTTATATGAAAAATCATACACGAAACTGTGTATGACTTTTTGTTTCAGATTTACGAAAGGGTTTCAATCATATCGACCAGCTCACCCTCTTTTTTTTACGACAAGATATAACAGCTGATAACTTTTTGAATTTTAATTATTTTTGTACATTCTCAAGTCATCAATAAACAACTGTAAAAAACGCATACAAAAAATGTTTTTAGTTATTTTTTATCAAGTCTTAAAAAATGGCCGAAATTCACGCCTCTACAATAGAATACCACCTTAAGTGAAAATCAAATGGATTGAATTATTTTTTTAAAACCTTGGTTCCAACGAAAATTGAACATCCAACCCCATGGTTTGGGATACAGGCGTCTTACCAAATAGATCACGGAGTTCGTCAATAAAAAATAAAAAAAAGTAAGTGTCAATGTAAAATGATGTGGACATGTGTTATCTCCGCCTACTCCAATAGGTTATATGACGTGATAGGATGACGATGTCCAAAATAATGTGAATATTCAAGGTTAAGAAAAATATAGCAATTAGCAGACGGGAACATGGAAGGTTAATTATAATTATTATCCCAAACGTACAAAATATTTGCACACGAAAAACAGGATGTGCGTCAATGTTTGATCGAATATTGATAATTAAAAAAAATACGATACATACGTAAGTCAGTTATTATGTAAAATTTTGATTTTTTTTTTCAAAATATTGGGTGTTAACATAAGATGTGTCCGTTTTTTTTTTCCAATTTAAAAATGAGCACAAAAAAGAAAACAACATGAATGGTTGAATTAAAATAGGCACTAAGTACCAAAAAAAAAAAAACTAAGTATGCAGTTTCGTTCAATATGTCATATATAATGAAACTGCATACTTAGTTTTTTTTGTTGTTTTTTTTGGTACTTAGTGACTATTTTAATTCAACCATTCACATGGTAAATGTTATACGTCATTCGAAAGAAATACCGAATATTTTTGTAAAGGCCTGTTCTCACGGTTCAAGTTTAGTTGACCGATTAAAGTTGATCAACAAAAGTTGAACGAAATCTGAAGTGAGAACCTTTGTTTAAATAGAGTTGATCATTTTTTTAGTTGATCAAGAAAAGATTGACCCAGTCAAACTTTATCGTTCAAGTTATGAGTCACCCGCCATTTGCTTTCAAGTTGAAACCTGTATTGAAACGTGTGAACATGTGAATTCAAGTTGATTGTCAGTTCGCTTTCAACTCGATAAATATAAAAATAAAGATGCAAAAGAAAATACTTTCGACGCCATTTTTAACTGAATTAAATTGAATCAGTTTCTATTGAAACGTGTGAACAAAAACTGATTCAAGTCGTATTCAACTTTTGTTGATCAACTTTAATCGGTCAACTAAAATTGCGTGAGAACGGGCCTGTATTCAACTTTTGTTGATCAACTATAATCGGTCAATTAAACTTGAACCGTGAGAACGCGCCTTCACTACAGATTTCATTCAACTTTTGTTGATCAACTTTAATCGGTCAACTAAACTTAAACCGTGAGAACGCGCCTTCACTACAGATTTCATTCAACTTTTGTTGATCAACTTTAATCGGTCAACTAAACTTGAACCGAGAGAATGCGCCTCAAACGGTCTCAAATAATTATGCCATGGATTAATCACTTAGCAATAAAAAAAACTCTTTGAGATTCCGTTTATTGAACTCCGTCCATTAAGATTATGAAAACTACACTGCAAAGTGTCCGCTATAAAGCAATAAGGGATATTGTTATGATTTAACCCAATTAGTGATCTATGTTTTATTGTCCTCCCCACTGTGCGCCGGGTCAGATTAAATTGATATTGTGCCCAGCCACGCGACTCGGTGATTCAATATCTGAGATTCCATCACGGTTTTATATTCTATTATATTATATAAGTGAACTTAAAATTACATTAAAGCATTTTACGAATATTAAATTGGCGTTTAGCGAAAGGAAACAAAGTCAATGGAATACTAAAATATATATGCACGCACCGGACAGTATCAAAATCTGTTAAGATGATAGTCCACAATAGTATTGTATTTTGGTGCTAATTTTTATGTATGGGAGCGAAACGTAGACGTGTAAAAAGACTGATAGGAGCCAAATAAATTATGTAGAAATGCGTGCATTGAGAAGAATAAATGCAGTGACAATGTATGACATAATACAAAATGAAGGGATTAGGGATGTATGTGAACTTAAGACTGGTGTGTTAAGTAAGATGAAGAAGATCATAATGAGATAGTTTGGGCATGTGGAACGAATAAATGAAGAAAAACCAACAAAACAGATTATTAGAAGGCGTGTTAGAGGAAGGCCTAGGAAATGATATTCTGAAAGGAGAAAACGAAGAAAATTAGAGGAATCGTATAAGATGTATGAATGTAGAAGAGTAGGGTAGAAGATGTGTGTCTAGAAAGGAAAGAATGGCTATCTGTCCTCTCTGCCTACCCCAACAGGAAAATATCGTGATGGTATATATATATATATATGTATGCTTGAACATTCAAACAAATTGCTTCTTTTAGCATATTTATTCTGACGTGTTTATTTATTTTATACTTCATTGTAAAACAATCTGGTGGTGTTATTGCCAGGTGTCAATCTCTTCCAACAAACCAAACAAAAGTAAGTAAACAAAATTATATAACTTCGTTTATTGGCTCGTGTCTAATCTATAAAGGTTTTGCGAAACACTGTTCCTTAATATCATTGTATAGCCCTACCGGTTTCAAGGTTTCCCCCTCATCATCAGGAAATGAAAAAGGAGAGGTGAAAACCTTGAAAACGGTAGGGTTATACAATTGTATTAAGTGGAACAAACAGTATTTTATTTAACAAACAATGTCTTTAAACGTTACAGTGTAAGCACCATAAATAATACAAAAAAGCTTTCTTTGTAGTTCGTCTTCCCTTGGTAAATTTTCTGCGGTTTTCTTACCAAAATATATTTTTCTGAACATATGCAGACGTGGAGAAGTACCTAACTATAGCCGCAGCAACTATTTTACTATTATTTTACTCAACTTATAAACATTTATTTTGTAATATTTTTAATCAGTATAATAATTCGAATGCTGAGTTGGAGCGCCCTTGAGGAGAGTTTTTATTTATCTAAATGTCGCTATACAAATTGTCCTTTTGTTATTATTTATGTAAATGACCCACTGAAAAGTCATACCAGTTAAGTAGGTCACGTAATTTTTGTTTGTAAACTCGATTGTCAAAATAAAAGAAAAATTATAAACTTGGCTGAAGTGAACAAAAAGGCTGTAGGAAAATAAATGGAATTTCCTCAAGTATAATATAATGGAAAGATTGGCGTGTTACGGATACATAATTTATAACTATTTTTATATTCAAAATAAAACATATTTACATTAATATGACTCGCAATGAAAGGAAAGCTGAAATTTCAAGTGATGTTTGCTTCAGAGGCTCGTATCTTTTATATCACGGCGCTTCCACAATTATGTGATGAAATGAAAAAAATAAAAGTCGATTCAGTAATATCCGATTACCATTTCTCCTGCCATCAACGTCAACACCAGATAGGGGCTGTTGTGAAAGAAAAAGGAACAGCTCGACAGATGAGAATTTCAAGAAGACATCGAGTAAGATTTGAAGTGATTTCTCGAATATTGTATAGAAAAATCTTCGACTTATAAATTATATGAGATTTATTTATTCAATGTTGAATTTTTTTTTAATCTTGGCAGTTATTTTCTTTACGCTACTCACCTAAATTTTGGTGTTCTCGGCCATAAATTAGTTGATTACATTACAATGACAGTGAGCTTATGATATCAAAATTTTGAATAAAATACCACGTATATACTACCTTGATCGAAAAGTTTTAGGACTTTATTCATAAAATCGAAAATACATGTTTATTCATCAAAATCGATATGGTCCCCTTCAAAGTACTCCCTATCGACTGCAACGCACTTACGCCAGCGCTTGATCCAATCCTCGAAACACCGCTGGTACTCAATTTTCGGTATGTCCATCAGAGCCGTCTTCGATTTTTTTATGATATCCTCTCGGGTGCTGTAACGCGTTCCGCGAAGCTCTTTTTTAAGTCGGTTGAACAGGAAAAAGTTGCAGGGAGCCAGATCAGGTGAATTCAAAGGCTGCTGGATAGTAGTCGTGTTGTTTTTGGTCAAAAACTTATGGAAATCATGTCTTTCGCGATTTCAACGCGGTCCTTTTTTTGCATGAAATTGAGGTCTTTCGGCACCAGTTTTGCAGCGACACGTCTGAGGCCCAAATCACTAACCAAAATGTCTCTGAGCGGATTCATAAGCGATGTTCAAGTCCTCTGCCAGCTCTCTGATGGTCAATTTGCGGTTTTCAACCAACATTTCTTTGATTTTATCGATGTTTTCATCGGTTTTCGACTGCCACTGCGTTCGTCATCCTAGACCGCCTCACGATCACTTCTGAAGCGTTCGTGCCACCAAAAAACACTTCTTTAACATTTCCAAGGTCTGCAAACCGTTAAATTTGTTTTTCACGCAAAATTTAATGCATGCTCTTTGATGCACAGTTGATGCCATTTTCAAACTTGTAAACAATCGAAAACACGCACAAAGGTAGATGTACTCAGTACAGCGTAACTTTTACAAATGACAAGCTATGACGCTGAAATTTGAAGAGAAGTGTCAATGATAGATGTGGTAACCTAACAAAAAAAAAAAGAATTCCAATCGGGTGACAGACAGCGCCACACGGTGGCCGGTCCTAAAACTTTTTGATCAAGGTGGTATGTACATGCAGAGAAGCGCTATAAGGACAGTCGGCGAGAGTCACTTACTTTGTGCGGGGTGCCTGAGGACTGGGAGCGGGTGGCTCAGGACCGTGAGTGGTGGAGAGCCGTATGCATTCGGCTTGATGGCGTCTCAGAGACTAGACGTGTGAGAAACTGTCAGCGCGCTGCGAACATGCGTCAGCATGGACAAGCGGCTCAGCAGGGCCCACATGTCTGTGACATCTGCGGGAGGGAGTGCGCATCTAGGATTGGGCTGTTTTCTCACAGAGAATAACATAATCGAAGTGGAAGAACGGTTCAAGATTGACGTTGGAGTAGCGAGGGGATTATCCACTACGAGGCCCGGCAACGACGACGATATGTACATATGGTACATACCCGTCGTCGTTGCTGGGTAGTCGAGAATCCCTATGCCATTCCGTGAGCTGTTGCACACCAGCAAATTTACCAGCCACACCGGTGTACTTAATCCGATGACACATCTCAAGTGAGCCGATCGGAGAACACCGGCATTTTTTTTAAGAATAGATATGGCTAAAACCATAGGTATCCTACATATACTCGTACATACCATCATACCGTCACTTTATGGGGGTAGGTAAAAATGAAAGAGTGCCAGACTTTCCTATTGCGATACATATTTTTCGCCTCTTCTACATCCATACACCATCTCATACAACTTTTACGATTCCTCTGACTTTTTAAATTTCTTTCTTTCAAAGTATTGTACACTTGGTCGGTCTCTACCACACCTTCATCTCACATTTTCATTACATATTTGTTTTGATAGTATTTTTTCATTCATTCATTCTACATGCCAAAACCATTTCAAAGTTATCTTCTTCATCTTGCTAACACATCAGTCTTAAGTTCCCACTCCTTAATAACTGTATTCCGTATTCTGCCATACATTGTCACCCCACGTAGTCTTCGAAGTGCACACATTTCTACAGTATTTATTCGGCTCTTTTCAGTAGTGTTCCACGTCCCCTATTCACTCTCATACATTAACGTTGGAACTAAAATACTGTTGTGGACTATCATCTTGGCAGATTTTGATACTTTCCGATTCAAGTACATATACGTATTTTAGTGCCTCGTTGACTTTATTTCCATGCAACTTTCGGACATGTTCTTTTTCATTCAGCCATACATATTTTCTTGGTCATCCTTCCAACTTGTTTTGCCTCGATAGCGTGCGATTCAAAATTGGAATACTCATGTTACGCAGTAGCTTCTGCATATATGTTTTGTTTCATTTTCACTTCACGTGCAAAGTATGTTTTATTACATTTTCGCGGTCACTGCATTAGGCAATTTTTTTTAATAGATTCAGTTTTTAGAAATATCAAAAAGTTAACCAGCACAACGTCACGTTTCTAATCATGTAATTTTATGGATCCTGTTGATACGAGAGTCAATCATAGAATTGTATTAATAAAAAACAAAATATGAGCCCCTGTATTGTAATTTTTGCGATACGATATGTTATATTTTTATTGGCATTATATTTGTGCTTGGATTTTACAGCGTTATTACACAGAAATATAAAATTGAATTATAAAGGAGTCAATATTTTTAACATCCTTTTCAAAGTGACAGGCGTAATCAAAGAGCCGTCAAATAATTTGACAATGCTTTCAAAACGTAAAAAGGGACCGTCAATATTCAAAAATAGATTTTATTCGAGTATTAAAAATAAAATTTCGTTTATATCATATATAGTATGTATTCAAATTATAAAGAAAAATGTACTTTGTATTAATATTTTGAGATAATTAATGCTTCTTTAGTTTTTTCATACAAATATAAGAATCAAACTCATCTCATTGAACCAGATAAATCGTTCCAAAGTCGAGCCACGTGAAACTAGAAAAGTTGTTCCAAACTCGAGCCACGTGAAACTAGAAAAGTTGTTCCAAAGTCGAGCCACGTGAAACTAGAAAAGATGTTCCAAAGTCGAGCCACGTGAAACTAGAAAATATTATGAATAATGATAATCATTATTTTATGCTTTTTAAATGTTCACATGTTTCTATGTTAAACGATGATTTCTGTCAGTCTTACTAGGCTCGTTGCATGTTTTGAGACAGCTGACTTACAGCCGTGGCATTGAAACAACATACCTGAGATGACCTCCGTGGCCTAGTTAGTAAGACGCTTGTCTCGTCTCAACTCGGAGGTTGCGGGCTAGATTCCCGTTGGAGCTCATATATTTTTTTAAAAGGGTTCCAGTCAGGTTTTCATTTAAGGCCTCTTCAGCATCTTTATTTATTTAACAATTTTATTGCAAATGCAATCTGGTGGAGCTGCAAGAGGTGGACATTTGGCAGATATTATTTTTATGTTTTTAAATGTCATACATTATACTTCAATGACCAAAAAAAAGTTTTTTTAAATCAAAGCAAATTGTGTGTTTTATTCAAGAATTTTAAAAATAGAATTAAAAAACCGCTCAATTTGAAAGACCCTTTACAAAAACATATAAATCAAATCGAAACATTACGATACTCTAGAAATTATATGGTCGAATAAAAAGGTATCTGAAACAATGCATATAAACCAAGTCGGAACATTACATAACACTAGAAACTCTATAGTCGAATAAAAAGGTATCTGAAACAATGCATCAAGTCGAAACATTACGTTACTCTAGAAACTCTGTAGTCGAATGAAAAAGGTCTCTGAAACAATGCATATAAATCAAGTTGGAACATTACGCTACTCTAGAAACTCTATAGTCGAATAAAAAGGTATCCGAAACAATGCATATAAATCAAGTCGAAACATAACGTTACTCTAGAAACTCTATAGTCGAATAAAAAGGTATCTGAAACAATGCATCAAGTCGAAACATTACGTTACTCTAGAAACTCTGTAGTCGAATGAAAAAGGTCTCTGAAACAATGCATATAAATCAAGTTGGAACATAACGTTACTCTAGAAACTCTATAGTCGAATAAAAAAGGTATCCGAAACAATGCATATAAATCAAGTCGAAACATTACGTTACTCTAGAAACTCTGTAGTCGAATGAAAAAGGTCTCTGAAACAATGCATATAAATCAAGTTGGAACATAACGTTACTCTAGAAACTCTATAGACGAATAAAAAAGGTATCCGAAACAATGCATATAAATCAAGTCGAAACATTACGTTACTCTAGAAACTCTGTAGTCGAATGAAAAAGGTCTCTGAAACAATGCGTATAAATCAAGTTGGAACATTACGTTACTCTAGAAACTCTATAGTCGACTAAAAAGGTATCTGAAACAATGCATACAAACCAAGTCGGAACATTACATTACTCTAGAAACTCTATAGTCGTATAAAAAGGTATCTGAAACAATGCATATAAACCAAGTTAGAACATTACGTTACTCTAGAAACTCTATAGTGGAACAAAAAGGTACATGAAACAATGCATATAAACCAAGTTTGAACATTGCGTTATTCTAGAAACCCTATAGTCGAATAAAAAGCTATCCGAAACAATGCGTATAAATCAAGTCGAAACATTACATCAAACCGAATAATGATTTATACCGAAAGATGAAACAAATCTGTTTCATTTTCCCAAATCAGCCATCAATCCTCGATTCAGATTCAAGGTCCACCATTCGCAGTCACTGACCGAACCTGTAATCCGTTTTCCATTTCCGAGCAGGGGAGGAAAAATCGACGAGTCACGATCTAATTCTCCCTGACAGAGGTGTTCAGTCCTGATGAGCTATAATAAATGATGTCAGACTGAATTCCGAGCTATTGGGCCTTTTCATTTGGCTTAGCGACTGCGGTGATATCGACACTTTTTCCTCATTATTTCAAAGAACAAAGGTAGTTAGTGGGATAAAATATTATCTGGTAGAATTTACAATCTAATATTCAAAACTTTTTTCTCTACTAGTCATGTTATACGTGGTGTGTACATATATAAGGTATGTTACATGGCTTCGTGATAACGCACTGGATTTCGTGCGGTATGCTAAAAAATGACACAGGCATTTTTTTCTCCTAGCATTCGGGAGTATAATGATACCTATGAGTTCAGTCATATCTGCTTTTTCCTCAGTTTCAATCCTGGGGATTGGTTAGCAGCAAAGCCCTGCATCTCCTTTTCCACTTCGCTCGATCCTCAGTGATCCTCTTGAGCTCTGTATATGAGATGCTGTCCATATCGTGACATATTTGCTCCAGATTCTCTCGGCGAGGACGTCCTCTGCCAATCGATCCCTCAATCATTCCATCAAGTATATTGTGCAGGAGATTTTCATGTCGCAGCATATGACCCATCCATTCTGCACGTCTTTCCGATATGGTGTTTTACAGGTGCCTAGTTTATTCGATCCTGCCGAGAACCTTGTCATTTGTAATGTGGTCTCTCCAGGAAATCCTAAGGATTGGTCTATAGGTCCACATCTCATATCTATTCTTTCAAAAAAAGGAAAAAAACATGACGGTGAACTCTGATCGTCTCCCTTCTGGTGTACCATCAGATTCAGTACAATGGTGTGGCCGGTGAGTTTGCTGATGAACAACGGCTTACTCACTCAAAAGAGGAGATAAAGGAAAGAAAAACTCCACGGCACAGCTTCTCTTTCCAACCGAAATGATGTTAGAATGGCCTGGGAATCCTCGACTACGATGCAGCGTGTTATAGTCCACAGGCGATACAGGTCCATCAGCGTCAACGACGACGATGTTGGACCTGTAAGCCATAACTTTTTTGATATTTTTATTACTGTTTTAAAAATATATAAAACGTTAGAATGAGACAAAAGTTTATTACTCGCGGTTTGTTGACGTTTTATTATGTACAATATATAACGCACTGCACAAAATTCATTAATTATATTATACACGTATATAACACAAATTTCATTCAAACAAGTATATAACCCAAAGGTTTACCACTAATGAAAAACTTTTTATGTTATACTGACAAAAATTTAATATGAAATGCAAAAAAATATAAAAATCACAATTTTAAATAAACTTTTTCAATTTTAAATGAATTATTGTATATCAATAAGTATTGCGACACGAATAAATTATGAATAGGTCTTATCATACAAGTCCTACAATTTCTAGACATGATTTAGTATTCTCTGCTAGAACTTTTCAAGTAATTGTGATTTATAAAAATTTTGGCTATTGCGTATTTCTGAAGCTGTGCATAATATTGTATTGTATTTCAAGTCAATTTTTTTCTTGGTTTTAGTCGATATTTTCTTGATTTTAGTCGATATTTTCTTGGTTTTAGTCGATATTTTCTTGGTTTTAGTCGATATTTTAGACGATATTTTCTTAGTTTTAGTCGTTATTGCAAGTTAGTTATATTACAGCGTAATATTTAACGAATCAAGAATCTTTATTTTTTCGTTCGTTTGTTTTATCTTAATGTACAATTATTTCAATCGGACCGATCTTTGTCTATCTCAAAGTATTAAAAATATGAGTGGTGTGTGCAAATTTAGGAAGCACTTGAAGACAACCATTTTTAGGAGATCTTAACGAAATTTATGATTTTATAATATATGAACACTACACACATACGCTACACTCCACCAAAACCGGAATGTGTTACAATAACATATCGGAAGATCTGCAAAGGTTTTTTTTGTAGTTCGTCTTCTCTAGATAAGTTTTCAGCGGTTTTCTTACCAAATACGTTTTTCTAAACATAAACAAATGAGGGAAAGATTCTAATATAATCATTTTCCTATCCTTATACTAAACTTTTTTGTTACATTATTTTCTATCAATCATAGTGGGTTCAAATCCTTTTTCTATTGATAGTGCGTTCAAACGAAAGAGTTTTTTTCTCTAAATAGTTTTATACACATTGTCCTTTTACATATTATATATAGTTAAAACACTAACACTGTGGAGGTTTAAAGACATTGTAATTTGTTTTATCAAACATTGTTTATTCCAATTTTTGTAACGGTATAACCCTACCGGTTTCAAGGCTTTCACCTCATCTTCAGGGGATCACAAACAAGATAAAATTCTGTTCAAACTGGTACCGACATACATGCTTCAACGGTTGGGGACTAAGGGGTAAGGGAGGGATGGGACGATTTCGGCCAGGAGCGGAGAGGTTTTTGGGATATATGTGTTTACCAGATGTTCGGTTCGATTTACTGACTTAGAAATTTCTGGGGCCTTTAATCTATCCAATTTATTTCCGTTACTACTGATATGTAAGAATTTGGCATCATCGATAGAAAAAGTATGGTTTTCACGGTGACAATGATTAGCCATTTCAGGGGAGAGTTTTGTTTGTGCTCCCCTGATTATGAGGTGAAAGCCTCGAAACCGGTAGGGTTATACCGTTACAAAAAGTGGAATAAATGGTGTTTGACAAAACAAACTACAATTGTCCTTTTATTATTATTATAAATAAAAAAAAACGTAGAAATCAGAGAAATCGTAAGAGTTGGATGAGAAAGTGTATGGATGTAAAAGATATTAAGGATGGGTGTTAAGTCTAGCGATCTGTCCTGCAGCATAGGGAAATACATGATATTATATTGTGTATGTTATAATAAATTCTTTTTTTTTTGTTGCAGGCCATGCGGCGGCCCCGAAGACACAAGTTTATATCAGCGGGAATCTTCTTCCTGATGTATTCCGTGCTGCTTGCCGTGTCCCATCAGACTGAGAAGCCGGCCGTGCTGATCGACTCCAGCACGCCACCCAGCGTGCTGGACAAGGAAGTGGAATCAACCCTGGTGCTTCCGAGCCAGGAGAACAAGGAGAAGGTAAAACAGTTCTGATATCTTACTTCTATTGCCGTTACAGCCCCCTTTCCATACAACCATCACTGATTGCAATACAACACATATGTATATACAGTACCCGGCGGTAAGTCATAAACATCGGGCTTAAGAAAGAGACTGTCGGTCATAATCGGCTAACTTCGGCTTTGTAGAGCGTCGTCTCTGTCATTCATACACGTGTTCCGTCGCGATTTGTCAGTCATTGTCAAGCATTCTAGGGTGTGGTACGAATGATAGAGACGACGCTCTACAAAGCCGAAGTTAGCCGATTATGGCCGACAGTCTCTTTCTTAAGCCCGATGTTTATGACTTACCGCCGGGTACTGTACTCGCTATACACGATGCTACGCAGTAGGGTCCAAAAATTTCCTACCCAAAGATTTAAAAAAAGTCCCAATGAAACAAAAAAATATTTTCCAATCTACTCATTTTATATTTTTTTGTTTCACCCTGTAATTCAGTACAGTTTTTAGAACTGTCTATATCAGGGGTCTCCAAAATTTTTAACCTAAGGGCCACAATGACTCCTCCACTTAGTCCCAAGGGCAAAATTTTACAATGTAATCAAAATAAACTATGACGGGCCAGATACCGGGAATATCCGGCCCGCGATAGCGGGCCGGATTGGTGGTGCTCGTGGGCCGGTGTTGGCCCGCGGGTCGTAGTTTGGAGACCCCTGGTATTTATCAATAGGTTAATCTGCCTACCTTTGTTTAATCTGCCTACCCTTCCAGGGTAGGCAGATTAAACAAAGGGATATAAAAATACATTTTTCATCACCACTGAAAAAAAAGCTTCTTCTGTCCTGAATTTCCCACAGCAATATCACTCGAAGGATCTTATATTTTTCTTCTCTAATTAGTTCTATTTTTCTCCTTTTCTCCTTCTCTACTTTTATTCATCCCTTTCAAGATATTAGTATCATATTTAAAGAACTTTCGGTATTCTTTTTTTTTTTTCTTCTATCAAACACTTTTTATTACACTTTATTAAACGGAATAACCCTACATTTTTCAAGGTTTTCACCTCATCATCAGGAGAGCACAAACAAGAGTCTTATTTGTGCTCCCCTGATGGTGAGGTGATAACTTTGAAACCGATAGAGTTATACTGTTACATCAAGTGGAATAAACATTGTTTGATAAAACAAATTACAATGCTATAAACCTCTCCAATGTTTTTTTTTTATTATTTTACAAAGTAGAGTGGTTTTCACGAGAGTTTGCACTGCTGGTCTAGGATGACCATATTTTGATTTATTTTGTAATATATTATTATATATTTTTAAATATTGTGTATCTAATACTTTATATTCCAATAAAATAATTACCACAATAATAACATAATATCAGATTATGGTATGTACCTAATGAAAATTATGAAATCAATGGTCAATATAAAATCTAATTATTTATTCAATAGGCAAAGAAAACACAATTAACACTAATAAATTCTAAGACCAATCAAAAATTGCAATCCAAAAGTGGATAGCTTACCACTTCTTTAGTTTGTCCACACAATGTTCTTCCTTTTCCTAGCTTCAGACATTATGGTCACCATATTTTTCGTCAAATAAACGGATCATATCAACCAATCACGGCCATGTTGAATGTCAGTTGAATACTAATGGATCACATCAACCAATCACGGCAAAGATACTTACTAATACATTGATACATTTTGTATATTACGCACTAAGCTTCTCAATGTATTAAAGAGTGCAAACTATCATGAAACCCACTCTACTTAACTAATTTTATTTATATACAATATTTTAAGTTATAAACTTACTTAATCTTATTTTCCTACATGTCATTTTATCTTAATTTTTTATAATCTTAATATATGATTTCATAGAAATAATTAACACCTTCATACTACTTATAACTAGATAACAATTCTTACAACTAAGCTTCTCCAATGTTAATGCCTTAACTATATACGAGGCATATCCAGAAAGTAAGTGTACTGAATTTTTGTAGGTTACATTTTTTTTTATTTAAACAAAAAAATTACGTGGTTACCGTAGTACATATGTAAGCTATTTTTCGACATAGTCGCCATTCCTCTCAATGCAGGTGGTGAAGCGGGGTATCAACTTTTTGATGCCTTCCTCGAAGTAGTTTCCCGCCAACCCCTCCGTCCACTTCTCCACCTCCTCCTTTACCTCCTCGTCGGTTGAAAACCTTTTTCCACCCATGTGCAGCTTCAGGGAGGTAAAGAGATGGTAATCTGAAGGTGCTAGGTCGGGGGAATGCGCGAGATGGTTCAGGACATCCCATTTAAACGAGGCGAGCAGTTCCTTCGTGGCGTTGGCCGTGTTTGGTCTGGCATTGTCGTGCAGCAGGCAGACTCCCTTTGTCAGCATGCCTCTCTTCTTGTTCTGAATCACCCTCTGCAATTTTTTTAGGGTCTCACAGTATCTTGCAGAGTTGGTGGTCTCCCCTTGAGGCATATATTCAATTAAAATTATGCATTGTCAGTCCCAAAACACGGATGCCATGATTTTCTTGGCTGAAATTGTGGTTTTAAACTTTTTGGCGGAGGGTGAAGAGGTGTGACGTGACCGTTTTTAAACTCGCGACACCACTTGTACACACTTGTACAATTCATAGCTTTATCACCATATGCAGTTTCCACCTCATTATAAACCTCAACCGGAGGTTTTCCCTTCCAAACGAGATTACGGATGACGCCGCGTATTTTGCACTTGGCGGGAGATTGGATTGACATTTTTCACGAAACGTGTTGTCGCGTCGACACTTATCGACGTACTGACCTCGAACCGGTCTCGTTGTGGAGGGGAAGGGTCAGGCTACACGGAAGTGTAGCCAACATGCCGAAAATAAAATCCATCCGGTCGTGAGAGCCTCAGTACACTTACTTTCTGGATACGCATAGTATAATATAAATTCAAGAAATTATAAAAAATACAAGAAAATTATATTTTAGGTCGGAATCGACCATCATCATCGTCATGGCGTCATATCCTTATTGAGGTAGGCAGATAGGACAAATAACCACTTCATTCTATGACATCTTTCGATTTTATCACATTCACACGCTTCGTATACTCTTCTAAGGTTTTCACTCTTCCTTCTTTCAGAATTTGATTATTTTGGTCGTACCACGTTTTTTATAGATCTTTTTAATATTTTCATGCTTTTTATTCTATTTTTATGAACTCATTCTTTCAATTCACCGTGGGTAAGATAAATAAATATCATTCTCTACAAAACATTTTTGAAAAAGAAAAAAGGAAAATTGTTCGATATATTATAAATAAATAAACGCATGTAGAGTACATATGAAATATGCCGACATTTTTTAAATTTATAGAGAAATAAATATTAACACAATTAAAATTAAAAATTTAATATCTCGTTAAATATAATATTAAGTCATTTAATAGAATGTTGTCCTTTGCGAGACAGATTTGATTTACTACAAGCCATGTGTTTAACGCGTACAATGAATCTTCTTTCTTCGTAGAACTTTTCCACTTATAGATCGGTTGTTCAATTTTCGAATTAATTGAAATTTTAAATTATCTAAAATTGTCATTTTTTAAACTTAGTTTTATTATGTTGACTCATATAATTGCATAATGACTTTAATTTGGTGGCACAAATCATCCTAGTTTGGGTGGATTCCCTATCATGTTAAAAAATATCTTTAAAGATGTTTTATACCTGCACAAATAATATATTGTTTCAAAACTTTCTATTTATAACACAACAAAAATCAAAAACCTTTCTATGAATAAATAGACTGAAAAAAAAAAATGTCGCGATAGAAAAATCTAGCGTCTTCTCCCCTCTACCTGTCATGGCAAGGAAATAGTATGTGGCGTGGACATTATGGTAGAATATGTTTTAATTTTTTTTAACTGTTTTATTCTGATAATTGTGATTATATGTTTCAGGATGGGGAAGACAAAGTATACACAACAGCAGCCACGATGACTTCTTCTGTTGCTTCAAAAACTACTGAAGCTTCTGAGGTATTTCATTTATTTGTATTTTTATTGAAAATATATACTACAATAATTACAAAATTCCCCTATATAGCAGGTCTGTAAATATGAAACCGGATTTTTTTTATAGAAAATACACATTTATTGTATGAAAATGGTAAAAAATATTTTATTCAAAGTATTGCCCATCGCTAGCTACACATTTTCCCCATATCTCTGGCAATTTGTGGATGCCACGCCAAAAAAACTGTTGCTCTTTTGAGGCAAACCAATCTTAGAACTATTTTCGTAAGAAGTGAAGCGCTGCTCAGCAAGTGGGTGGCCCATCGATGCAAATAAGTAGTAATCGGATGGAGCCAAGACTGAAATGCCTCAATCGTTTTCTTGGCTGGTTTTGCTGTGTGCGATGGTGCATTATCATGAAGCAAAATTCCTTTGTGTTGCCTCTTTTGATATTCTGGTCGTTTTTCACGCAATGCTTGGTTCAAATCCATCATTTTTTGTCGGTACCGTTCAGTATTAACGGTTTCGCCAGGTGTTATCAGCTCATAATAGATAACACCCTTCTGATCCCACCAAACATATATAACATACAATGGTATATAACATACTACGCATCTTTTGGGGAATTGATTTGCTGAGATCACCGATGTATCTCACCACAGTCTGTTGAGTTACAAAAGAAGACTGATTTCAGAATTTATAAAATGTTGATTTTATACTGTACTTTTCATTTCGCGTGAATTCCAAGATGACACTCAGTGTGGTGAGGTGCGGGCGGCCTAATTTACCACGGTCCCGTGTCGCATAATCAACTGTCTATTATTGAATTTACAATATTTTAAATAATTTTTACTTGCGTACTTGCGGCCTTATGTATTACATGACTTATTTCATTGTGTTATACTTCAGAAAATATAGGATGGGTCCTGCGACGTTTTAAACGTCATGTCTCAAAGGGATAGGGTAAAATCGTTTTTTTTTTCAAATCGAATAGTTTTTTTATAAATCGAAAAATTGTTTTTCTCTAAACTGACGTTTTAATTCCTGATTTTCATTATACTGACTTTCTAATGTATTGTATGATTTATAATCTTTAAATAGGCCAAGATCCACTATGAATTAATACTAATTACGAACATTTAATTTTAGGTAGTGACTTTTGACAAACGTCACCAAATATTATTTGATTTTAACAAACTGCCACATTTTTGCTAATTTGTAACAAGATTTATTAATTTGAAATTATTTTTAGTTTTATGTAATGTATTTACCTAAATAGCTTGCTATTTATTTGAATCGAGGCTTATATTAAAGTTGATAAAATAATTAAAATTACTGAACGTCGTTACAAGGTTGTATTGGGGCAAATTTGTGAACTGTCACAGAACCCGTGCTCTAATTTCTGAAGTATAACATATATTTTTATTTGGTTTCATTGTAATTGTTATAAATTATTTTCATCTTAAATTAATGCTCAAACTAAGAATTATTAAGAAGACTACTAAGAATGAACTGATATATTGTATATCCAGGCGTTCCTCAAGGTGAAATTATCTCCCCACTACTCTTCTCTATATTCATCAGCCCAATAACATCATCTCTGTATGCGGATGACCTGCAGATATATTATACGAGTATATTCATTTTAATCCAAATTGCTTTCACAATCTAAAAGTTGACCTTCAATCGACCTCCGGATGGACTAAGGAGCATGGCTTACTCATCAATCCTACGAAGTCTCAAGCAATCCTCATTGGCAGCCCTCAGCTTCTCAGTAAATTCAACACTGACTTATTCCCACCAATATTACTTGATGGCTCTATCATATCATGAAATGAAACCGTTAAAAGGAGTGTCAATGAAAAACATTATCTCTTGGCAAGATCAAATAAATGAGGTGAGCCAAAGGATCTTCATCAACCTTCATTATCTTAAAGTGTTGCAAAGATTCCTGACTAAAAAAAAACAAAATTTTACTCGTACAATCTCTGCTCTTTCCGATGTTCGACTATGCGAACGTTTGTTTTTTGATATTACGGAGGAACAACTGGACAAATTTCAACGTCTTCAAAATGTTTGTCTAAGATTTATTTTTAACCTGAGAAAGTACATAACACTTCATACCAGAAGGCGCTGAACTGTCTGTACGTGATAAATAGACGCCAAATTCACATACTATCTCTATTGTGTGATATCATTAACTGTCCCGCTGCCCCCTTTTATCTCGTCGAGGTTGTTTATTGGCCTTCCTAGTTCACCGCTCTTTTTTTACGTCGTCGTTTACTGTCTATGCGGTGATACTTTGGAACCAATTACAAACCAATACTCGCTCCGTCCATAGCATGCTTTAAGAAGCAACTGAAAAACTCTTCATTTCTAATGTAACGTGTTTCATTCCTGATTTTTCTTTCCTCTCCACCATCCGTTTCTTTTCCTGTGATTGATGATATCTCACTTTTACTTTTATTATGTATACACGTATGTTAATAAATTTCATAGAATATATAATATAATCATTTGAATATTTTTGGTGACTATGTATGTTAACTTGCTTTATTTACTTTTAACTGGTTGGTTGGAAGAGATTGTCACCTGGCAATAAATCCGTCGGATTTGTTTTGCAGAATGATTACTAAATAAATAAGAATCTTGAAGCATACAAATATGTATATTTTTAGCGTGTTTTAAATAATTTTATTTACTTTCCAGGAGTCAGAAGGTGACCTCAGAACCACCACCGTGTCCGGCTCTGAACTCCGTACCCTCAGGCCGAGAAGAATCAACTGCACGGCTCCAGCCATCGAACAGGTATCATTATTTAAATAGGTAGTTAATATATTTAAATTTAAATTAGGAGGATGCGTGAATACAAAATCGACATATTTAGAAAAATATAAACATTTAAACTAACATGACTCAGACACTAAAAATAAAACTAACATGACTCAGACACAAAAAATATAAATTAACATGACTCAGACACAAAATATAAAACTAACATGACTCAGACACAAAATATAAAACTAACATGATTCAGACACAAAAAAATAAAACTAAAATGACTCAGACAAAAAAAAACATAAACTAACATGACTCAGACACAAAAAATATCAGAAAAAAGTACATACATACAATACTACCAACCATATATAGTCAAATCTCGTTATAACGAACTTCTAGGGACCTATTAAATCGTTTCGTTATACTGAAAATTCGTTTCAGCGAAACTGGAAATAAAAACATTTTTAATCGCATATACTGACGACCTCCGTGGCCTAGTTGGTAAGACGCCTATCTCCCAGCCTGGAGGTTGCGGGTTCAAATCCCGCTGGAACCCAAATGTTTTCAAAAAAAGGATTTCAGTCTGGTTTTCCCATAAGGCGTCTTAATATATTTTTGGTTAGTTGGAAGAGATTGCCACATGGCAATAAGCCCGTCAGGTTGTACTGTATACAACGAAAGTGTAATAGAATACAATAAAATACTATATTTTATTAATTAATCGCAATACATAATAACAATATCTTTATGCATACAACTGCATACATAAATAGTATGTATTGTATTATGTACAATATAAAGTAATTGAAAAAAAAATTGTAATAAAATCCATTATTTTTTATTGGGTGGCAACAATATTTTTCTTCTGCCCCGTGCTTGTTTTTCCCAAAATTTCCGGTTTTTTTTCAAGATCGTTGTTGTTTTCCGCTATTTGTATCCGTTTTATGGGTGAATAAATTCAAATGTGAAAGTTTATGAAATCATGAAAGCATGGGTCAGAACTAAATATGCCCTGGCGAAGATTAATAAAACACTAATGACTTACTAAGAATTACTTATTCTGACCAAAACTCGCTCTGGCGGCAATGAAAAAACAATTACGATATTCCTATGGAGACCGAAATTAGAGGACCTAAACCGAAGTAAAGCTGTGATATTACATGATATGCTAATCTCTTAATATTCACGAAGTTCATGTTTGGGCACGTATTTGCTAATTTATTTTTAAATTCGCTATACTAATTTATTTTTAAATTATTTCCTAAAAATGAGATTCTTTTAACACTGCTGTTAAGTATCATAGTTTTGTTCGGGACTGCGAAAATAATTCGTTATAATGAAAATTTCATTATATCGGTATTCGTTTTAACGAGATTTGACTGTATATAATATAAACATCAAGAGGTCAAGTCTCAGAAAGCCAAAGGCGTATCCCGTGCTTGAAAAGATTTTTCAACATTAACATCACACACAAAAAAGGTTAATTAAGCATGACTTGAGTTTGTATAAAATGATTTTTTAAGACGCAATTGAACGATGTAATTCAATAGACAATCTGCCCCCTTTTATTTAAATAGACAATCTGCCCCTTGTCGTTCCTGGGCCTCGTAGTCGAGGATGCTCTCGCCATCCCAACATCAATTCAGTTGGAAAGGGAAGCTGTGCTGTGGGAAGAGTTTTCGTTTCTTTTGACGCAGTAAATATTAAATAGAATCGGACTTAAAACAGGCCCTTTTGGAAGACCCTTAAACAGTTTTCTTGGAATTATAATCTTCTCGTTTTGGATTCAAATCATATGATCAGAATGAATGTTACCAGTTGCAACCCGTGAAATATTCACGTATGTAAAACAAATTCTACATTTATGAAAATATATATTCATAAATGCAAAATTTGTTTATATATTATATCATTTATGCATCGTCCCTTTTTACACCGGTTCAAAAATTGTTAGCTAGGTATTTAAAATTCGTTCAGTTATCACGGACCCACCGAGATTCAAATTTCGAAATTACTTTCGGAAAGAATCCAAGTATTCCTCTCTCGCTCTCTTGTATTCAAAATTCAATTATCTTATTCTTTCTTTGATGACAACCGTTGTACGGGCTTTGGCCTATTTATATTATGATGATCAATAATTTGTACTAAGTTTGGCGGAAGTCTGATATTTAGTAAATTTTTCTTTAGAATTGAAAGTCTACCATTATCATTGAATCTACTGTTATCTAAAATATAGACGGGGATTTTTTAAGATATTTAAAAATAAAATTCATCCTCAATTTTTAAATATCTCAAAGAAGAACAGAACACTTCTTGAACAGGGAAATTTCAATACGTGAGGAACAGTTGACTGAGTCAATAATTGGCAAACTTTTCAACACTAAAAGGGTTCGATATGGAATGATGCTGGATGGACCGGTTATAATATATACAGTGAAACCCCGTTTTTACGTTTTTGAAGAGACTGATAAAAATAACGTAATTAGAGGGAAAACGTAGATTCGGGGCTAGAATTTTTTTTTTAATTATTTTTATTTAGATTATCACGCTAATCGGTTTGGTACATATTTTTGTGCTGGTTTACAGCTCTTTCGATCTTATAAATCGATAAGAAAGTTTCGTCTTGTACGTTTTCAATGCTAGTAAAGTAGCTTTTACATGGTAAGGCCCTCAATATGCCTCATAGCATCTTCTTTTGTTGGAATTGGATGGATTAAGTTTAACTCTTCTTCACCGGATACGTTTTCGTGGATATGACTGCCCACTATATCATCGTATTTTCAAGGTCGTATGTACCATACACGCATTTTTTCGCCATGGGTCCACATTGCATCGTACTTTTATCAATCGATTCGCGATCTTTTAGTATCGTAGCCAAAGTTGTAATGGGTATCCCCAAATCACGCGCGAGCGAAATACGTGAACCAACATGTTTATTCACTTTTTCGAGAATTAATCTTTTCTCTTGAATCGATAATGTTTTTTCTTTGCCGATACATTATTTGAAGGAATTCAACGAAAAATTAAAAGAAATGAAAAAAATGTAAATTGACACACGAAATACACGACAATTGACTATTGAAATTGTATGTACACGACCAACACGTTTCAAATACAAGCACAGATTAACCAAATATACAGTCTGCCTGCCTCTGATTCGTTAAATTTCCCACAAATTGCATCGTATTACACGACTCGTGTAACCTTGACCATGAGCGCTGCAGGTGCAGGTGCACACGTGTCTATAAATAGAAACAACATATTTCTGCTTCCTAATATTCATTTTAAATCATAGCGCATTTAGATACATTTTTTTTTGTAAGCTGGTTATTTTTTTTCCTTTTATATGTTTTTGCCAGCGCAGCTTAAACTTCGGGATAGTTATTCAAAGTAATATTTCTCCTGTACTTTTCCATGGCGTCGGATCTCTGAATCACAATTTTTCACATTAATCATCCCACCAAAGAGGTTTTTTGGGGTTGAACTTGTTTGATTTGAGTAGTTATATTGAATTCTTTGGACGAGGTTTCTTCTCTGCTCTTTTACTTCGAGACGGCTTTGAGGGGTCCATCTTACATAACTAACATATATTTAAAATATAAAATATCTTACATTTACTTTATCTAAAATATAAAATATTGTATAGCTACTAGCACCAGAATTTCCTGTAAAGGTGGGGGTACATCAAGGATCAGTACTCAGTCCGCTACTGTTCATCTTAGTCATGGACTATTTAACTAACTACGAAATGAACAGTCTCCTAAAGATCCTACTATTTGCAGACGATATCGTATTAATAAGTGAAAAACATGAAGACCTGCAAAATAGTCTGGAAAGGTGGAAAGAATCTTAGAGGACAATGAATTGAGACTGAGCAGAAAGAAAACAGAGTATCTGTACCTACCATTCGAGAGCACAAATGCTGTCACTCCCGTAATGCAAATGAATGGAGAAACATTACCAAATTGTAACTCCTTTAAGTATCTTGGGTCACTCATCTATAGCGATGGAGGATGTGCAGCAGATGTAACACATAGAATTAGTGTGGGATGGATGAAGTTTAGATCAATGACGGGAGTTCTATGTGGTCCGAAAATGTCAGTAAAGTTAAAAGGAAAAGTATACCAAACGATTGTCACACCCGCACTCCTCTATGGCTCCGAATGCTGGACGATGTATAACTCTTACTTTAGACAACTAGAGACTGTTGAAATGCGCATGCTAAGATGGTCAGCTGGTGTGTCCCTAAGATACAAAATAAAAAGCTCACGCATTCGTGGAAGCTTGGGTGTTACAGATATCAGCAGCAAGATGGAGGAGAGGCGATTGAGATGGTATGGGCACGTTGGACGCAGAGCACCCGATCACATTGTGAACCAGGCAATCTCCATGGATCTTCCTCAAATAACAACCAGAGGAAGATTAAAGAACTCATGGGTGGTGCAAAAAGATAACCTGATGCAGAGGCATGGCCTGGGGGACGTAGTCCGGGACAGAAGAGCATACAACCTGAGGACGAGGAGAGCTGACCTCAACAGTCTTCGCAGACAGTGAGTTGGGATGGAGCCAGGGAGAAGAAGAAGATGGTACTTTATATCAAAAAATACATTGGATTTTATTATAATCTACATCACACTCCTTACACATACCTGATCTCACTTCTCTTCTTGTTTTAGCACACACCTTGCAAGTTCTGCAGAGTTTTTCTTTGTTATCAGTATTGCATAGTTGTTTTTATCAGTTGATGGAATAACATTTTTATAAAAATCATTCCATGGAAAATCATACTATGCAAACTTATGTGATGTTTGATTAAAAATCATTCCATGCTAACTCGTGTGATATTTAATTAAAAATCATTCCATACAAACTTATGTGATGTTTAATTAAAAATCGTTCCATGCTAACTCGTGTGATATTAATTTAAAAATCATTCCATGCAAACTCATGTGATATTTAATTAAAAATCATTCCATGCAAACTCATGTGATATTTAATTAAAAATCATTCCATGCAAACTCGTGTGATATTTAATTAAAAACCATTCCATGCAAACTCATGTGATATTTAATTAAAAATTATTCCATGCAAACTCGTGTGATATTTAATTAAAAACCATTCCATGCAAACTCATGTGATATTTAATTAAAAATTATTCCATGCAAACTCGTGTGATATTTAATTAAAAATTATTCCATGCAAACTCGTGTGATATTTAATTAAAAACCATTCCATGCAAACTCATGTGATATTTAATTAAAAATTATTCCATGCAAACTCGTGTGATATTTCATTAAAAATCATTCCATACAAACTTATGTGATGTTTAATTAAAAATCATTCCATGCTAACTCGTGTGATATTAATTTAAAAATCATTCCATGCAAACTCATGTGATATTTAATTAAAAATCATTCCATGCAAACTCATGTGATATTTAATTAAAAATCATTCCATGCAAACTCGTGTGATATTTAATTTAAAATCATTCCATGCAAACGCATGTGATATTTAATTAAACATTATTCCATGTAAACTCGTGTGATATTTAATTAAATATCATTCCATACAAACTCATGTGATATTTAATTAAAAATCATTCCATACAAACTTATGTGATGTTTAATTAAAAATCATTCCATGCAAACTCATGTGATATTTAATTAAAAATCATTCCATGCAAACTCATGTGATATTTAATTAAAAATCATTACATGCAAACTCATGTGATATTTAATTTAAAATCATTCCATGCAAGCTCATGTGATATTTAATTAAAAATCATTCCATGCAAACTCATGTGATATTTAATTAAAAATTATTCCATGCAAACTCGTGTGATATTTAATTAAAAATCAGTCCATGCTATGTTTTATTAAAAAATCATTCCATACAAGCTCATGTTATGCTTTATTAAAAATCATTTCATACAAACTCGTGTGACCTTTAATTTAAAATCATTCCATACAAGCTCAGGTTACGTTTTATTAAAAATCACTCCATACAAGTTCATGTTGTTTTATAAAAAAGAGTGTATAGACAGGTTAAGTATAAAACACATAGTCTAAAATGAATTTTATTAATTAAAAACAAGGTTCAATTCCCATTCATCTCAGTAATTATAACATATTTTTTAATTATAAAACAATGTTCGAATCTCATTAGAACCCCAATATTTATTAAATATTTGATACACTACAAAAAAAATGGAGAAAAACTCATTCATGAAGGCTTTACCGACAACAATTTTTAATTTTTTGTACTTATTTAAATTTTGTGTTATATACTCGTAATAAGAACAATTATTTTACTTTTAAACGTGGTCATTAAGGATTTTAAAAATAAGAATGATTAAAACAGCGAAGAATTCACCTGTTAGAAGATACGAGAACACAAACTGATGGGAAATTGTCCCCACAACTCGAAAACTCACCACGGAATATTAAAATGTCAAGGGAAAATACACATAACATGAATAAACAAAATTGAGTATAATGTACGAGTATAAACAATTTTAAAAAGTCAATAAATAACAAATCAATCACGTGTTCTTAATTTCGCCAGTACACTTTCTGTTGCAGGATATTAAGAAGGTAAGGAAAAATACACATAACACGAATAAACAAAATTGAGCATAATGTATAAACAATTTAAAAAAGTCAATATATAACAAATCAATCACGTGTTCTTAATTTCGCCAGAACACTTTCTGTTGCATATTAATAATACGCCAGTTTTATTTTCTGGTACATATTATGCAGTCGAATGAAAAATATTTTTTGTATTGTGATTAATATTTCGAAATTTTATTTAAAAAATCAGATTTTTTCCTCCCCTGCTTATTCGCAAGCCGGTTAATGCGACCCCGACATACTATAAAAACAGTCTGCTGAGAGTCGTTGACTTTGTGGTGAGCGCTTGAAAACTGTGAGCAGAAAACTCAAGATCGGGGAATGTGGTGAGCTACCTGTTATCGAACTGATGGCGCATCAATAGCTAGACGTGTGAGAAGTGGTGAGCTATCTATTCTCGAACTGATGGCGCATCAATAGCTAGACGTGTGAGAAGTGGTGAGCTATCTGTTTTCGAACTGATGGCGCATCAATAGCTAGACGTGTGAGAAGTGGTGAGCTATCTGTTTTCGAACTGATGGCGTATCAATAGCTAGACGTGTGAGAAGTGGTGAGCTATCTGTTTTCGAACTGATGGCGCATCAATAGTTAGACGTGTGAGAAGTGGCGAGCTATCTGTTTTCGAACTGATGGCGCATCAATAGCTAGACGTGTGACAAACAGTCAGCGTGCTGCGAACATACATCAGCATTAACAGGTAACTCAGAAGGAACCACATGTCTTTAACATCTGCGGGAGGGAGTGCGCATCAAGGAGCAGGCTGTTTTCTAACAGAATCGGCGTAGAGGAGCAACTCGATATTGACATTGGAATGGTGAAGGGACCCTCGATTACGAGACCCAGCAAAGTCGACGATGAACACAACCCCGAATAATCGAGAGTATAATGTATTGTAAAATTAAATTAGAATCACATTCAAGAAAGAGTCTAAGGCCGAGGCCATACCAAAATGCTTGGTTATGTGCTAAGCTAGATTTTACGTAACTCATATACTAGATGACTTCATGCCTGGCCACACCAAAGTGCTAAGCACAAATTCATTTGACAGTTGGGAGCGGTCGAGTCAACACATGATGTCACTCTCAAAACTAACCAATTTCATTACAACTTACCATCTTTATTTACTTTCTGCGCAACTTCATTCTAAAGTGATTTTATTACACGTACATTTTTCTATAATTTGCTCGATGGGTTCCACAAAGGCTTCCTTTTATACACAGCTGTCATTAAAACTTCCGCCATCTTGTAAATTAACCCACACGTCTGTTCGCTAGGAAATTCACTCGATGACTAATCGTCATGCAACGTGGCGCGAAGCGTGCAGTGTGGCCACTGCGATAGTATGCGGTACCTTGGTTCGCTAGGATATGTCACCTAACTTGCAACATAGCTCTAAGAATCAAGGATCCTACCTGTGTGACCGAGACCTAAGTATTAATTAGAAATTTTATTTTCTATAAAGTTGAGTTGGATTTCCTTAAAAGTAGAGGAACGCTATACACTCATATTAAGCGTCAATTATCGTTCTAGTTTCCAAGACCTCTGATGGGTCCGAAAGTGAGAAGACATGGAGGTCTTATCATCCACGTCCTGATCGCCGTATTCTCCTTCCTGGGGCTGGCCATCGTCTGCGACGACTACTTCGTCAGCTCTCTTGACAGGATATGCGAAGGTATTGTTTACTTCTCTTACTTTATGTGTATATCCATTTGTCACAGTCTGGTTTAAGAATGGACGGTTGAAAATAATCCAGAACACGAAAACTGAATTTGGAATAAGAACCTGAAAACATACAAACAATGTGAAGACTCAAGCCATGTCCCATCAGTCTTATCTAACCATCACTATTATTGTTGTGTTATCTTCCATAAACAGGATGGCTAACAATCATACGCGATCAAGAGGGATTATATATTGTTATTTATACTTAAAAAAACATGCTACGAGTAGTTGTTTCATCGTAAGAGTAGCTGTAAAGCTATAGTGCTACTATATTTTCCTTGACTTTTAGAGTAGCATGCTACTCGTATGTTAGATAGAAAAGTAACTTTAAATTTTTTAGATAGAAAAGTGACTGTACATCTTCTTGTTGTTTTATTTTTTATTGTTTTTATATTTGTGTTTCTGTATATTTTTGTTTTTATTTTTATTCTTATGATTGTGTGCGGTATATTATAGGATGAACATTTTTGGTTTTTCTGGAGTGATGATGTGTGAAGAGTTTGATTCCGCATGATGTTTCCAGTTGTAATTGAGTGTCACTGTTTGTCAGGTTGATGAGAACGTGCGACGGGGTTTTGTTTTTGTGTAATCAAAAATCGGAAAGAAGTATCGATTTATTTTTTTCATACTAAATATCCTCAGTGAGATACAGGCAAAAGCCTGGGGACACGACAAATGAAAGGCGACAAACCCAGATCCATTAAAATAATGTATGTCCAAATTAAAATACCTGTTGTTTTTCGCAAATTATGTATGTATCTTGTCATGTGTAATAATAAATAAATAATAAATAAATTTAAAAAAACATACATATATTGAACTTAAATATACATATAATTATTAAATAATTTTAAAACAATAACTGTAATTTATTATTCCTACTGCTTTTTGTATCTTCATGTTAGTTTAAGATAAAGTTTTGTATTTTTGTCATTAATTTTAAGTACGTGTATAACCTATCATAAGTTCATATGTATATAAAGACACTGTTGTATCGTTAATTAAATAAATAAATAAAAATAAATAAATAGGCTAACAATCATACGCGATCACAAGGGATTACATATTGTATTGTACAATTTAAAAAAACATGCTACAAGTAGTTGTTTCATCGTAAGAGTAGCTGTAAAGCTATAGCACTACTATATTTTTCTTGGCTTTTAGAGTAGCATGCTATGTTAGATAGAAAAGTAGCTGTACATTGACTTTTTCAAAGTCTTCGTCGTCGTTGGTGGCCTTTGTTGTTGTGGATCCCCTCGCCATTGCAACGTCAATTAAGTTAGAAAGCAAAGCTGTACCGTGAAGTTGTTTTTTTGTGAGTGAGCCGTTATACACAAGTAGACTCACCGGCCATACCGCATTCGATGACACTCCGAAGTGAAAAGATAAGAACATACCGGCATATTTTATCTTTTGTTTTTTGAAAGAATAGATATGACCAAAGTTTTTCAAAGTAGTTTAAACAACACTGCATCAAGGTAGTTTTAACAACACTGCATCAAGGCCAGCTAACTAGTGTGGTTTGGTTAGATGTGTTTTATCTGGGACTAACCCAGTTTTTAAGTCGACTGTTTTAATGTTCACTTATCTTTTAATCCCTTTTACTAAGGTACGTACAATATTGCAAGCATCAGCAAAATAAAAATGCATATGATAGTCAGGGATGTTGGAACGTCTCTTGGTCTCACAGCATCTAATGTCTTCTTATCCAGGTTGCAAATTATATGATTCAGGATGCAATGTTTCCAATGTCAACATGGTAGCCAGGGCTTCAACACACCGTGCGTTCTGTCCCAAAACCGGAATCAACTGCCCCATGTTCCGGTAAAATCAATATCTGAATCACTTATTACTTGACATTTTAAAGGTGCGAGATTCATTGCATCTACTTCAGTAATTAAAAAATTGGACAGTATGTCTTCTTCTTCTTCTTAAACTTTCTGTAGGCTCTCAAGAGTCTGTTACTGCAGGATTGTCCTGTGATGCTGAGCTCCAGCTATCTCTCCATCGTTTCGGGGGTCTCCCTGGCGAACGCCGTCCATCCGGCACCCCATGCAGAGCTATGTATGGAATTCTTGTGGAATTCATTCTCTGTACATGTTGGTACCAGTATGGTCGACGCTGTCGTCCCCATCTGACCACATTCTGGGCATCACAGACCTCTCGGATGTTGGTGTTCCTTACACGATCACGCAAAGTCTTCTCAGCAATATTGCTGGGACAGTATGTATGTCGAGCAAACATTGGCTGAGACATTAAAATTGCACGTGATACAAGACCAAGTAGAAAACGACCCTTTGATAAACCCAGACAGCTCCACACGCAATATGCGCTGCTCACCTGGAAAAACTTAACCGAAGATATTGTTTTGTATTATTTATTCATGCCTGTTTCCGGACCACCAATTAATGCCACGTGTTTCTAGTTGGACGCAACAGAGATCATCCTAGCATTCACATCAATCAGGTCATACCAGAGCCTGTAGTCCCGATGTTCGAACAAACAAGCATGTGCAGGCGGCCCTCGACTTTCGTACATAATTGGTTCCTGAAAATGTGTGCGAATGTTCGAAAGTAGAGGGATGTAAAAAATACATCCAAAATTGTATTTTAAAATATTTATATATCAATAATAATATTTGTTTATCAATAATACATTAAAAATATTTATTTATCAATATACATAATTAAGTTAACGAGGCTTGTTTAAGTGTTTTCAGGTGTTTTCTTTATAAACTTATCAAGAGTTAGTTGAATACCACCCTTTTTTTCTTTTCTTGATAAAAAGTTCTATAACATGCTGTGTCTTTCTCAATTGCCCTGCGTACTTGAGATATACGCTCTCCATTGGGATCACATTCTTCCATGATAGTCAAAAAGTTATCAAGATGCATGAAGGATTCATTCATATATTTGATTGTCAAAGTCTTGACGATTTTATCAGCTTCTTCTTCCTCACTTTTATTGTGTATTTCATTTAACTCTTGTTGCTTAATTAAGTATTCATTTGACAGAGGTACTGAGTGACATTCAATCAACTCATTAACATCTTCGGTGTTGACGTCCAAGTTAGTTAATTCATTAGGCTAACTGTTTCATCTGTGATAGTTTCCGGAGTTTCATCAGAATTTATAAAATCACTCATCATCCGTGGGCATAATTGTTTCCAGGAACCTTTCATTGTTGACTCTTTTATTTCAGCCCACGAGTCTCCAATATTGTTTATTGCGTTCCATATACATATTATAGTTCTTCCAAAAAAAGATGGAACGACAGCGTGGAAGCGAACAATTTTCGCATTATCGACAAAAATCTTTAAAAAATTTAATTTTTTATAATGTGCGAAATAGCGAATTGTGCGAAAGTAGAATGAGCGAAAGTCGAGGGCCGCCTGTATTATGAGCCCTGTATATACCCACAATCACATTCTATGCTACTTTCGTTTAATAAACCCAATCTCGACAGGTTCACCTTCATCTAGTCACTCCTACTAGAAATCTATCCAGGGTTCTCTAAGTAGGCCAAGACAGTTAGTCTCCAGATGCCAACTTTTTCGATACCTCCATCCAGTAGTCAGGTGTTTTTCCTTTCCACTTCAAAAAATGCGCTTTATTCAGAGGGATAGTCAGTTCTTAAGCTCTCTTCATAAAACTATTTCTGGTTAATGACCATATAAGGGATGTATTGGATCCTGAGCTTGATTTATTCTTTCTGTGTCAGCTGCAACACTTCTACAGATCTCATGTGGAGAGATTCCGACCACTTGATATATTTTCTTCACTGGTGTTGCTTTTAAGAATCCTGTTATTACTATCCTCTCAGTTTTGTTCATTACGACGTCAACCTGTCGAGCGTGTGAGCAGCAACTCCAAACCGATATTCCACTTATAGAAGATAAGTATATTCTTGAGTATTTGACAATTTTGTTTAAAAATGATATCATGTTCCTCATTACCAGAACTGAAGCTGTCTCCCGACGTGGCAGGAGCAACCTTCATGGCGGCTGGGTCTTCAGCACCTGAGCTAGCTACTGTCATAATTGGAGTCTTCTTCGCCAAAGATGACATTGGTAAGATGGTATTTTTATGAATGTAATCGTAACATGCTACAAATATAAATATTTTGGAACAACAAAAAAATAATATCCGTTTCAGGAAATAAAGATCAAGGATAGATAACGTAGGAAACGCTTTCATTAAAATGAAGCCTGTTTTTACAAATCAAGGCCTGATCTTGGAATTAAGAATGCGTAATTCAAAACTACAGTATGTTGGTATGATCAGCTAGCTAGGTCTTGACCCTTGGGACTTAATGGAGTAACCAGTGTGACCCTTAAGCTAAAAAGTTTGGAGACACCTGCTGTAGACTATAATTGGTCTCCAAAATCACATGTCAAAATCTTCACTTTACTGCACAGCGATGACGTGATATCAGAATCTCCAGTGTGAATCAATTCAAACATATTTTCATTACCTAGGGCAGTGGTTTCCAAACTTTATGTTACTAGTTACTACGCCCCCTTTAAAAACAATCTTATCATGGCGCCTACCCCCCCCCCCCCCCCTTTATTTTATAAAATAATACAGACACATTTTTAAATGATAAAAAAATGTATTAATACAAAAAATAAAAACGTTATTAACATAATAATAACAAGTTATATATAAAATCACTTTTAAATTAATTTGTTTTTAATGCAATGGATGTGCCTGTTTATTAGCACAAAGTTTATCAAATCTAGGTGTTATTGAGGAGAGTGCTACTCTTTGCTCTTTTTCTACTACTAAACGGGCTCGATATTTGGATTTCATTGCAATTGTTATGTAAATTAAATTTCCGTTAAACTTTCCACGCCTCCTTTTGCATTAGTCCGCGCCTCCCAGTTTGGAAAACACTGATCTAGGATATTTTCCATGCTAGAAATCAGGAGGCTATCGTTTAAACGTTGAATTGTTTACAAAAATGTTTGCTAGATGTCAGTAATATGTCCTTTTTTCTGGAATAGGTATCGATCACGTGAACATGGGACCAGGATACAAAGTGTTAACCGCCCATGTTGTATGTTGACCACCAGTATCTATTTTGGAATAGGTATCGATCACGTGAACATGGGACCAGGATACAAAGTGTTAACCACCCATGTTGTATGTTGACCACCAGTATCTATTTTGGAATAGGTATCGATCACGTGAACATGGGACCGGGATACAAAGTGTTAACCACCCATGTTGTATGTTGACCACCAGTATCTATTTTATTTCCAGGTATATCCGGCGTGATAGGCTCAGCTGTGTTCAACATAATGTTCGTGATCTCGGTGTGTGCATTGTGTTCCGGCACCGTGAGCTACCTTAACTGGTGGCCGCTTTGCAGGGACTGCTTCTTCTACGCCGTCTCCATCCTCATCATGCTCTTCACCATCTCCAACGAAGTCATCAGCTGGTAAAGTTCATCCCTTTTTTATAAAACATATTATCTTGTCTTTACAATTTACTATTGCGAGTCTAGGAATAGAGACCCGATTCCTAGACTCGCAATAATAGTTTTGAAGGTATCAAACCTTATTCACTTCCCGCAGACATGGCCTCTTTTGCTAACAGGCAAACCTAGGCATTAGCTTAAGAACGCCAAACCAAAAGAGGTGCTCAAAGATTTATAAATAGATTGTAAAAAAACGTACAATAACGATTTAGATGAATGTTTTATGTGAAAGAATGTGTTTTCTTCAGTGCATATTTAAAATCGATTGATAACCGTGACTGGTCAATGCTACAGCTTAGCAAACTAATAGGCAACAAAAAGTAGAAAATAAAAATTAAAAAACCAAATATTTATATTATTATATTGGGTGTTAACATAAGTTGTGTCCGTTTTTTCCAAATTTAAAAATGAGCATCAAATGTAAAACAAAATGGTAAAGGTTATACGTCATTCGAAAGAAAATTTTCTGCTCTACAAGATATTGTGTTTGCTTTTACGTTACGTATATTATTTTATTTGATTACAAGCCTTCAAAATGGAATGTCAAGTAGACGAAAGTGAGCATTTCCGACACCTCCTTCTATTCGCGTTCAATCAATTCGTTCAATCAGTTCAGATCTGTTGAACTATTTATGTGTGAATTTCATGAGTGTAAGTGAGCTGTCTCAGAACAGGCAATGAGCCTTGTGAGATAGATAACTTATACGGTATATAAAATTAAAATAAATTATAGGTTTATTGATAATACATATATAACCAGAAATTCCACATACATATATGTTACAACAGAAAGGAAAATATATTTTATAGCAAAGTTGTCTGGAGTCTTCTCATAACATCCTTGCAACATTTATGTCGCATTTGACTGTGAATTGTTTAACCCACAGTTGACAACATTTGCTCTCTGTTCTAGGCCCGAAGCCCTCATCATGCTGCTGATGTATGTGGTCTACTGTATTGCGCTACATTTCAACACTGCTCTGGAGCGATGGGCAATGTCCCTCCAGCTTCCTATCAAGCTACCCACCAAAGAAGAGCAAGCCTCCCTAGTTACATATAAGTAAGTCTATTAAACTTTAATGTGATAGAAAACAAAGTCAATTCGACATTAAAACAAATATACTCAAAGTGAACAGAATTAAAATCAGCTAAGATGATGACGGTTCATAACAATATTTAAGTGCCAATTTTTATGTATAAGTATAAGAAAGATGAAGAAAAGTATGTTTGGATGAAGTGAAGGATATTTTGAGAGAAAAAAATGGAAAAGTTAGGAGGTGTATGAAAAAAATTAAGGTAAAGTTTGTTGAAGGTTGAAAATGTGTATCCCAATTGTAAATTCTGGCAATCTGTTAGCACTGAGAGAAACTATATGTATATGATAATAATAATAAATAGATTTTCAGCTCAATAACATTGTCTTTTTAAATTTATAAAATGTAACTATATTCTTCGTTCTGACTTGAATGCTGAGGAACAAGGCCCATTAATTACTGTGGATATTTATGTGATTTTCATAGAAAAAATAGTTCGGTGGTTTCCCATTGCATTCCACACCACTGTAGATGTTATAGGAATTGTTTACATGTTGTACGTATTGTGAGTTTTGCTGTCAAAACAGTATTTTGGGGTGTGGTATTAGGTCCTAGATTAATTGTGCACTTGTGGATGTTAAATGGGAGCAGAAGTGTTGTAAAAAATTTGAAAAGGGGTTGGAAGGTGAGAGAAGAGAGAAAACACAGAAGCAGGATTGACTAGTCTCTGTGCCCCTACACCAAGTTAAACCTGCAGGCTCACACAATTTCTGGGTGTGGCTGCTATTGGCGTACTGACAGCTACTTGGAGCCAAAGGGGAAAAGTTTGAGATGTCAATGGGCCAGGGGGTTAAGTACTTTCTAGGTGACCCTAGACTGGTTTTAACGTATGTTATAAAAAAGCACTTTATTTCCATTTGAAACTTCATTAATGTTTTGCAGATTGAATACTATTTATGAAATGATTAGAACTCTCTTAAGAAAGGTAACTTAAACCGTAACTAATTAAATTAAGGTGGAATAAGGTTTGAACGTATGGTATAAAAAAGCAGTTTATTTCCATCCTAAACTTCATTAATGTTTTGCAGACAGAATATTTTTTATAAAATGACTAAAAAAATTCTGAAATATCAGAAAATTTTAAGATGGTGAGTGTAAACAAAATTATGGAAACTGAATTCAAAGTGAGATGACGTCTATGTTACTCTGTGTTTAAGACAATCAAAACATGATTTGACAATATTTGATTAGACTTATATGGAAGTTAATTTCTTGATGTCATGATCAACATTTAGAATGTTTTAGAAAATGCATGAAGAATAATATACTAAACGATAATTACAGGTCAACTGTTGTCCAAGACCCAAAGAAGGCCCCACAGGCACCAGAGAATGGAAAGAAGCCACAAGAGAGTACTGATGTAGCTGAACACACCACCATTACGCAGACCAACCAAGTTGGTAAGTGGAAGTACACCCATCTGATCAAATGTCTTTTTAATTCTATCAAGAACACAAGAATGCCTCCATCTATGTCAGAATGCAGCTTGGCACTACATCCTCCAGTGTGAAACCATGACTATGACCTTCCTTATCATAACGCCTATGAATGATACAAGTCTAATTTGTCAGGTGCCTAGTGGACGACAAAACAACTCAGCTACCAGAAAAATCTTAATATGAGATACAACAAACTCAAATCTCCCCATATTGTAATAGTTATAGGCTATTGATACTATAATTTACAGCTTTTGGTATTAAAAATCTCTTCAGGAAGATAACATTGCTATATTTTTTTAACAAGGTTTAGGCTAAAATATTCTCTATCAAATCTAAGTTGTTTCTTCTCTCTAGTTGAATTACTGGTAACGTAAAAAATCAGAAACAGAAATCAGGTAACATATAAAATCAGAAACAGCTTTAGAGTGACTTTGATTATTAGATAGTACCAAACAGAATAATTGATTCATAAAAATCAAAGTATGTTACCATATTTTTCGGACTATAAGACGCACTAAACTATGAGTATAAAATACTCGTATACCTCAAATTTATGAGATCATTTTTAAAAAAAATATTTACAAAGAGTTAATTTTTAATAATTATTATCACCGTAACTATACCAGCAGCATTTACTTTATCTTCACTTGTCGCAACACTGCCACTTGTCTCAGCACTGTCACTCGTCTTGTTACTGTCGCTTTTCTTACGATTGTCTGAACTATTACTCTCTTCGAAAAACTAAGTCATCTTCGATACCATTCCAACACGCTACTTATATCGCATTTCTTAAAAGACTTTATGCTACTTGTGTAATTATTTTTTTTAGGCTACAATACCAACGTAGGATATGACAACGAGGCATACTACACCCAGGACCAGTGGGACCCCAATAATGCCTGGGGACAGCAGCAGGCAGCTGCACCAATCCCTACACAGGTCTAATTTTTTTTTCATTACTATCCCATACATTCCATCAGCAACATGAACTGTAAAAGTGATGTTATTTGTACATTAAATGTGAAATATAAGGATATCTACATTTTTAAAAACTAAAAAAAGAAATATATATTGATACATGTAACATACATCTGACTCTTACTCTAACTCTTACTCTAGGCAACTAGAAACTGCTGAAATGCGCATGCTAAGATGGTCAGCTGGTGTGTCACTAAGAGACAAAATAAAAAGCCCACGCATTCGTGGAAGCCTAGGTGTTACAGACATCAACAGCAAGATGGAGAAGAGACAATTGAGATGGTATGGGCACGTTGGACGCAGAGCACCCGATCACATTGTGAACCAGGCAATGTCCAATGGATCTTCCTCGAATAACAACCAGAGGAAGACCAAAGAATTCATGGGTGGTGTAAACAGATAACCTGATGCAGAGGCACGGCCTGGGGGACGTAGTCCGGGACAGAAGAGCATACAACCTGAGGACGAGGAGAGCTGACCCCAACAGAATTCACAGACAGTGAGTTGGGATGGAGCTAGGGAGAAGACATGTAACATACATCTCTAGCTTCATGAACTATTTTACATTACTTTTAAATAGTGAAACAGATCTGTTAGTTTTCAGAAAGTAGTTAAAAAGGATCTTGACAATGGCCATTGTTTTATTTGAAATTTATTAAGTTGACTATTTTAAAAACTTCAGAATTCTAAACCTGAAGGTTCGCTACTACTAGGCGTATCCAGAAAGTAAGTGTACTGAGGCTCTCACGACCGGATGGATTTTATTTTCGACATGTTGGCTACACTTCCGTGTAGCCTGACCCTTTCCCTCCGCAATGAGACCGGTTTGAGGTCAGTACGTTGAGAAGTGTCGACGCGACAACACGTTTCGTGAAAAATGTCAATCCAATCTCCCGCCAAGTGCGAAATACGCGGCGTCATCCGTTATCTCGTTTGGAAGAGAAAACCTCCGGTTGAGGTTTATAATGAGGTGAAAACTGCATATGGTGACAAAGCTATGAATCGTACGAGTGTGTACAAGTGGTGTCGCGAGTTTAAAAACGGTCGTACGTCTGTGCATGATGATTAGAAAAGTTCAAAACCACAATTTCAGCCAAGAAAATCATGACATCCGTGTTTTGGGACTGTCAAGGCATAATTTTAATTGAATATATGCCTCAAGGGGAGACCATCAACTCTGCAATATACTGTGAGACCATAAAAAAATTGCGGAGGGTGATTCAGAACAAGAGGAGAGGCATGCTGACAAAGGGAGTCTGCCTGCTGCACGACAATGCCAGACCACACACGGCCAACGCCACGAAGGAACTGCTCGCCTCGTTTAAATGGGATGTCCTGAACCATCCCGCGCATTCCCCTAACCTAGCACCTTCAGATTACTATCTCTTTACTTCCGTGAAGCTGCACATGGGTGGAAAAAGGTTTTCAACCGATGAGGAGGTAAAGGAGGAGGTGGAGAAGTGAACGGAGGGTTTGGCGGGAAACTACTTTGAGGAAGGCATCAAAAAGTTGATACCCCGCTTCACCACCTGCAGTGAGAGGAATGGCGACTATGTCGAAAAATAGCTTACATATGTACTACGGTAACCACGTAATTTTTTTGTTTAAATAAAAAAAATTGTAACCTACAAAAATTCAGTACACTTACTTTCTGGATATGCCTCGTATTTCCAAAAAAAACTTTGTCTAAAAGTTTATCGAGTGCTCAATATAATATATTTATTGATGATGGTATACAGAAATTTCTAAGTGACACTCCTGAGATATCTCTTCGAAATCACATAACTAACATAAAAGATACATTTCCTAGGCGCCAGTGTGGGACCCCAGCAGCTCTTGGGATCAGCCAGAGCCAGTTCCCCAGCAGCCACCTGCACCCACCACAGAGACTGCCAAAGTGGCTAGCCCTGGACATGCCCAACTCACCATACAAGCGGTAATTAAGTTACTTTAAATTCAAGAAATATATTTTCTACTTAAATATTAATTCTAAAACTAATTCCTGATATATCTGGGTTTTTATTATTACAATTATTCTCAATTTTTCTCTTCATTTCATCACTCACTCATCAGTCGAGGGTATGACTTAAAAGGAATTATGTTGTCACTAGTGACTCAGGTGGATCGGCACCTGACTTATTTTATTTCAGCTATTCAAATTCAAACTCAAAATCAAATAATTTTATGAAACCAAAATTCATAACTTATAAATTGTATCTTCATAAATGTGTCATCAGTATCCAAACTGTATCATCAGTATTCAAACTGTAACATCATAAATGTATCATCAGTATCCAAACTGTATCATCATAAATATATCATCAGTATCCAAACTGTATCATCATAAATGTATCATCAGTATCCAAACTGTAACATCATAAATGTATCATCAGTATCCAAACTGTATCATCATAAATGTATCATCAGTATCCAAACATTATCGTCATAAATGTATCATCAGTATCCAAACTATATCATCATAAATGTATCATCAGTATCCAAACTTTATCATCATAAATGTATCATCAGTATCCAAACTTTATCATCATAAATGTATCATCAGTATCCAAACTGTAACATCATAAATGTATCATCAGTATCCAAACTGTAACATCATAAATGTATCATCAGTATCCAAACTGTAACATCATAAATGTATCATCAGTATCCAAACTGTAACATCATAAATGTATCATCAGTATCCAAACTGTAACATCATAAATGTATCATCAGTATCCAAACTTTATCATCATATCATCAGTATCCAAACTGTAACATCATAAATGTATCATCAGCATCCAAACTGTAACATCATAAATGTATCATCAGTATCCAAACTGTAACATCATAAATGTATCATCAGTATCCAAACTGTATCATCATAAATGTATCATCAGTATCCAAACTGGATCATCACAAATGTATCATCAGTATCCAAACTTTTTCTTAATTCTAACATTACATAGGATAATTAAAAAACTTTTCTTCCATGTAATTCTGAAACTGAAACATTTTTTTTCTTTCAGACTGGAATTCCTCACCAAAGCTACTATAGACCAAAAGAATATAAACCGGAAGACATGGTGAATCCTCTTGTGAAGCCTACTGATGCTGGTAATTGCTTGAATAATGCTTTTTAAAGTACTTTTGTATTACAGGAATAACCACTAGATTTTAAACTAACCATATTTTTTTCTTGAATCTTAGAAAAGACGTTTGTTTCACTTTGTGGTGTCATGTTTATAATTTTTTTAATAAAATAAATAAATCACGTATCAGTCATTTTGTATTCACCACAGTTTTATTTGAGTTTACCGACGACTTTAAGATCTCCGTTTTCCTCGTTAGACTAAGATAAACTTTTTTTTCTAATTGTAATAGGTACAGGAGAGGGGGAGAGAAGTAGTGGCTATACTTGAGAAAATGTAGGATGGTCCCTGTGACATTTGAAATGTCATGTCTCAAAGGGATGGGGTAAAATCATTTTTTTTACAAATCAAATCGTATTTTTATAAATCTAAAAATTGTTTTTCTCTAAACTGACGTTTTAATTCCTAATTTTCATTATACTGACTTTCAATGTATTGTATGGTTTGTATCTTTCTTTAAATAGGCCAAGATCCACTATGAATTAATACTAATTACGAACATTTAATTTTAGGTATAAAAAAATTTAAAATCCCATTATCGTATACCCCATACCTAGCCAATGCAGACTAACGTAGTGACTTTTGACGAATGTCACCAAATATTATTTGATTTTAACAAACTGACATATTTTTGCAAATTTGTAACAAGATTTATTAATTTGTCATTATCGTTAGTTTTATGTAATGTATTTATCTAAATAACTTACTATTTATTAGAATCGAGGCTTATATTAATGTTAATAAAATAATTAAAATTACTGAACGTCATTACAAGGTTGTGTTGGGGCAAATTTGTGAAATGTCACAGGGACCATGCTACATTTTCTCAAGTATAATAAGGGCAGGGGAGTAGGTAGGTTTCAAAAGGATAGCTTTTGAACGGGAAACATATTTAGCTAAGGACTATTATTGAAATAAACTTGATTGATTATAATGTTGAGACTTAATTTAAAGCTTTTTTAAATCTCGAGAATTTATAAGTTGCCAGCTGCAATACCCCCTAGCTCGTGTGCAGAACCCATGAACCACAATTGATATAAAACTAACAGTTTTTTTCAATTAAGTGGTTAGTGAACTCTGAAAAATTATTGTTATTGTGGCATCTCAAATTTTCTCTAAGATAACTCAGTTTGTAACTATGGTGCCAAAAATAATCTTAATAAAACAAAGGTTTGTCAATTATACTCAAGAAAAGGTAGCATAGTCCCTGTGACGTTTGAAATGTCATGTCCCAAAGGAATGAGGTAAAATAGTTTTTTTTTACAAATCGAATCGTTTTTTTATAAATCTAAAAATTGTTTTACTCTAAATTGACATTTGAATTCCTAATTTTCATTATACTGACTTTCTAATGTATTGTATGATTTGTATCTATCTTTAAATAGGCCAAGATCCACTGTGAATTAATACTAATTACGAACATTTAATTTTAGGTATAAAAAAATAGAAAATCCAATTATCGTATACCCCATCCCTTTTGACAAAGGTCACCAAATATTATTTGATTTTAACGAACTGACATATTTTTGCTAATTTTTAACAAAATGTATTAATTTGTCATTATTGTTAGTTTTATGTAATGTATTAACCTAAATAACTTGCTATTTATTAGAATGGAGGCTTATATTAAAGTTGATAAAATAATTAAAATTACTGAACATCGTTACAAGGTTGTATTGGGGCAAATTTGTGAAACATCACAGGAACTATGCTACATTTTCTTTAGTATTACAAGGTATAGGCTATTTTTCCTATTTGGAATTTGTGTCTGTACAAACAGGAGCATAGATCTCGTTTAACGTTTAAAGAGTAATATTTAAGTACACACCATTTAAAATGTAGGATAGAATTATGGATAAAATCCTTACTCTTTGCAAGAAAAGTGTAAAAGATATTTACGATAAATCTGATGAGTTCGAAAGACCACTTCACCCTTCTTTTAAAGCTCCACAAGGGAGCATAGGGAGGCCACCAGTCTTCTCCATTCAGAGCGGTTTTGGGCGGTGTTGGTAATCTCCCTCCACGACATTCCTAATGCTCTGACTTCCTTGTCATAGGAACAGTACACTATGAGAGAGGGTCTTCCAGGCCGTCGGGACCCCAATGGACAGAAAAACAGCGCTGTCTTCGGCCAACTATCATCGGGCATTCTCAGAACATGTCCCAGCCAGAACCATCGCCTCTCCCGAATTACAGAGACGACAGACCCCTGCCGGGTGCGCCGGCGTACAGCGTCGTTTGTTATGTAGACCACTTATATAACTGAAACTTCTTTTTAGCCATAATACCTGGGAAGATGGAGTCATCAAAACATTTAGATGATATACCATCCTCGGGATCACAAATAGGTTTAAGTATTTCTGTATTTCAGGGAAACTGGGCCTGGTTTCGTGGTATATTGTATTCCCGATTCACTTCCTGTGCCGCAAGACCATACCAGACTGCAAGAGCGACAAATTCCGCAACTGGTACCCTTTCACTTTCTTCATCTCCATGATCTGGATTTCCTTCTACTCTTACATCATGGTCTGGATGATCACCATCATAGGTGAGGAGTTTTTAATGTTTTATTTCTAGTACACTTTTCATGAGGAACGAAACAAGAGATCATTCCTGCTGGAGGAAGTAGAAAAATGAGATGAGCATTAACCTCAGCATTGAAGGGCCAAAACCAAAATAATTTCCTTTACAATGCATTAAAATTTAAAATATCACTTTGAGATAAAGTTTTTTAAAAATCAACAATTTTTTTAAACGTTTATTCATTTATGATATTTAACACTTATGCAAATAAAGGTGTTTTTTTGGGTATGATAGAATTTTGAATTGGCCGCCAAGATTGTGCGATTTAACGCCTCTGGATTTTTTTCTTTGGGGTTATGTTAAATCACAGGTTTACACCAACAAACCCAAGACTCTTAATGAACTTGAGGCCAACATTTGTCATGTTATTGGCGCCATACAGCCGGAAATGCTCCACCGAGTCATCGAAAATTGGCGTGATTGAATTGGCCAGTGCAAAAGAAGTCGTGGAACCCATTTGAACGATATATTGTTTAAATCATAAACAGCATGAAATATTATTTTAAATTAAACCTTCAGATCCCTTTTTGGTTTCTTAGTTGTTGTTTTATTTTATTTTCAAGTTCTATCGTTCTTAATGGGAAACCCATCTTATGATGTGTACATAAGAGGTACATAAGAGCCAGCCACGGTCAACATATGAATGAAATTACCTTCAAACAATAATTGTCATTAAACAACCTATCAATTGAATTCAAATACACGGCCATTTAAATAATTTATATGTGTTTTATTTCAAAAATAAATTCTATCACACCCAAAAAAAACACCCTATAACATACATACATCTGACGGATTTATTATTTTGAAGCATTTTCTTCCAATCGATCTGCATTGGTTTCATAATCGTATATTATCATTTTTATGATCATGTTTTTCATACATGCACTGCAAATAAAATGTTACGTCAGTATAGCAATATATAATACCGTGTAATATATAACATAATACCGTGCTGAGAAATATAGTAAAGACACAAACATATTATCAACAGAACATATCTGGTGTTAAGTATTCACTGGGCATATGTTTGTATGGGCATGCAAGGCATGCTCTCAGCACTGAACATGTTAACTTAGTGAGTGAAAAATTATATTTGAATAACAATTAAATAAAAAGTATTAAATATTAGACAAAACTAAAGGAAAAAGGGATTATTAGGAGATAATTGCATAGAAGTCATAAACAATTAATACTTTGAGATAAATAACACCGTGAAGATACCGTGTGGAATGATGTATGATGTTTATTGGGTTGTTACTAGAGGAGCAATTCATCCTCAGAATGAAAGTTAAATTTTTCACAAAAATACTAGAACAGGTTAAATTCTTTAAGACTCCAAAGAGGGTTGACAGAATGGAGTGATTTATTTATTCTTATTTTAAGTCTTTGGAGTCTGACATGTTAGATATATGTATGATCAGATATATGTATGCTCATATTTCTTTAGGTCAAAAATAAACTAAACACAAATATTTGGAAACCTCTCCAGTTTATTTAACAACTTCATACTAGCATTAAGATAACAAACATCCCAGTAGGTAATCAAGGGCAAAATGGAGCTTTGTGCTAAAAATGCACGATCTGTTGAAAGAATACAAACTTATTTATTTGAAGATCTTCCGATGTGTGATAGTAACACATTTAGCTCTAGGTATAATATATGTGTGTAGTGTTCATATCATGAATTTTGATAAGACCTCTCAAAAAGGTTGTCCTCGAGAGCTTCCTGAAACTGCACACGTCATCCATATATCTAACACTGGAGCTAGACCATTCCAGCAACAGCAAAAGCCCTGTCATAGTTCCCCGCTCTATTGGATCGATTCGGAAGAGTTAATTAATTCAATACAATGGGTACATCCCATTCAAGGGCTTGAATACGAAGTGACGAAGTTTGAAATTAATCTGTTTGCGACACTTGACTAATATGACAATATTTACAGTAGTCATAAATAAATATAAAACCTAAAACCATAGATAATTTTATATGAGAAAAATGGATAGTGTGAATTGATTTTATTCTGGGCAAAATTGCAACAGCTCCGGAAAACTTTATAAACTACATTATGAATTGTTTTTATCACGGAGGGACAATGTGTACTTAAGACTGGTGTACTAAGATGAAGAGAGAACACTCAGATAGTTTGTACATGTACAATGAATGAATTAAGAAAGACTATATAGTTCAATATGCTATAGTTATATACCGTATTTTACAGACTATAAGACTATAAGATGCACCTTAATTTTTAGGTACTTTTAAAAAAAAATAACATTTTTACCATTTTAAAAATGTTAAAAAAATAACATTTTTACCATAGGCTAAACAATGTTCTGGGTTTGTGATGGCGGGGCGGGAGGGAGACAGTGTTAGCAAGCTTGTGAATCCTCGCAACTCATGTTCGTCGCATCATTTTTAAGACTGGCGGGAATTTTAAATCAAACACTGGAAATTATTATATTAATTTCGAGTATAAGACGCACCTGAATTTTGGAGGCAATTTTTTGAAGAAAAAAGTGCGTCTTATAGTCCGTAAAATACGGTTCCAGACGTGGGCAAATGCGGCTCTTCGTCGGGTTAAGTGCGGCTCCTAATGTCTCTTATAAAAATATAGATACTTTCTTTCCCCATTATACTTGTATTTTCACGATTTTCCTTTCGAAATGTTGTGACAAGATACACATGTATGAATGCAACTGTCAAAGATGCGAGTATTGGTGTACACGTGTGTGCTGTGATTTCAATATGTAGGATGCGCGTGCATCTCCTGCCTCTTTATGTGCGCAAACCACGCAAACCATATTCTGCGCTATTTTTATATTTTCTTATATGTGTATTTTTTATACTTTATATAGTAATTAAGATTTGTGTAGAATATGTAATAAATTAGAATTTGTGTATTTAATACTACGTGAGAACGTGACTATGGTGTGGCTCTTTAAATACATGAAAATCCAGAATGTGGCTTTTGTTGACCTCATGTATGCCCACTTCTGTTATAAACTATAGACTATATACGAGTACTATAGTTAAATTGGATTCTCTTTAGGTGCTGCATTCAACATGACCCAAGACTGGGAGGGATGGGGATAGGTGGTGCGCCAAGTCCAAGACATAGCCATAGCAGACCACGACACTCAACAATGATCATTCGATGAAGAAGAAGATGTAGACTTAATAATTTTATTCAATTAACTAAAAGTTTCCATTTTTAATATGTTCTAGGAAGCACTTTGGGAATCCCCGACACTGTGATGGGCCTCACCTTTGTAGCTGCAGGAGTGTCAGTCCCTGATGCCCTTAGCAGCATTGCAGTCATCAAAGAAGGGTAAAAATATAAACATTTTACATCCACAGTGAAATCTCTCAAAGAGTGTTCATTCAAGATATCTTTAAAGCTTCATGTAGTTGCGTACATACCATACCTACAATAATGCCATGTCTCTTTCAACATAGGCAGAGAGGACAGATATTAACGCATACACTTTTGTCTCATCCATATTCATATATCTTGTTATACATGCTCTTGGGATGATACGAACACTCGTCGTTGCTGGGCCTCGTAGTCTTGAATACCCTCGCCATTCCAACATCAATTCAGTTGAAAAGTGATGCTGTGCTGTGAAGTTTTCGTTTCTTTCTTTTTTTTTCTCCTCTAAGTGAGTGAGCTATTGTACACCAGCAAACTCACCGGCCAAGCTGGTGTACTGGATTCGATGACACACCTGAAGTGAGACAATCAGAGCAGACCGGCATGTTTTTTAAAGAATAGTTATGATCGAAGTCATAGAATGAATGGAAAAAGACTAACAAAACATACAATGGAAATTTGAGTGGAAGGCGTGGAAAAGGAGGATTAAGTATGGTTGGATCAAATATATGATATTTTGAAAGAAGGGAATCTTAAAAGTCAGAGAAATCGTAAGAGAATGTGTACGGATCGAGAAGAGGCGAAAAATGTGTCGCAATAGGAAAATCAGATACTGTCTCCTTTCTATCTACCCCCACAGGGAGATGGTATGATGATATAAATGTATACATATATAAATAAAAATCTCATTGATGAAGAATAATTGATATGTTTCAGTTATGGTGACATGGCTGTCTCCAACGCAGTGGGCTCCAACGTGTTCGACATCTTGATCTGCCTCGGCCTGCCTTGGTTCATCCAGACTGCTATCATCCAGCCGGGATCACATGTCAATGTCACCAGCAAAGGTATACATGCTATTACTATACCTTAATACTTCTATTCTTACATCAACTATCATCAGTTCTACAGTAAATTTATTAATTACCACTTATTTAACTCTTGGAAATGTTGCTGTCACCAAACTTAGACCGATCTTCCATACATCAACTTTTAGACTACGAAAATTCCACGCTTTGCCCCTCGTATATTAACCCTAGTCAGTGATATATTTTCTGCAGGTCTCATTACATACTAATTTGTTTTATCAAACTGTTTATTCCACGTCAACGTCCGAAATAGAAATGGTAAGCATTTTGTCATTACGTATTTGGGGGGCGCAAGTTGTAAACAGCCTAGGGGTGCCATCTATATACACGTAAATGCGGCACTGCCTGTAGGCTGCAAATATTTATTTATTTATTTTATTTAATTAACGACACAACAGTGTCTTTATATACAAATGAACATGTGACAGGTTATACAAGTATTTAAAATTATTGACAAATAATACAAAACTTTATCTTAAACTAACATGAAGATACACAAAGCAGTAGTAATAATAGATTACAGTCATTGTTTAAAATTATTTAGTAATTACGAGTATATGTATATTTAAGTTCAATATATGTATGTATACCACAAAATATTACCAAACTTCACCAAGCAGACTTACGTAATTGTCGAAGACTTATTTTATAGAGGTAAAGAACTCAGATTTGTTTTTAGTGGAACAACGCTTACATAGAACAAAAATTGGATTTTTTGAGAATTTTATGGATAGATCTTGAAATATAGAAAACACATGGGCTCACTTGTAGAACGATATGCAAGTTGCTTTGCAAAATCGAAACCTTCCACATGTTGATGCAGAGTTACTCAACTCCAGAGGCAAAGTATTGTCCTTAATGTTTCGTTTATACTAGGTTATTTATATTAATAAAGGAGAGCACAAAGTTAGTAGCTATTTCTAAATATTGTTGTGATATTCTGGCGAATACTTTATATACTTATATTAAAAATATTTAAATTGTTGCAAAACTCGTTTCAAAGTCTTTGCATACAAATTATAGAGTTGATTTTATAATTAGTATAGCAATTTTCGGTGTAAGAGGGATTGAGCTGTCTTGTAGATCTAGTGGGAATACGAAATGAAATGCTTGCGAGTAAGTGAGGTGCATCAATCACTGAGTGAATGATTTTATATAGCAGTACTATATCGGCTGTTTTTCTTCTGTCACACAGCTTCAAGAGTTTCATTGCATTTAATAAGTTGGGATAATTTCTTTGTTCATGTGATATTCCAAGTATAAAATTTATGAATCTTAGAAATTTGTTTTATATCCTGTTGACTGGGAGATGGTGACTTCCATACTCTGTGATGGGTATCAACTTACTTTAATTGAATAATGCCATCTTACTAATGCAAAAAAATATTTTATTTCAGGTCTGACATATTCGACACTTTCTCTCCTTAGCACTGTGATATTTTTGGTGCTTGCCACCCATCTAAATGGGTGGAAGTTGGATAGAAAATACGGAATCATCCTGATGATATGGTATCTTATTTTCATCACGTTCGCATCGTTGTACGAGCTCAATGTGTTCGGCAATCTCCACTTCCCCGAATGCGATAGCTTATATTAGACCACCAAAGAGATGTTTATTGAATTTGTATGTTTATTCGACGAAACAATTCGGTATGTGTGTTGATTACGTATAGTATTCCTTTCAATATTTCGGGAGGGAAATAATGCTATATTTATAAAACTATTTAGAATGTTACCATTAATTTTTATAATTGACTCATAAAAGAAAATATGAAACCGTATTTATTGTTCTAACCATAGAGTTAAACTATTTATTTATTAAACTTAATGTTTGGCCATTTATTATTCTAATCATAGTGTTAATATTTTATTAAACGTTATGTTTAGCCATTTTTTTATTCCATTCTTTTTATTCACTGACACAAAGTATATTTTCTTCAATCAATACACCAAAATCCCCCTTAAAACATGTACAGTATTTTATTATTTATTATATTTTATTTTCATTAATTATACCTGTTATCGCCTTAAATCTTTAACAATCTCAAAAGGCCAATAGAACAATCATAAATGAGTGGAATTCATTAATGTAGTAAGAAAAGTTTGGTTTGAAATGGGTGAAATATGTGTAGAATTTTAGTTAACTAAAATATGCTTATAAAACAGGAACTAATTTGTTTGTAATAATAAATTTTATCTAAATAATTATAAAAAGCATTTGATCATTGATAAGTAAATGTTTTTTCCTGTAACTACAAATTAAATTATATTTTTTTAAACACATTACTTTCTTTACTCACCATTAACTTGCAAATATTGATTGTTTTATTAAATCAAGTCTAAAATCCGTTTAAATATTCTTGGATTGATGATGTAATTTAATCTAAATGTTATGTTTGAATCGAAATATTACTGCATAATTTTTTAATATTCATTTTATTTATATAAATGCATTTTTAAATATGATATTATTCTTCACATTATTTAGAGTTATTAAAACATTTTTTGGGAGATACAGCAGGTAACTAAGTTCTCCATTTATTTTACATATAGTATTTGGCAGGTATGTGTTGACAAGGAAACTATTATTTATTTTTATAAAATAGAATTCTTCCTTGTACTATGAAATGTGATGTTTGATACATAAGGTATTATTTTTTTCCTAAATGCAATTTTATCACATGTAACTGTTTGATTACCCCTCTTTGTGTGTGAGTTATGTGCAAAAACACGCCTGCATACACTGTGTTAACTTGATTCTAGTGAAAACTCGGTTCTAGAACAATTCGATTCCCAAATATATTGTTTTAATTAGGTTCTCAAACATATTGTTTTAATTCGGTTCTCGAACAAACATTTTCTATGACAGTGTCATGTCTCAATTCAGTTTTTTTTTAAAACACTAATAAAAACAAACTTAATTTGATAGGTTTTTAGTGAGACAGAGAAGAGAAAGAATGGCAGGACAGTCACCTGATGTTTTTATGCCCTTTCCAAACAATCATACTTTCCACCTGCCTCGCCTCCTCCCACTTACGCCATCAACTCTCCTCACTACAGGTAAAATGCAGTTAAATTTTCTTTTATTTAATCTCTTTATTGTGTTGCCGTACTGCGTATTTTTGGGGTCTTGAACAAATTTATCCAATCTACATTACTTCTTGTAGGAAAAATTTGTTAGGTTGTTGAACATCCTTCTAGAATGAATTTAGTTCGAAAACCGAGGTTCCACTATATATTTTTAACAAAGACCCTTTTACGTTTATTCATTAGCTATTATTGTTTAATTTTAAAGCTTTAAAAAACTATGCATTAGATATTAAAAATCAAAATAAAATAAACTTTTCAAAATCAATTTGCCATAAACATCTACATATATCATCAAGACACCACTGAGACAAAAAAAGTCTGGTATAATGTAAAATTTTGAATATTTTTTCGTTTATTAGAAAGAAAATTACGACAATGTGTAACACAAGATTATGTTATATTACATTTTGATTCTCAATAATTATTTGGTATGGACATTTTTGAAAAAAATCTCGAGCTTACAAGGCTGATCTTCATACGATAAAAAAGAAAAGTGTTAAACATTTATAATTTTTATTAAACTTCATACAGTATTATCATTTATATTTAAAAACTGCCTTAAAATTTATAAAAAAAACCAATACTTCAAAATTAGACTGCTTCAACTTCGATTTGTAAGGAATATCATCGAGGGTACACCAACCCATGACAGTATTTGTAAAGAATATCATCGAGGGTACACCAACCCATGACAGGATTGTAAAGAATATCATCGAGGGTACACCAGCCCATGACAGGATTTGTAAAGAATATCATCGAGGGTACACCAGCCCATGACAGGATTTGTAAAGAATATCATCGAGGGTACACCAGCCCATGACAGGATTTGTAAAGAATATCATCGAGAGTACACCAACCCATGACAGGATTTTTTATCCAGTGTAGATTCTCTCAAATTTCTTTCTCTCGAAGTATTGTAATCTGTAACCATTCCATGCAGCTGCTATGGTTGCATGAAATAACTTCAGATTACAACAGTCTTGTCCTCTCCTACCCTCGGGGTCCTTGTTGAGTAATATTTTTGTCGGAATTCTCATCTGTCATATGTTACATAAATATGCAGCATATAGGTGATTATACATCTTGGTTCAAACCACAGTGACATCAATACAACTAGTTAAGGGGATATTCTACTGTAGAAATTTGAAAAAATAGTTTTTTTTTTTTGCACATTCTTAAAGTTTAGACCTTTACAAAATATTATCAAAAGGAAATTTAAAAATTCTCAATATTTACGAAGTTATAGCTATAAATGAGGCAGCAATTACACTACACCGGAATGACTCAGACAATAATCTCAATACTTTAAACGCGTTTTTATCGAAACTGCCTTTTTCGAACTGGTCGACATAAAATCTCAAGTTCTATCCAACCGATTGCCTTCAAATTTAGTATAAACTTTGATAGATGTTTCTCTATCGTTCCTACTTTAAAAAATTCAAAACTAAATTTTTTACTATTTTTAAACAACTAAAAAATTGAAAAAAAAGGGTAAGTAATAAAATGGAATTTTCTTTCTCAACAGCCGCCATTTTCGATTTTTTTTCTCATTGGTACCAACTATAAAGACATTATTTTATATCAAGTAAATGTGTATTAATTTTGTTTCAAATTTACGAAAGTGTTCCAATCATGTCGACCAGCTTACCCTCTTTTTTTTTACGACAAGATATAAGAGCTGATAACATATTGAATTTTCATTTATTTTTTAAATTTTTTTTTTGTATATTCTCAAATCATCAATAAACAAACTGTAAAAAATGTACAGGAAAAATATATATTTTTTTTTTTATTTAGTCTGAAAAAACGCCCGAAATTCACGCCTCTAGAGTAGAATACACCCTTAAATATACTAGTATTAAAAATATTTTGTAGAAGTACTATACAATAAAAAATTATAAAATATATTAATAAAAAAAGTTTAAATATTTTTTTTTTATTTCTCTTCTTTGGTCAGGCTTGTTTAAACTTTAAATTAAAAGTGTAAAAAAAAAGATATTGTAGAAAGACATTCAAGTACAAAATAACTAAAAAAACATTGAACATCAACTATGCTAAAAATCAATTAATTGAAAATGAAATTATTTAGTAAATATACATATATTCCTTGATTTATGAGTTTCATCTAAACAGGGTTTAAAAAAAACACTTTTTAAAAGATTCAATTAATTTTCACACACATCTGAATGACTGAACTCTCGCCTCAATCAGTGTGCTTAGCGCTGAAGGTCAGTTTGGTGGAGAAGCACACTGGCGACACAATAAATAGCCACACATGCAATAATTCTGTCACAGCATTTTTTCCATTCTTCCATTTGATATTTAGTATCAGTGTAATGAAAAATAATTTGTTTGTCAATAAATAAACCTTCCATTAAATTTTATTAAGTTGTTTAATGCTTTTTTTTGTACCACATGCCTCAATTTAAGCAAATCTTGATATTCTGGAATGTATCATCAAATTTAAAAAAGCAGATCTTGATATTCTGGAATGTATCATCTAATTTTAAATAATTTTTTTACTTTACTTCGGAAATTCTAGGATGGGTTGACAAATTTGCCCCAATACAACCTTGTAACGACGTTCAGCAATTTTAATTATTTTATCAACTTAAATATAAGCCTCGATTCTAATAAATAGCAAGTTATTTAGGTCAATACATTACATAAAACTAACAATAATGACAAATTAATACATCTTGTTACAAATTAGCAAAAATGTGGCAGTTTGTTAAAATCAAATAATATTTGGTGACGTTTGTCAAAAGTCACTACGTTCGATTCGATAATTGGATTTTAGATTTTAGAGTATCTAAAATGAAATGTCCGTAATTAGTATTAATTCATTGTGGATCTTGGCCTATTTAAAGATAGATACAAATCATGCAATACATTAGAAAGTCAGTATAATGAAAATTAGGAATTAAAACATCAGTTTAGAGAAAAACAATTTTTCGATTTATAAAAAAAACTATTTGATTTGTAAAAAAAAAGGTTTTACCCCATCACTTTGAGACATGACGTTTAAAACACCACAGGACTCATCCTAGAACTATAATTTACTCTAATTTTCTTGAAACTTATCTACCGCATAAATCGAGGAATGGGTATATAGTATATCAATTTTTCTCTCTTAAATATTCTTATATTTGTATTTAATAATATTATTCGGCCTTCACTTTTTAAATAAATGTACAAAACATGGTATATTAAAAATGTTGTATTTTCAATTTAAATTGATATCCCTAGACCAAAGCCAAATTTCGGTGACAATAACAACGAAAAATACAAAAACTAAGTCACTATTATCCTAGTAATAAGAATAATATAAGTTAATAATTTCTATTTATTCACAATCCAGTGTTATATTATATTAAAAGACAGTTTGTTATTGTTATTTATTTGTACATTTGATCTCCCTCCCCTCCCGTCAGATTGTCTGGAATACTGGCAATATATTATGTTGTAGATTATTTTAGATTTAATACAATTTTGAATAGAGGATTTTGAAGCTTTTTGAAAAGAGAAATGGTGTATTAATTAATTTAATAAAACATTTTAGATACATTTTGTACATCATGGATAAAAAATTATACATACTCAATGGATCTCAATCAAAATTAATTAATCAAAAGCTTTAAAAGGCTTTACATATATACAATTCTGATAAACATTAAATATTGCATTATTCTTCTTCTTAATCTTATTTGCATTTCGGTTACTGACATATTATAACATAAGCCAATGATAAATAGCTTTTTCATTTTATTTTTTTGTGTAGTTATTTACTTCAATGTTACAACTGTATACTTAACTGTTACCACTTCTATAATACTCATTCTATTTAAGTAACACGTGAAAAAATTTATATGTTTGATTCTATTAAATTCTTTAGGAGACAAGTATTAAACAAAAAGATATTTATTTTTGAGTGTATTTTGAAGATCTGTAGTCCTTTTGTCAGTGTTCACTGCTATTTTTAATATCAAGAAGGTACTTTACAGCTACTCTTACGACGAAGTTTGCCATTTATATCGTATTATTTAATAACTTAATATTTTTTCATAAAAATAAAAATTCACTGCTATTTGGTCTGATTAATTTTCTAGATGCCGATTAAAAAATATTAAATCTAACAATGACTTGAAAATTATTTTGTATATATTAATCAACTTTCAAATCTAAATTAAACGTTCCGTTGAATAATTGAGAGAAGCTGAGATTCCATTATCCTGTTCCTCGGTTTACTTTAGAAGTGTTCAATAGACTTTTTAGATATTAAAAATAATTTCTTTACAAGTATTTTTTACATCAAATCTAAATATTGCATTCAAATTATCATATAATTATAGAAACAGTATATCAAACAAAATTAATATTTTTCAAAAAATTGCTCCCACCCTATACACGTTCCATATTATCTTCCTATATTCCCCCAGGAAAACAGGGAGGCCATGATACACACACGTTCAAGTCAGTCATAGCCCAAACATAATTTTTTTTTTCCAAATGAGTTATAAAAAATAATATATTATTATTTCCTTTTATAAAATATGCAATCACTTTTAGTTTTCTCATATATTTATACTTAAAATAATCTATACTTTTTACTATTATATACACCAGGGCTGCCCAACCATTTTGTACACGTAAGCTACTTTTTTTAAGGGTGATGTCGCGATATACCAGTCTACAGGAAAAAATACAAAGTTATAATCAGAAATAGTAATTTAATATTTATTATAAACAAAAATTAAACAGTTTTAAACTTACAAATTAAGTATGAAGTAAAAAGACTAGGAACACAATAAATGCTGGTATAAGTAATGTTAATGAAATCTCTGGCTAAAATCTGTCAGTCGGTAAGGTAGCTAGACATACTTTTATTTCATATTTAAAACACAACTAATTCCACTTTTCACTTAGTCGTATTTCTTAATAGAATCGACTAAAATATATTTTTTTAATACATGGAATGGAAGAAAAAGCATGCCATGATCGATTGGTATATTGCCATCGACTGGTTGGGTACCCCTGATATAAACAATCTATGGGAAATAATAGCTCATTGGAGCCTATAAAAAAAACACAGCAATAATGATGTATTTTTGTCAATTTATATATTATGTCAATTTTGAGGTATATAGACCAAATATTTATTATTCTTATTTCCTATGTAACGAAATTCCTTTTTTTTTTTTGTATTATGATAAAAATTATGTAAGTAAACTAACAATTCTTATTTTAATTATTATATAATTTATTTTAAATTACGTACTCCAATTGTGTTTTGCATTGTTAACATATTCTCAGCTACGAATGTTTTAAATAAAATCTCCGGAAATATGACGAATTATTTAATTACAGCACTCGAGATAAAGGTAGTTTATTCATAAAAAATAATATTCTATCAAGATAACTGTCCTTTATCATGAAGTCTAGACCTTTATAATTAAGGAAAAGAATGTAAGTTCTTAGCAGTGTTGATAAAACTATTTTGAAAAAGTTATACTTTTCAATCTAAAGTAGTATACTACATTGTGTTGTTAAAGCTACTTTGAAAAAGTAGCCCTACTACAGCTACTTTTAAATCTAAAAAAAACCGCTACTCAAGTATTCTACGTAAAAAGCAATAATAACGGTATTTTAAAACTACTCATGGGATGAAGTGCGCTTCTTGAACTAGATTACTTAACAACACTGATTCTACTCAAACAGCTAAGTAATAAATAGTGAAAACACTACTTTACAGTTACTCTCAAGACAAAGTACACTGCTTGTAGCGTGTTACTTGAAACATTGTGTTTTGGTGAAATTAAATAATTAAATTACTATCTTTACATTACTGTTTGTTATAACTCCTAACATATTTCCATCAATGTTATAAAAGTTACTTTTTAATCTAAAGTAGCATGCCACTCTAAGATGGATAGTTGAGAGTAAATTTTTCATTATTACAATTAATTAATAAACTTGTTTCATATCTATAGCTTACATATCTATCATTGTTAAATTAATTTATTAGCTACTGTTTCAAATAAAATTTAAAGACAATAATGTATCATAATTATAAATTGTGGTTTTATGATTACATAGTTTTAGTATGAATATCCTGTGATTTTAATTCAAAAACAACTTATGAAGTTGATTTTTAATTGTTTTGCAGACATTATTACAGTAAAACTTGTTATATTGTTCACTAATCATAAATTATTAAGACCTTTAATCTGGGTTATGATATTAACGAATATTAAAAGATATATACTTGGTGGATGTGTGTTAAATTTACTGGATCTATCAGTTTGAAACACTTGAAATACAATTAAAATGAAAAAAAACTTTTCTGGACATATAAAGACTACTATGAATTTGGTCAAATTTATACTTTTAAAAAGAAAACCAAGGATGAGACTTATATTTGAGCATAGTAGGTAAAATTAACTAAAATTCACATCTCATCAAGAACTGGATTGATTTAAAATCAAGCAAACCACTGTAATATGGTCAACTAGAATGTTTTATTAATGTTATTGCACTGATTGTTAGTGAAATTTACACAATTATAGCGTAGAATCCTAATTTATATGATGACAAATTGTGTTGTATCTTAAGATCTCTATAAAAAAATAAAATCAAAATTGAATATGTCTTAAGTAAGTTTTATAGACATAGTTCAGTATATATTTTACGGGTTATAAATCTAGTCTTGGTTAAGTAGAATTTACATTTATTCTACAATCTGCTACTATTTATTTTGCTAAAATGAAATGACATCAAACTGAAATTGAAGCTGGCTAAAAGATTTTAAATAAATATTAACTGATTTCCATCACCATCATGATTTCATATCTGTATATGGTAACATAAAAAAGATTTTTAAATAACTCCTATATTTACCATTGGAAAATAAACCCAAACATTTAAACAATCCACAATCTTTCTACTACTTGGTCAAAATTATTGTCATTTTGACTTGCATATAAATTGTATAAAAATATATATGGAAACCCGTTTTTTGCCGTGTACCGTATTTTACGGACTATAAGACGCTATGAACTATAAGAGGTACCTTAACTCTTTCCCCGCGGGGAGCACAAACGCCTGTGATCTGACGACAATCCAAGTTTCAAATCACAAATACTTAAAAAAAATGACACAAAACCGGAATAAAAATTGAACTAAAATTTAAAATAATCTTTATTATAGCGACATCTCTGAAAACCTTGTCAAATAATATATTAGTTTATGAGATATTGTTGAATAAACAGAGCGCCGATTTTTTTTGGTTTCTCAATATTTCCAGCATTAACGACCTGTCGCGCGGATCGAGTCCTGCGATGAGTCTCTCTTACGTAAATAAACATTACTAAGTATCTCTTACGTAAATAAACATTACTAGTGCTATATGCATTTGATTGGGTGAGTGTCATGAAGCATTGATTTGATCTTAGCATTCCTTTGTTTATTTTACGTAATGTTAAGTTTATCTCCTTTATTTAATGAGTCTCCTTAAGAGTAATGACTATTATTTATTATCAGAAAATTACTTAAGTGTCATGTTTACTTGGTGTTGTAATCAAATATCAGTGGTTCTAAACAAAATATGTGTTTAAACTTAGAAATTAAAAAACGTTGAAATTGTGCCGCGCACAGGATTCGTGGAATTTGATTTTTAACGCGGTGAACAGGTTAATTTTTAGGCAATTTAATAAAAAAATAACATTTTTATTATTAGAACAAAAATATTGTACTGTTACCGATAACACAAATCACTTTCAATTCAAGTTCACTGGCACCGTAGACTGCAATGATGCATCATAGGCTAGACAATTTTCTGGGTTTATGATGGCGGGGCGGGAGGGAGACAGTGTTAGCAAGCTTGTGAATCCCTACAACTCATGTTCGTCGCATCGGTGCACTGCTGCTGCCAGTTGAATCCAATGTTGCCAGATAGAGATAGGTTCCCGCGGCATCGAATATATGGCCATTTTTAAGACTGGCGGGAATTTTAAATCAAACACTGGACATTTTTATATTCATTTCGAGTATAAGACGCACCTGAATTTTGGAGGCAAATTTTTTAAGAAAAAAGTGCGTCTTATAGTCCGTAAAATACGGTAATGACTCCTTCATAGCAATTGGTGCACCTCTATATACAATATAAAAGAAATACATGTCTACAAAAATAATGATACGAAATTCTATTTTTATACCAGGTTCAATTTCATTGGTTGATTTCCAATATTAAAATCGTTTGATTAATATTTTGAGGTTTGCATGGATACTTTTCTCTTATAGCAACATTCCATTTATTTGAGATCAGCTTGCCTAATATTTCTTTATCATTTGTCTTTATTAGGTTTGCTGTTGATTTGTAACATCTTGATATCGTTCCTGACCGTCAACTGTCAAATTGCCGACAGCTGATAAAGCAAATAAAGATAATGCTCTAAAAAAATACAATTCGGCAAATTATATACAATTTTTGGATCATGACTAAGTCTTTATTCAATTCATATTTTTTACCAAAGCTTTACAAAAGAATTATCAAGTTTTTGAGTTATTTGAATATAACAGCTTTTACTGTATTAATTATCCTCAACAACCAAAAATATACAACCAGTTGTTTTAATATAATTGTTTTCTAATTGTTTACTTAATTTATTTTGATTTACTTAAAGAATGTTTACAAAAAAAATCTAGATAACTTATTTTGTAGTTTACTCAAGTATTATTAATATTTATTCAAGTTATGTTTATATTTAATGTTATAAAAAGAAAAATGTTTAATACTTCTATATAGTTAATAATTTATGATATCATGTAACTTTTAATCTATGGCAATGTTTAATGACGTCACTCCAAGGTGTCCCTGTTATGTCAATGTATCATATATGATATGAAAGATCTAATTAATTTTTGGAATAATAATTTCAATAAAGAAATATGTATAATATATACTTGATTGTCCCAATAATTGTTGTAATTTGTGGTATTTCTAATATTTTTTTTAATAAAGTAATATATTATAATATCTCAACTAAATTGGTGAGAAACAACATTTATGGTGATGGAAATTAAAAAAAATATATATTTAATTCATTTGAAAATAATGGACTTAAATATGTTTTTATCATCGAAGTACGAATGAATACTTGGAGCCCTGGTCCAACTGAGGTACATCTTACTCCTTAATTGGGTATGTAAATGGCCATGGGATAAATAATTGGAGAAGTTAACAGATGTGGGATATTTAATTGAACAAGTAAATGGATGTGAAATATTTAATTGGATAAAGAAACAAATGTGGGATATTTAATTGGACAAGTAATCGGATGTGGAATATTTAATTGGAAATTTGAGTGGTGGTGGTAAGAAAGATAAGAGAAAAAAGATAGTTGAGATGGTAATGTATTTTAATCCAGTATCAATGCAAAAGACTTGTTTATTAAATATTATTCAAATTGAAAATGTCATTCATTTTATGTTTAATCTAATCATTTTAAATTGGTTGTATCTTAACAGCAAGATAAACTGAATACTTTATTGATTTCATGTAGTTGAAATAAAAATTGTCTTGTTAGATTAAAAGTGTATTATTAAAATATCAAAGGAATTACAATATTATTTATTTTATTGAATCAATAGTATATTTAATGCAAGGCTGTCACAAATTAAATGAAGTGACTTTTGCTTATTTTGTAAGATATTAATGAATCTTGTTATTAAAAAACATCATACTTTTTTTAATTCAGCTCTTTTCTGAAATATTATTGGCATTAATAATTGCTTAACTGCAATACACTAATACACCAATTAAATATATTGGGCCAATTGTTAATATATTCCTGGCACACAGTGAATATGTTCCTGGCACACAGTGAATATGTTCCTGGCACACAGTGAATATGTTCCTGGCACACAGTGAATATGTTCCTTGCACACACCGTGAATATATTCCTGGCACCATCTAGTAGTAAGATATCTATCCTCCTTAATATTCTTCCATATGTATAAGAATTTACCAGACCCATATTATATACCAGGAGATATATCCATAATGTGACATATAAAAAATATACTGATAATTTGAAATGTGACAGCATTGCCATTAAAATAAAAATTCGAAATATAATAAAATAATCTTGAAAAAAATAATAAATATCTAATTATACAGAATAAATTGCATACATTCTAAAGTAATGTACATATTTGAAAACAAAATTCTTAGCATGAACCTGCATATGCAAATGTCAATGTTCAACCAATGGTGAAAAAATCCAGAAAGGCAACCTAACGATCTGACTTAAGACTCAATCAGAAAAAAAAATAATATGGGACAACTGTCATCCTGTCCTATATACATTATATGTCTGCTCACAGTTGACCCAAAGACAACTCCCATTATGACTGTGGTCAAGTGTGAGCCCCAACCTTAAGAATAACCTTATCTAGTACTGTTCTTTATCCTATGTCATTATATTCTGGTATACTATCAAACTAAATATACGTAATAAATAAAGTAAATTATTTTACTTTATGAAAATATTTAAAAAAAAATAGTAATTACCTATCTTTAAGAAAAAATTAACAACGATTGAGGTGACATAGGAAAATAAATTTTCAATAATTTCATGCACTCATTTTTAATACTTGGTCTCCTAAATAATATATTAATACAAAGTTCGTAGAGGAATTTTATTTTGTATTCAATTTGTAAATGATATATTTTTTTGTTAGACAAAACGTATGTAATAAAAACCCTTTTCAATAAATAGAAGTCAGTCAATTAAATTACTATATTTACTAATAATTTACCGTCAATTAGATTCCTCTGTTATCATATATAACTGAGGGACTTGTACCGTTGTTAATTTGAGTCAATTTTATTTCACTATTTACTATATATAGCCTATTGTAAAAATATTATGATGTTCGTTACTTCATACTTTTATAGTTTATTGTTATTTATAGACAATAAAAGTTAAATTACATGTACATATGTATTTTATTTCTAATGAGATGTTTTTATTAATATTGTATTTACTTGTGAGTGTATCTCATAAAAAAATAAACAAAACTCTATGGTTTACCTATAGTAAAAAAAATCCATAAAATCTTCAGAGGAATTATCGTTTTGATTTTGAATATATTTGAATATAGATATTAAAAGTTATTAATGAAAATTTTAAAAACTTAAGTTTTGTTAAGCTTCTTAAGAAACATTTCTGCATGTATTAACAACACGTAGGTGACTTGCTGTGGATTACGAGCCTACTTCAGTGGTTCTAAAACCCCAAGGCTCGATTAATAGTGTCAAAAACAACATTGTCTCCCAGCCAGTCAAGTACAATATGTATGAATTAAATAAATTAATGCCTATTACCTGTGACTAGTATAATAGAAGGCACAATACAAAGTGAAGGATTTAGGTACTTAACGTTGCTGCTAGTAGAGAAGACTATGTAAGCTAACTTGTCAATGGCATACCATATCAGATATAGGGCAAGGAACTTCAGTACTTGCAGTTCGTCTATGTCTTCTTTCTCTGTTAAGTCCTTGATATAGTTATCAGATAATGCACAACAACTCTAGCCATTTGACGCCATCTACTACTGAGCATTTATGTATATACCAAAATCATAAATTCAAATTTATTTATAAATATGACATTAAAACCACTTTTAAAAATCAAATTTCTTTTAAAATACTTATTTATGTCGTTCAGTATAATTCTAAGTAATAATTAGACAAAAAATTGTATTTATCTTGTTTTCAATTCCAGTTAAGTGAATACAATATGAATAATTAATATTTTTCATTATATAAGATTGGAATGCTTGTAACATTTTTTAACTCTGTTATTGTTGTGATAAAAAATTTAAAAACTAAATTTCCTCTATTTATTTTAAGATGCTAGCATATCAAGAAACAACTTGTAGAATTCAATTGTCCATCATTATGATATATTAAAAAAAACTCTGACAATAAATTGTCATCTCTTTTAAAAAATTTATTCCAGTGCATTGATTTGATTTCTGTGTTCCACTATGCAAAAAAAAACTTTATGTGAATATGAATAAATATATACGTTGCAATATTTGAACTTAAATTTTGAAAATACGAGTATCTCATGTCAATTACTGTTTTGTGAATGCTTGTTCAATAAAAAAAAACTTCTATAAAACAGTCATGGAAAAAAAAGTTTTTGGTGGTATTAAAAATTCATGTATCACATATAAAATGTATTCAATGTACATTTAAATGTTCAAGCAATGACTACACGATGAAGAATTTAGTTTATTTTGGCTCTGCAGCACCTTAAGACTGAAGATCTTTCCACTTAACATGTTTATTTTTCTCATCATGATATATATAGTGATATGTAAAAATATTTCAAGGTTATTAACTTAATTATGGATGCCTTCTAATGTTATTAGATAAAGAGTATCAACATTGAATTTACTGAGAACTTGAGAACTGCCATCAAAGGAGAAGAATCGCTTAAGACTTCTCAAGATAGATGAATAACCTATGCTTCTTATTCCAATCGGAAATCAACTGAATATGTACAACGAAAGAGTGGTGGAAATACGCCAATGCAACCAATAACTTGCCACCAAGCACCAACATAAAAATAAGGACCCAAAAGGTCTGCGCCCTACAAAACTTTTTGTTTCGATACTTTTGTTAATTTCAAGGAACCCCTAAAACAAAAATGTTTTAAAAAAATAGTGTAAAAGCTAAGAAAGCTGAATAATGGACGTCTCAAAACTAATTGATGATTTTTTAAGAGTTAAATCGAAATGTAAAACATTGGAAAAATTAAATTTATTGACATTTGTAAAAAGGTTTGTTTTCTTATTAAAAAATTTAAATGCAATGAACTCTTTTTAAAGAAATAGTTTTTATTTTTCCATAGTAACTTTCGTTGTTTTGTCATGAAAGTGTGAATATTATAAGAGACAAGACACCGTTACGTTCTTATTTCACTATTATTTAAACTTCAATATAAAGAAAAACAATCATTCATAAAAAAAATTGTAATTAATCCTTCAATGTTTTTTTTTTTAATAAAAACCAGTTGATTTGACTGTTTTATTCAGAGTAAATTTTATTGAACAGCGACAGAAATCAAAATTAAAAATAAAAAATCAATTAAACTTACTTAATTTTGAAATAATTGTCGAAAACCACTAGTTCATGATAATATAATTTGTATTATTGTAAGTTAGCAACAAATTATTTATATTTATATTATACTAATCGTATAACATATTTAAAATATATATATCACAAAAAAATATATAAAAAAATGTGTTGCCTGAGAATATCCAAGTTTCTTAAAATTAAGATATTGACAATGTTACATAATGATTTAATATTATTTAGATAGTTTATAATATATTTTAGATATTTGTAATTATTTAGGGAGTCTACGAACTCAAAATCGCTTAGCTAATAATATACTGTTGACTTATGAATCTAACAAATACCTATATTTGATAGCTATGAAAATTGTATGTTTGATTTTTGATCTTGTTGAAAAAGAAGAGTTCTTAAAAAGAAAACTTAATATTTATTTATTTTTCTTGTCTTAGGGTAACATTATATAGGCAGAGGTGTACTGCATTTGTTTAATGCACAATCAATCTCTTTATTATTTACTATGTCCTACAATATAATAAAAAAACTATTCATAAATTTATTCAATTGTCATTTCGTACTTGATAATTTAATTACAATAATAATATTTATATAAAATTTACATTATCAGCTTCCAACTAGGCTGAGTGTCTGTTACAAAAATCATAATGCTTTTGTTTTTCTTTATGTTTTCAAAATACTTTCAATAACAAACCGCAACATGTTGTTTCTTTCAATTATTTTTTTATAATAGATATTCACCTCAATTTCCAGTGAACTATGATAAGTTGATTATGCTCACAGAAAATACAGAATATGTATGCAAAACACAATCACAGTAAGCTCTCGCTATCAAAATTTGTAATAATACCACGTTTGTGAAATAAGAATTACTAATTTCTTAGAAACTAGAAAACTTTCTAAACACTTTTCAAATGGAGAAAAATAAGTTTCTTTCAATTACTTAATTACATTGTGATGCAGATCTAAAACTTACTCAAGTGGTCTATTATTTTACATTCTGATACAAATTACATCAATATAAAATTCACATTTTAGTTTTATATTATTAACTCTGACAGTACTGGTCGATGGTGAGCCTTTAAAAACTGATAAAACAAAAATTATCTTACCTCGCTAATTCCCATGATTAGTAGTTTCACTACAGATGCAACCTACAGAGTACAACCAAAGAATCTGTGTAGAATTTTTATTTTATTTTATTTACACATGACAAGAAATATACACAACTTGCGAAAAAAACAACAGGTAATTTAATTTTACCACACAATTTTAATGGATCTGGGTTTGTTGCCTTTCATTTGTCGTGTCCTCAGTAAACTAGGCTTTTGCCTGTATCTCACTGGGAACTGTGAGAAGAGGAGAATGACTGAAATTTATATCAATGTCTAGAGTGCTCTGTGACAATTTTACTTAAAGAAAGAATATACCAAATAGTTTTAAGACGAGTTAGTCTCAAAGTCTTAAAATGTTGGAACATGTATAACCCTTACAAGAAGAGAATTAAAATATGTGGAAATCACGATCAGAGATAAAATAAGTTCATATATTGGAAGAGCCTCGGTGTTAACGTCATAGAAAAGACAGCTTTGATGGTATGGTCATATGATTAAAAGACCTGAAAAATCACATTGTCAGACAAGCTATGAATCTCGACGTTCATTAACCGCCAAATCAACGAGAATTTAAATTGTAGATCATATGACAACGGTGAAAAATGTCAATTGGCTGTGAGAGAATGATATTCAAAACAGAACAATCTACAGCTTATGGACAAGTAAACCCAATCTCAATAGAATTAAAATTTGGAATAAAGCAAAAAAAATATTTTTTTAACTTTATTGTACAGAGTGCATTTTTATCATTGAATAAAATAAGACATTTTGTCTTGTGTTTTTAAACAAACTTTTTTTATATATTCATTAAATAAACCTTTATTTGTTTATTTTCTGGGTACTGTTCCAACTCAAATACATAATTCAGCATTATGTCTATGTATTTTGATTCAGATACAATACTTTCAAATACCTACCTCATCGGAAAGAATGTTTAAAAAAATCCATCTTTGCCTTAAATTTGAATGTCTTGGATGACCAACTGGTATTTTACCAGAAGACTGCCAAAACACCTTTTTCACATTTATAACTAAGAGATATTGATAAAACATTACCCAATTATTTGTTGAGATTTTTTGTAGAAATAATATTAGAGATTCCTCTCTAATGTTCTTATTCCTTATGTGACCTCTCAATAGATTCATTTTTAAATATTATTAGCACTACTCGAAAATTATTAAATTCATATTACCAAAAAACAAAATGTTTTCTTTATTCAATGTACTCAGTATTTTTAAAGTTACCTTTCTATCTAAAGTAAAATGCTAATCAAGCAAAAATAGTATCTTATTTTATATGTTTGTATTCACCACAGGTTTAAATTAGGTTCACAACTAGTTTCGAAGACCACCGTCTTCTTCGTCAGGTGAATATAAACGTCAGGAGTTTATATTCACCTGGTCTTCGAAACTAGTTGTGAACCTAAATTAAACTTGTGGTGAACACAAAAATATAAAATAAGTTTTTTATTTTACTTATTTTTTCCTTTTATGAAAAAAAATGGCACCACAAAGTGAAACTATAGTCTTTTCGAAGATTCAAGAAAAAATAGTCTCTTTTATAGCTACCCTAGGAATGCACTATTTGTGGCTCATTATTTAATAACAATAATAAAATAATTCAAAATATTTACAACAAATAACTACATTTCAATTTTTTATATATCTGCATTATATTGAATTTTATTCATGACATATATTTATCAAGGATATACTCTTCTGAATTTTATTCATAACATATATTTATTGAGGATAGACTTTCGAAATCTGATATAAGAGACGATTGTTGGGTGTTTCATGGACTGAATGATGAACTAATGTATTTTAGAAGAAGTGAACATCTCAGATAGGCTTTTAAATTTATACACTCGTCGCATTCGTAAATTCTTTGGTCATATTTCACACAAGGACGGTATGGAGAGACTCATGGACACTAGCAATCTGGAGGGTTGCAGAATCAAAGGCAAAACACCTGTTTCCTAGAGTGACTAGATGAAAAGTGCTCTAGACCTGCATTTACGACAGGCTCTTCAGACAGCGGAACGCCGAAAGGACTAAAGAAGAATGTGCACAACATACAGCAATTTCAGTGTGGTTCACATTCCTCAGCATTAAGGTCACGATGCAGAAATATATGTACATATATTTAAAAATGTACTAAATTTTTAGCAAATATCTAGTAAAAGTTATACTCATTTATCTACTCATTTACCATAAATCTTTTACCTCTAATAAAAATAAGTAATACATCGAAAAAATGTTAAACAGTATATTTTTAAAGATTTAATTTTTCACCCTTAACAATTTTTTCTTTAAATATTAATGGACATAGATAAATTCCTTACTAAAATTTTAAAAAACATAGTAAGTGGTCACCTCTGTGTAGAGTATAGCAAAATAAATGTTTTTCACTGGTTATTTTTAAAAAGCCTGGAAAATTTTAGATGTTTGGAAATTTCCGCGCTTTTTTCACCCATGTATCTTCAAAAATTTATATGGTGATTATGAAGCTATAAAAAAAACAATGTAATCATCTATATGCACATGAAAACTACCTATGTCTGTGTAAATACTACACATTTAGTGTGAATTATTGTTATTCGTGTAAAATAAAGGAAATATTTAAAAAAAATCATGTCTTTTTATTATTTAATTTTTAGAAGTTTATAGTTTTTATTAAACTGAGTTTTGTTTACGCTTTTGTTTCTTCTTCTTCTTCTCAGTGTCATGTCAGGTCCCCCCAATGTTGAATATGACTTGAGAGTAGAGATCTTTGTCCCCGGCAGCCCGAAAAAAATCTCCAATGCCCCTTATGCCAGTCCAATCACGTATATTGCGGAGCCAGGAGATTTGCCTCCTGCCAACACCTCTTCGGCCTTCTATTTTGCCTTGGATGATCAAGTGCAGTAATTTGTACTTTGCTCCTCTAAGTACATGACCCAAGTAGGACACCTTTCGGATTTTAATATTAGTCAGCAACTCTCTATCAACTTTGGATCTTTGAAAGAATCCTTGTGTGGCTGACCATATCTGTCCAGGGTATCCACATTTTGAATGCTTCCAGTCGGTTCATACTACTTACTTTGAGGGTCCATGATTCCGCTCCATGCAATAACTCTGACCAAACGTAGCATTTGACTAACCGTTGTAGAAGTTTCAAGTTTAGATGCTTTTGTTTAGAAATATTAATTGTAATCGTGCCATCTCTGATATATGGATGGGGTTCATGGGCTCTCAGCCCACTGTTGATGATTTGTGCTCGGAGTATCGGTCCGACTTTGGACACCTTACTCCTTCATCGACTATTATGAAATGAATGTGGGATATTTTGATTGGATATTTTGGGCGATGAAGAAAACAATGGTATTTTAGAAGAGGGATGGGCATTTTCTTCCAATATAGTCCAGTCACATCGGCATTAAATACCTGATCAGGACTGTATACAGTTTCTTCAATTATGCCTTTAAATTTTGGTAAAAAATTGCATCGCTCCTCTCTCATCAGACGCAAGTTCATTTATTGATCTTAGATTACAAAGTGAATGTATTTTATTAAACCCCTCTAACCATCCTTCGTTAGTGCAAGAATTCAATTTTCCTTCAACGTCAGATGATCTAATTCGAGTTTGTTCTTCAAGATGGTCATATTCTTATGTTCATAGATTTTTCTTTATTATATTAGCTTTATTATAGATCTTTCCCATGGCTTTCAAACATATGGAGACGGCTTCTCGTGTCACATTTAATTGATCCGCGAGTTGTTGTTGCGTTTGAGCGTCCTTATCCAACAATGCGTGCAATTCGACGTCTTCAATCTTTCTCGGTGGTCTTCCACGTTCTTCGTTTCTCACGTCAAAATCGTCACTTTTGAATTTTTTAAACCACTCAAAGCAGTGTGATTTACCAAGAGCATGCTCACCGTAAGCTTCGACAAGCATTCGATGCGATTCTGCAGCAGTTTTCTTCAAATGGTAATAGAAAATCAATGCTGTCCGCAAATCGTTGTTTTCAGGCACAAAAACAGACATGTTCAACGCTATAAAAACATATGTAGTTGTATTAAACTTGTATTGTTGCGAGTTAAAAGTTTTTGACAAATGTAAAAAAGAAAAAGGCACCAATGACGTGGTTTGACAGTCACTACATTGACAACTAGAGCCATCTATGAGCAAATTCCGGTTTCATATTTACAGACCTGGTATTGCTATCTACAGGTATTTTTTTTAATACGATCTTCTATGGAGGTAATCAGAGTTTTTTCCATAGATTCAATAATAGTATCTGTAGTGTAAGAAGACACTCGAGAACTTGACAACTATCCGGAGTTTATACTCATTCTATTAATAATTTAATTTTTATTATTGTTCTGATAGTTGACTCTGTGGAACTTAGCTAGAGATAATATTTTTTTTCCTTTCTGAAGGCAATCTTAAATTTAGATTTTCACCTCGAAACAAATAGCTTGTCTCTCGAGTTTCTTTTTTGTTACTTGGCTCGACATTGTAAGGCTGTAAAATTTTAAAACATATAAACATGAAATAATCTAGATAAAGATGTATTAAGACATATTATGTTACATACATTCTGTTTATGTTGTTCTGTCCAGAACTCCAATTTAATGCGTGCCGCGAATAAGGTGGTAACTACCATTTTTCAAAATCCAGTTTTTTGTGAAATAACATTCTATATGGTTACGTCCTTTGTCCACTGGATAAAAATATTCTCTATTTCTTTCGTTTCTACTGATAAGTCAACATTGCCATTGGATTTTTGCGCGCGCTCAGTGGAATAACGTGGTTTCAAGTATCAACATGTCTGGAGAGGCGTCGTCGTTCACTCTGCTAGTGTAGAAAATAAACTTAATTTCGGTAAAAAAACGACAAGCTGAGAAACAGCAGACAATCAATCCTATATAAGTGGAATAACGTGGCAACTAACATACATGATTGATTTTTCATATAAAAGTTTTAACAACACAACTTGTTTGTTTTATATAAGAGTTGTGGAATAACGTTGTAACTGCATTCGCGGACCACTTTATTCCACATATTCATAGTGTTTTTAATATTTTTTTTGTTGTTTTGAATATAGTTTGGTAATTTTTTATTTTTAAATAAAGTGTGTGTGTGAAAATATATCTTTTGATTTAAAAAAAAACTATTAAAATATCGACACTGAATAAAAAAAGTGTTTTTCTTGAATACTGTAAAATACAAGTTTTGTTAGTTACCACCTTATTCGCGGCACCTATTCAATTATCCAAATTTTGTAAAAATTGTATGGGATTTATTGCAGTAGTGCCATACACCTGATTAGATGATGACCAAATGATGAGGAAGAAGACCGGCAAATGACAAAACGTATTGCACGGTAGAATGTTTATGTTCACACAAATAAGGGCAAACGCGATGCTGAACTAACTGACTGAAGGGCCGGATAATTAATGCTGATTTTATCAGCAGTTTATATAACATTAAATAATAATAATTATGAACACAAGCAGTCACCTCAAAATATTGTTTTTTTTTACTTTCTAGAATAAATTCAATCTTTACGTCCGTTAAATCTATTAGTATTCTGATGCCTCAGTAGCATAAATGCAAATTTAAAAGTATCCATCTCAATTAAATGATTTTTTTTTATTTTGACAACATAATGGAGAAAAATCAATATTAAAATATGTATCTCTAATTTTATTTATTTTAATACGAGGTAGCCGAGATTTTTCAGACGAGTTTGTGTAATAGAAACAATAATAAATGTTCCATTTATTCACCTTGACTTTGGCACCCTGGACTAGTGGTTAAACTATACAGTGGAACCTCTCATAACGAGAATAATTCGTTCCAGAATCTTACTCGTTATGTGAAACACTCGTTAAGCGAAACAATTTTTCCCATATAAATCAATGTAAAATACGATAATGCGTTCCATGTCGAAAAAAAAACTCAATTTTTTTTATTTTTAACGTTTATTCAAATAAAATTACATACTTATAAATTGTTAAGGAGCGTAACAACCCGGAATGCGATTTCGATTTGCAAAAAACAATAAAAAAATCGAAATAACTTGTTTTTTATTTATGAATTTATGACAAATAATTCATTCTTTTTTACTAGAAGTAAAATCCGGTAACTCTCAGAATCTACGAGCTTCTTATAGTCGCTGATGAAGTTCTCTGCTGCCTTTGCTCTGACTTGCTGCTTCACCGTGCCTCACAACGCTGTGGATGCCGGTTCTTCTCTTAAATTTCTCGAACCATCCATGACTTCCCTGAAATTGTACTTCTTTTTCGGTAGTTGATGATTCTGGGGTCTTCTTAACGAGGTCGGCGAAAATAACTTTCGCCTTCTCACAAATGATGTTTTCGTTAATAGTATCGCCTTGCAATTACTTTTCGTTTATTAATATGAGAAGCAACCTTTCAACATCATCAAGAATAGGTAACCGTTTCGTAAACATTCTTGACACTCCCTTTGAAGCATCTATCTTCTTAATTTTGTCCTTGTTCTTGAGGATAGAGCAAATCGTTGATGTAGACCGATTGTATGTGCGCGCTAGATCAGCCACGCTCACACCTCGTTTTCGCTTTTCAATGATTTTGCGTTTCATTTCTACAGTTACTTTTATTCTCTTATGGCTGTCTTCTTGTGGCTTTTTCTTCAGGGACATTTTTGCAAGGGTTATTAAACTTTGCACAAAAAAAATTACAAATAATGTCTGAAGACAAGTTTGGAAAAATGTGTGATCACATGTGACACTAAAGTGCTAGCGGAACGAGTGCTAACCAGGGACTGACGCACTGGCGCGGAAGTCCCGGCTCACAAGTGAGTCACGTGAAGATGGGACTTCCCCTTTCTGCGTCACTCGTTATGCGAAATGTCGCTCGTTAAGGGAGCATTTTTTTCACAATCTGTTTAGCTCGTTATGCGAATTAATCGTTATGAGAGGTGCTCGTTATGAGAGGTTCCACTGTATATAATATATAAGGTAAAGCGAAAATAAATGTCAATTTTCATGTTGTGTCACATTGAAACCAGTTTGCAACTGGCTACCGTTGGGTTAACGCGTCGCGGTTGGTATCGTTTTGAAGCTCTATTAATATTCTTTCTGTTTTGACATTCTTTTTTGGTTTTGGTCCATAGTACAAAAATGCAAAAGCCAGAGATTGAAGAGACACATTTGTGGTATTTTATGTTGTTTTTATTCGATAAAGGATTGAAGTCAAAAGAAGCTACCTAGACCATCTGCAATATTTATGGAGACATCTTAAATCCTCGAAAGTGCCATAGATGGTTTCAAAAGTTTAAAAGGGGTGATAGGCAATTAAAGGACAAACCAAAAACAGGAAGACCTCTTAAAATCGATGATGACACTTTAAACTCATTAATGCAGTCCGATCCACGTAAAATCATCAAGGAATTGTCACAAGATATCGGTTGTCCACGGTCAACATTGAAGAACCATGTGAAAAGGCTCGGAAAAAAAATAGGCAAGGAATTTGGGTGCCGCACGAACTTTCTCCAACGGCCTTGGAACAACGAATAACAATCTGTTCATCTTTACTCTCCAGCTATGAAACTGATCCGTTTCTTAGAAGAATTGTTACTGGGGATTAGAAGTGGGTCCTCTACACCAATCCGAGGAGAAAAAAAACAATGGCTTTTGACGAATCAGGTACCTGTGTCTACCCCTCGGCCGACATTGACTCTGAAAAAGGTTCTCCTTTGTATTTGGGGGGATGTTTTGGGAGTAATTCATTATGAATTACTAAAATTTGGTCAGACTGTTACAACATATGTGTATTGTGCCCAATTAGAAAGATTAAAGGCAGAACTGCTTAAAAAAACTATCAGTTTTAGTAAACAATCAGAGACGAATTCTACAACACAATAATGCAAGACCATGTAGGATACCTACCTAAATAAATAAATAATTGTCAAAATAAATAAGTGAATTGTTAAACATAATTTATTGTTAAAATAGTAAACATACAGGGTCAATGACCGATGTACTATTTACAAATTGTCACATGCCAGGAACGGCAACAATGTCTACTCACAAATAGTATTTACGTTCTGTCTCGCCGTCTCCGAATACAAATAAATATCTACCCGTCAATGCACGCGCTAGAGTAAGACAGAATATGTATCGCGAACTGGTTCACTCATTAGTATAAATTACCCACGCGCCGAGAAATAAATATTATTATTGTTCATTCAACTGTCAAGACGTGTATTATTTACCCGCTATTCACTTTCGCTTTTATCCGCATTCCTGAGATTTATATTTAAAATAAATACAAATCAAAATCATCACGACGTATCAAGATAAACAACTCGCTACATTGATGACCCTGAACGAAAAGGAACGCAGAATTCGACTAAAACGAATATAGCGATGTCAACATCAACATCATCAGCACGTCCTAATAGGACACATGCTACATTGATAACGAACATCGCTACAACCACATGCAGCAAGGATTATGCAGGACAAAATAAGATAGCTAGATTTAGAAGTTCTGCAGCATCCACCATATTCACCTGATATTGCACCTTTGGATTATCATATTTTTAGTGCGATGGAACATTCTTAAGTCGATGGGGCAATCGCTTCGAGAAAAAAAAATTTACGAATGTCGAACAAGTCCGAAATCACTTGGAGTCATATTTTACCGAAAAACCGCCAGAATTTTACGAAAAAGGTATTTAAAAACTGCCTATTCTGTGGAGGAAGATCATCGATAACAACGTAAATTATTTAACGGAATAATATTGTATAGTTTTTGTTTAAATAAATTTTTTGTCGCATTAAAAAATATTGTAATTTCTTTCCGCTTTACCTTACATATATAAATTAGGGCTATTTTCTTCAATTATCTAAATTTTAGAAAAAAATACATTTTAGATAACCGCGAAAATCGAGGGATGGGTGTATATGTAAAACAATTGAAAAAATCAACAAATCATAAATCAACCACGCCTTCATAATTTCGCCAATTTAATTAATGTTACATATTATAAATTCGATAGGTTTACAAAAATAGTCTATGTGAATAGAACTATGAAATGTTTTGTAAGACGTAGAAAAACATGGCACGGCCAAATTAGTCAAATTCTTCAAGAGGGAGAAGAAAAAACATTTAAAATAATAAGAGTATGCATAGCGAGTAGACGTATGAACGTTGCAGAAGCGAAATATGTGTACTAAGATAGAATGAAGTACATGTCTGTTCTCTATACCTACCCCAATAGGGGCATGACGTGATGATAATTAATCAAGTATAATATACTCAAATATAAATAGTATTATTTAATTTTAATAGACAATTCACCTACCTCTATAATAGACAATTCACCTACACTTCAACAGACAAGCTTTAACTAATTCAACTATTATTTCGTTAACAAAAATATCGAATGAGGAATATTTATTTTTCACAGTTGCAACGTGTTCAAATAGTGGGAACAATAGAGTCCACCATTTTGCGTTCAATGTCAGTTTTGTGTCTACCGCAGGGAACTCGATTTCGCCCGTTTCGCAATAAAGGAAGTGAAAGAAGCACATTGCTAGATCGAGTTTATCCAAGAGAAACCTTTATTTGTTCATCCCGAGTCGTGAAACTCCTTCACCATTGTATTATTCTCGTATAAACAAAGGCGTCCACCTGATAACATGGCTGCTAGCGACTCTGGAACGGATGATTCATTGTACCCTATTGCCGTGCTAATCGACGAACTTAAAAACGACGATGTACATCTTCGTCTTAATTCAATCAAGAAATTGTCGACTATCGCGCTAGCATTAGGACCCGACAGGACTAGAACCGAACTTATCCCGTTTTTAAAAGAAACAATCTACGACGAAGATGAAGTACTCTTGGCTCTTGCCGAACAACTGGGAGATTTTATTAGTCTTATCGGAGGACCCGAACACGCTTGGTGTCTTCTCGCGCCTCTGGAAGGATTAGCAAGCGTCGAAGAAACAGTTGTACGCGAAAAAGCTGTAGAATCATTGAAAGCAGTCGCTCAAAGTCATTCAACGCAACATTTAGAAGAGTATTTCTTCCCTCTCGTCCAACGATTGGCAGCTGGAGATTGGTTCACGACAAGAACTTCAGCATGCGGGCTTTTCTCAGCGTGCTACCCGCGGGTATCGATAGAGTACAAGGTAGAACTAAGACAACATTTCCGTTTGTTATGCCAAGACGATACTCCGATGGTTCGCAGGGCTGCCGCATCGAAACTGGGTGAATTCGCCAAAGTTGTCGAATTGGAATATTTGAAGTCCGATTTGATACCCGTTTTCATGACAATGGCCAAAGACGAACAGGATTCTGTGAGACTACTCGCTGTGGATGCTTGTGTCAGTATCGCCGGGCTGCTGCCCCCTGAGGATGTGGAACAGCTGGCGATGCCCACGATTCGGGCATGCGCCACGGATATCTCATGGAGAGTGCGCTACATGGTGGCTGACAGGTTTGGAGAGCTGCAGGCGGCTGTTGGACCCGAACTGACGAGAGCGGACTTGGTGCCTGCCTTTCAGAGTCTCTTGAAGGACATGGAAGCCGAAGTGAGAGCTGCAGCTGCCAGTAAGGTGAGAAAAATAATTTTATACAGCTATTTTTTAAATTTTTTATTCCTACAATCAGGACTGATCTAGAAAATTTCAGGGCTGAGTGCAAAACTTGGGCACGAAGGCTTCTTATTTATTTATTTATGTGAAAAACAGGCTGAGTATTGTCCTATACTTGAGAAAATGTAGCATGGTCCATGTGACAGTTCACAAATTTGCCCCAATACAAACCTTGTAACGATGTTCAGTAATTTTAATTATTTTATCAACTTTAATATAAGCCTCGATTCTAATAAATAGCAAATTATTTAAGTTAATCCATTACATAAAACTAACAATAATGACAAATTAATACATCTTGTTACAAATTAGCAAAAATATGGCAGTTTGTTAAAATCAAATAATATTTGGCGACGTTTGTCAAAAGTCACTACGTTAGTCTGCATTGGCTAGGGATGGGGTATACGATAATTGGATTTTCGATTGTTTTATACATAAAATTTAATGTTCGTAATTAGTATTAATTCATAGTGGATCTTGGTCTATTTAAAGATAGATACAAATCATACAATACATTAGAAAATCAGTATAGTGAAAATTAGGAATTTAAATGTCAGTTTAGAGAAAAACAATTTTTCGATTTATAAAAAAGCTATTCAATTTGTAAAAAAAAAATATTTTATCCCATTCCTTTTAGACATGACGTTTAAAACGTCGCAGGACCCATCTTACATTTACTGAAGTATAATATACTAGCATTATTATGTACCTATTAAACTTATTTACTTGGATATTGATTTAAATATTCCCTTAGCATTCAAGTACCATAATTATTTATTTTTTGTAATTAAAAAAAATAGTGGCACTTAGTATCCCCATACTCAAAGTATAGAGAGAGCTAACTACATATATATCTCCCTGTCGGGATAAGCAGAGATGAGAGAGTGCCTTTTCCTATCACAGCACAAAAATTGACAATCTTTTTGAAGAACAATACTAATCCCTTTTATTTTTTGGGCACCATCGGTAATCTTACCCGAAATAACGTGTGAAAGACGAATATCTTACTAACTAGGCCATAGAGGTTGACATACATATATAATTGCATCATTTTGAATTTCTAAAGATTAATTGGATGGGATATGTAACTTTTTTAAGCCCTCAACCATCCACCCACACTGATATTTGGAACGCATTGAATATCCATCTGGTGTTATTTACACACAAAAAATTGCAATAATCTCCATGGTTTAATTGGTAGAACGCTTTGCTTCCAACCCCAGGATTCCAAATTTGTTTTGTTTTTTTTTTTTTTTTTTCAAAAAGCCTTTTAATTTCTTGGTTGGAACGTGTTCTATCTACCAGAATATTGCTACATGGCAATTTCATTTTTACGCCAATATAATCTTTTTTATGACCTAGGACAGTGATGGGTAACCTTTTTAGATCGGCGTGTCAAAAGTCTGAAAAAAACTGACTTGACCCGAGTGCCGTGTCACATCTAAGAATATTAATAACTGTTGCAGCCCTATGAAATGAAAGTTTTGTTTTTGAGCTATTTATTTATTATTATTAAAAAGCAAAAACAAATAATTATTTACACAGTGCATTTTTTTTATGCTGAATTGCATTTGCTAAATCTTCAATTGAAGGTTGGTATTTCGTACATTTTAAACAAAAGCAAGCGTCGGTTTCTTTTATTTGTTTTTATATTATTCAACACCGAGAATAAGGTCTCACAAAAGTACGTTGAGGGAAATATTGTGAGTAAAAGCCATCCCTAGATTTTTCATAGTGCCAAAAGTGTTCGGTAATCGGTTCCATCCAGAGAAATTGAAAATATTTACAGTTATTTAAGTCTCCTATTAATTGATGCTGTATGTTTGTGTTCAGTCTCATTATTCTATCTTTGATAACGCTTCTACTGAGTGGTAACTCAGAAATTCGCTTAATAACAGCATCTTTATTTTGCATATCGTGAAATAGAACTGGTGCACATCTTACTGTAAATATATGAGCGAAGAAAGCATGCGTGTCACCCGAAATGTCTTAGCGTGTCATCTCTGACACGCTTGTCATAGGTAACCCATCACTGACCTAGGAACAACTCAAGGAACACGTCTCTGCTAATGCCAATATGGGTCTCACTTTGTGAGATTTATTCCAACTATATTTTTGTCACTAGATGATTAACCCATACTCTACTCGTTTTCAGTTTTTTTTTATGTATGACTTTGTATAAAAAATAATTATATGATTACCAGCACTTTTTTCAACTCTTGTAATTTTTATAAGCTGAGCCCAAATTTATTATTGCATTTATAAACTTAAAATACAGTGAATCATTTTGGATTTATCTTTATGATACTATAATGCCTTTGAAATGATTTGCAGGAAACAAATTAGTCATGTCCTAGACCTAAATCTTTGAAAATTGCTATGTTGTTGAATTTTATTTTATTCATAGCTTATAAAGGGTCTTTCAAATTGAGCGGTTTTTTTAACTATACATTTTTTTATTCTTAAATAAAACACAATTTGCTTTGATTTCAAAAAAACTTTTTATTGGTCATTGAAGTCTAATGTATGACATTTAAACACAAAAAACAATATCCGTCAAACGTCCACCTCTTGCAGCTCCTCAGATGTCCATTCTTTTGTCAAAATTTTCGATGACATTTTGACATAATTGCAGTTCTAACTCACCAATAACGCGAATAATTTCATCCTTCCTTCGGCTCAGGAATTCATTGGGAGTCTTATTGACCTGGCTTTTCACCTAATCCCAGATAAAATAGTCCAACGGTATCAGATCACATGATCTTGGGGGCCAAGTAACATCACCGTTTCCGAAGATTACAATACATAAAATAATTCTCAATTTGAACACGTTGTTGTTGTATTGTATACGACTCCATTTTTATAAATGTCATACATTACACTTCTCAAATGTCACAAGACCCATGCAAATTCGCGACGCCATCTGTGATTTATCCAAGAATGAAAAAAAAAACGCTCAATTTGAAACACCCTGTATATATAGATGCATACTTACAAAATCCCAACCTAACCTGCATTTTACCCGTTATGATATTTTTAGAGCAAATAAAATACTTGTATGGAATAAAAGAATAGAATAAACATTAGATTGTTTTACAGGTTTTAATATTTTTAAATTAAAATCTGTTAAGATAATTGTCCACAACAGTATTTTGGTGCCGACTTTGATGTATGGGAGAGAATCGAAGACGCGGAAAAGACTTAGATAAGCCGAATAAATGGTGTAGAAATGCATGCATTGAGAAAAATGCATGTAGTGACAATGTTTAAAAGAATACGGAATGAACTGATAAGGGATGAATGTGAACTTAAGACTGATGTGCTACGTAAGATGAAGAGCATATTAAGATACGAGGGTTGCTACTTAAGTTTTGAGACAGACAAGTAAAAACAAATATTTATCATCGAAAATGGTGTACCTGCCTGTTACCTACCTAAATGAATTGTCAAAAATAACGAGTGAATTGTTATTTTACAAATAAATTAAATTAAGTATTGTTGATTTAAACATACAGGGTCATTGACCGATCGAGAATCCAATGATTGGCACACATTTCAAACAACGACAATATTTACTATTTACAGCGTGCAAATTGGCTAGCGATCTCCAAATATAAATAATTATCCTACCTTCCGTCCATGTGATAGAGCGAGGCAGATATATATATAACCCATGTATTCACTCACTGGTATAAATTGTCTGCAATATGCGAAATAAACATACATTTTATTGTCATCCATTCAACTGTCAAGACTTTGTTATTTATTTACCTGCTGTCCACTTATCGAAATATATCCGCATTCCTGAGTCTATAAATAAACCGATATTGATCAAGATCATCATGACTTATAGAAATAAGCAATCCGCTATATTGATGATTCTGAACGAGAATTAACGCAGATTCAACTAAAACGAAGATAACGATGTCGCTATCAAAATCATCAGCACGTTCTAATAGAACACCTGCTACACCGATAGCGTACACCGTTACAATGGCTTTATTGTTTTTCAAAATACTCGCCATGAAGATCAATACACTTTTACATGCGTTTGAACCAATTTTTGAAGCACTTTTTCCACTATGAATGAGGTAACTTCAAAACATGCGTGTTGAACGCATCAATCGCTTCTTCAGGCGTCGAAAAACGTTGACCTTTGCAATTTATTTTTGATGTTCGGGAATAAAAAGAAGTCATTGGGCGCCAAATCAGGGCTGTACGGCGGATGACCCATCAATTCGATGTTTAGAGTGCTCAAAAAGTCACTTGTTTGGGCCGATGTGTGAGAGCTCGCATTGTCGTGGTGGAGAATGATCCGTCTTCGACAGTTGGCAAACAAATGGTGGTGTACCATTCAGAATTGACCGTACGATGTTCCACTAAAGGCACTGTTGCGACATGACCATTAAAAAAATCATCGCACGAAAATGTTCACGATTTAATTCCATTTTTGGCTGAGATGAATTTTTCAAGTCACTAAACAACACAAATAGCACTCGTATGACAAAACTTTCTGAGCACGTATTCCATTAAAAACGTCAAACTTTACGATGCTGGTGTCAGATTTGACGTATCTACACTGGTGTTGCCAAATCTCAAAACTTAAGTAGCAACCCTCGTAGTTTAGGTATTTGAAATGAATGATTGAAGAAAGACTAACAAAACAGGTATATATGGCAAATATGAGTGGAAAACGTGTTGAGATAGGAAAGTTTGACATTGTGTCCTCTCTACCTACCCCGACAGGGAAATGACGTGATGGTATGTTTGTATACATTTTTTTTTTCAGATTAAGGTTTGAGGTTTATTTTTTCCTTATTTCAAATGAACTCAACAAATATTTTTTGGCTTTGACTATGTTATTCATTATAGTTGTGTTCTTTAATATTCAAATATATAATTAATACATATTTTCTTTTAGGTCAAGGAATTCTGCATGAACCTAGATAAGGCACATCAAGAGCAGATCATCATGACGTCGATCCTCCCACAGATCAAGGATCTCGTGGGTGACCCGAACCAACACGTTAAGTCTGCATTAGCATCTGTCATAATGGGGCTTAGTCCCATACTGGGCAGGGCCAACACGATTGAACACCTACTGCCATTATTCCTCAATCAATTGAAAGATGAATGTGCCGAAGTCAGATTAAACATCATCTCCAACTTGGAATGTGTAAACGAGGTCATAGGAATCCAACAACTGTCCCAATCCCTTCTCCCAGCCATTGTGGAATTAGCGGGAGACTCCAAATGGAGAGTAAGACTCGCTATCATTGAATACATGCCGTTACTTGCCGGACAATTAGGACAGGAGGTCTTTGACGAGAAGCTCAGTGCTCTTTGCATGAGTTGGTTGGTCGATCATGTTTACGCGATAAGAGAAGCGGCGACCATGAATTTGAAAAAGCTCGTACAACAATTTGGTCCGGCGTGGGCTGAAACCAACATAATTCCTAAAGTTTTAGATATGTCACGAGATACCAACTACCTCCATCGTATGACATATTTGTTCTGCATCAATGTTCTTGCCGAAGCGTGCGGAAAAGATATTTCGACCCGAGTCTTACTCCCGACTGTTTTATCTATGGCTGAAGACAATGTTGCTAATGTTAGATTCAACGTGGCGAAAACCCTACAGAAAATGGTACCACATCTCGAGCCGTCAGTAATCCAACCACAAGTAAAACCTGTATTAGAAAAACTCAACGTAGACCAAGATGTAGATGTCAAATATTTCGCTTCAGAGGCAATGGCCGTGTTAGCAGCTTAATTTTGTTTCGCGTTTATATATAGAAAAAAATATCCACCAATTTTCAAAAGGTAAAATTTTTTGTTTTAAGTGTCTGCAATAATAATGAAAGATTTATATTTCGAATTCAGGATACCTTTATTCGGTTTCAAACTAAGTTGTTAAGTGTAACCTAATGCATTAGACATATTTTAAAAAAAATTGTAAAATATGAAGTATTACTTAAATTAACTGTTAACTGAATAAGAAAAATAGCACTTGTTTTTAATGTGTTCAAGAAGCAAAACTAAGTTTTTACTTTCAAATGGCCATATTTTTTTTATTGATTTCGAGACATTGTTGGTCCAGTATCAGTTGTATCACAATCCTCCAAATCTCCCAGCATTTTGCAACCACTCTTAATCTTTATATACGACATCACACCTTCGCTAAACCTAAGACATCGCTGACAGACTCAGTTACTTTATGCCTGTTGGTTGTAACATTTACTATTTCTATTAAATAATCATCCAATGTAGTTATTGAAAGGATTTAACCTCCATCGTTCTATCCTATATAACTCTATGTTTTATATCCAATTATTCCAGTCAAGAAACTAAACACACTGTAGTTTTCTACTTTGTGAACAATTTGTCAGTTTTCCATTCACTTCTATAACGTATTTATTTCCAAAGATTACACGTCATATTAGTTTCTTGATTTTTCTCACAGCAAACATATGTAAATAGTTAATGGAACATTACATAAATCAAAATGTGGGTCAATGTCCCCGTACATTCTTTCCTTTACTTCAGTAAAGTTAGGAACATAAATCAAACTCGTCACAAGTTCATTCTCTCGAGTTAATTATTGAATTATAAAGCCTAAAATTTATTTGTTAGGACAAGGAATGTTTGCACCTGTATCTGTTTGGAGGCAATATATTTTTCACCGTTTGTTATCATTTTTTTTATTTCACTCTATTTTTACATGTTTTCATTTGTGTTTTTTGCACTACATTTGAACTATTATATTTTTAACGAACAAGCAAAACCTATTATAAAATTTTATATTTAGAAAAAACTGTTAAGTCGACTTAATTTCAAGCTATTTACTAGCTGTGATTGAAAAAAAATTGTTCATACATATGTTTTAAGTGTTTAAGGCATTATTGTTTTTTCGTTTAAAAAAATAATTAGATTTTTTTTTTTATTTAGTAATTTGCATATTTTTTTCACAAAATCACTGTAATTTTTTATTAAAAATGCATTCTTGAATGTGAGAATTTCACTAAGAAATTCATTAGTTATAAAAAATAAATTTAATGTCTAAATAATTAATGTAGAAAAATTATTGTAACTGATCTATTTAACACACACATGTTAATGAACAATAAATATTCACAAACAAAATGTTGTTTTATTTCAAACAATGGTAATAAGTAGATTGAGATTTGGAAGAGATTGCCACATGGCAATAAACTCGCCAGGTTAAAAAAAATAAAAAGTAGATTTAATAATAATAATGAAAGGACAATTTATAAAGCATCGTTTAAAGAGTGAATCCACGTATGAACAGATTGAAAATATTGCAGAAAATAAAATAAATTGAGTTTAAGGATTGGAAGGTGGCGACTGTAGCTAATAAATTGGGTATTTTCCCTCATATTTGGTATGAAAACTTCCTAAGGAACGACGAACTACAATGAAACCTTTGTAAATCTTCCGTTATGTGATAGTAACACATTCGGCTTTTGGTGAAATGTGCATTTGTGAAGTGTTTATAAATTTTTATTATACCTCTTAAAAAGGGTTGTATTCTAATGTTTCCTAAAACTCCACACGCTTCCTTATCTCTTACACTCTATTCCAAAAGCTGTCAATACCCTGCCCTATTGAATCTAATCAATGCAATATTTAATTACAATGTGCTTCGATATCTAAACAAAAAATCATCGACAAGCCAAGCGAGTGTTATATACGAGGCATATCCAGAAAGTAAGTGTATTGAATTTTTGTAGGTTACAATTTTTTTTATTTAAACAAAAAAATTATGTGGTTACCGTAGTACATATGTAAGCTATTTTTCGACATAGTCGCCATTCCTCTCAATGCAGGTGGTGAAGCGGGGTATCAACTTTTTGATGCCTTCCTCGAAGTAGTTTCCCGCCAACCCCTCCGTCCACTTCTCCACCTCCTCCTTTACGTCCTCGTCGGTTGAAAACCTTTTTCCACCCATGTGCAGCTTCAAGGAGGTAAAGAGATAGTAATCTGAAGGTGCTAGGTCAGGGGAATGCGCGGGATGGTTCAGGACATCCCATTTAAACGAGACGAGCAGTTCCTTCGTGGCGTTGACCGTGTGTGGTCTGGCATTGTCGTGCAGCAGGTAGACTCCCTTTGTCAGCATGCATCTCCTCTTGTTCTGAATCGGCCTCCGCAATTTTTTTAGGGTCTCACAGTATCTTGCAGAGTTGATGGTCTCCCCTTGAGGCATATATTCAATTAAAATTATGCCTTGACAGTCCCAAAACACGGATGCCATGATTTTCTTGGCTGAAATTGTGGTTTTGAACTTTTTGGCGGAGGGTGAAGAGGTGTGACACCACTGTTGAGACTGCCTTTTGATTTCAGGCGTGTAGTGTGCAACCCAAGTTTCATCTCCAGTAACGATGGAGCGGAGAAATTCATCTCCATGGAGTATGCAGCGCCTCAAAAACTTGCCCGGCATTATTTATTTCGCACTTGGCGGGAGATTGGATTGACATTTTTCACGAAACGTGTTGTCGCGTCGACACTTCTCAACGTACTGACCTCGGACTGGTCTCGTTGCGGAGGGGAAGGGTCAGGCTACACGGAAGTGTAGCCAACATGTCGAAAATAAAATCCATCCGGTTGTGAGAGCCTCAGTACACTTACTTTCTGGATACGCCTAGTACAACCAAAGTGTAATATGTACATTAGAATGTAAATGTTACATAAATAGTTATATCGCAATTTTTTGTTACATCACATGTATTATATAAGCCTTCTATTTAATTCATAACCTTATGAGCTTATTCCCATAAGGATTCTTCTTCCAACTAACCAGAAAGAAGTTAAAACACCATTTTTCACTTCTAATTTATTCGAAGACATCCAGTTCATTAATTTAGCAATACTGGAAGATACTTCAACTTTCAGAGTGTGATTAGGATTGCAGATTTTTTTGTAAAAAATGGATAAAACGGTTTTAGACCATTGAATGCATTTATGGTGAAAGTTGTAAACGAATTGACTTTACTTAGCACTTACACTACACTGAATGTATTAGCTAAAATAATTGTACCTACTTCATCCTCGTTATTTATTTGTTATGGAATGTTGAAAATCCTGTTTCTCCGCCACAATGTCATTCTTCCTGGACCTCTTCATTCTGAAATTTTTCCTTAGATAACAAGATTACAATTACCAGTTAAGAAAGTTTTGCATTTCATATATTTTTCCTTTGATTAATGATATCTCACTTTAATTGATATTGATTTATATTGTTTTCAAATTAAAAGAAATTGAATATTTTTAGCGAACATGTAACTTCATTGAATTATTTTTATCTTGTTAGTTGAAAAAGATTGCCACCTGGCAATAAGGCCACCAGATTATTCAATAGTGTTAAACAAATAAATGATTTTTTCTAAATGTATAAGTCGAGAGCTCTTATTTTTTTATATCTACATAGAATCACACTGTTTTCCTATTGAAGAATGCAGAAACGACAGAGCGCCAGACTTACCTATCATGATAGACATCTTTCGCCACCTCGACATCCAAACATGACTGTCTAAAATTCAGCTTCCTTGATACTTTTTTCTATACACCCATATTTAAAATACTACTATCTTTTTAGCTAGTTTTCTGTCGATGTCCATTCTTCAGGGCCATACAAAAGGACAAAAAAATGTAACATCTTATTATATGCAAATCAGTTTAATATTGATTTTGTAGACATATAAAACCTTTTTATACATATAAATGTGCTTTAAAGTCACTATTGAAATAATCATAATTCACTTGAAACATAATTAAAATTATTTTTATTGTGAGTGTGAACAATTTATTTAAAAGATGTAAATTATTGTGGTTATTCTAAAAATCTTTTAACTTTCATATTTAGAATGACCACTATAATTTAAAAAAAACTTTTAAATTATAGTGGTCAGCTATGGTTGCAGCTGGTCATTCTAAAAGTAAAAATGTTAAGCAAATTTAAATGATTTAGCTCCAGGAATTCATTTGGAATGTAAGAGATATTGTTGGCATTTAATGTCCTTTTACAAAAGTGGTATGATAAAAAAGATGTCTTCACGTGTTTCACTGATGATGAAAAGGCTTTTGTCCGGGTACAACACAACAAATTAATTAAAAAAAATTAAATAAACTTCATAAAAGACCTTTCATGCCAACAGAAAGCAACATTTATTTTAAAAATGACATTGATAATAAACCAAAGGGCATAAAAGTAAATGAAGTGTTTATCAATACAATAAAATATATCGACGATACAGTGACCTGATGCGTTAAAGAAAATATGTCAATGATACAGTGGCCTGATGAGTAACCTAACCTAACCTGAATAATCTTCAATTTTCACTGAATAGAATAAACTCTGCAGGTGTCAAGTAAAACCTGAATGTTTTTGTTCTTAAATTGATAACCTTATATAAGCATATCTGCAGCTGATCAAATTACAATTCCAAATATCGAGAAAGCCTAATTACTTATAACTTTGACCTAGGTAGAGAAGTCAAATGCGGAATTCAATTAGAAAGTGTAGGATTTCTCGAGGGTCATTTTACAATATCCTGTTGCAAACTCGCATCAATTTGATAAACAGTGAGATTCAATTATATGTACTCGTATGTATCACGCGAGTCAAACCCCGCATACACTTCGACCTCGTATAACACGGGTTTATACAACACGGTTGATGAATTGTGGCATATTTTTGTGCAAAACGGTTTAAAAAAATTTAATTAATTAACATGTTTGATTTGGTACACCCATAGATTCACAATTTTGGCAGGATCGTCTCTCAGTAAGAAAAATACTGCGCGTACACGCTCAGTAATAATAGAAAAGATGGAAAGGGCTCTTATGATATGGATAGAAGACTGCAATGACAAAAACATACCTATAGACAGATACATTATTCAAAAGAGAGCACTAAACATTTACGATAATTTAAAAAGAACTGAACAATCGCCATCTGAAGATCAACAACCAGCTCACGATTTCGCTGCTAGTAGAAGATGGTTTGAAACTTTTAAGAAGCAATTCTCACTACATAATATAAAAATTTGATGAGAAATTGCGTCGGCTAACATAGAATCTGCCGAAAAATTTACTTCAGAATTCGCCGAAATTATAAAAAATAAGGTTACACACCAGACCAGATATTCAATGCGGATGAAACGGGACTGTACTGGAAAAAGTTGTTCAAGGTGGCGAAAGAAAGAATATCTTTACTCTTATGTTCTAATTCTTCCGGAGATTTCATAATGAAGCCTTTACTTATTAATCGGTCTTTAAACCCCCGAGCACTGAAAGGATATGACAAAAGGAATTTGTCTGTTTATTAGAGAGCAAATAAAAAGGCTCGGACCACAGTTGTTATTTTTAAAGATATAAGGGTTTCACAAATGTTTTATACCTGATGTAGAAACTTATATGAAGAAAAAGAATCTTGATTTTTAAATATTATTGATAATGGACAATGCACCAAGACATCCACTTGATTTAAAATATCCAAATGTTGAAATATTATTGTTACCACCAAACACTACGTCTAATACAGCCCTTGGACCAAGGAATAATTTCAACATTTAAAGCGTATTATATTCGTCAAACATTTGAAAAAATATTAGATGATATACATCAAGATGAGAATTTAACAGTTATACAAGCTTGGAAAAAAATTGTATTCGAAATTGTGTCGATATGGTTTCTGCATCTGTTAAAGAAATAAAACAATCCACTTTAAAGGCTTGCTCGAAAAAGCTGTGGCCAGAAGTAGTCTCTGGAGAAAATTTTGTACCACCAATAGAAGATGAATACCAAAAGACAATTAACATTTGTCGTGGTATTGGTGGAGAAGGATTTGATGATTTTGATATTCGAGATATCGAAGAAATATTGGAGGATCGTACATTGTACGAAGAAGAATTAGTCGAAATGTTGGATGAACCTACCATAATTAACGACTCAGAAAACAGTTGCAGCTAAGTAGCCGCATGTTTCACATTAAAAACAATAAATGACGGCTTGGGATTGGCTGATAAATTAGAACATTTTTTATAGAAAATGATCCCATAATGGAAAGAAGTTTGAAACTCAAGAGGAAATTACAAAATATTTTGGCCCCTTATCACGAAATATGTAAAGATTTATACGCTAAAGGGAGACAATCGCTTATTACAGAATTTTTAAAGGCTAAATCAAAAAGACTCCCGAGTCCTCCGATGATGAAAACTCACAACCGATCTTGAAAAAGAGTCGAACAAGTAGAATTGTTAGTGATAGCGATGATGAATGAATGACCTCTAATATATATGTTATCAAAGTTTTTTCAATAAATATATAAATGTTTATTTTTTGTCATTTGTTTAATAAAAAAATAAAGGATATTAACAAACTTCGATATTATTTGGAACGCAGACTATTTATATATGAACTTAGTATAACACGGATTTGTATTACACGACATTTTTGTAGAACCATATGACCGTGTTATACGAGGCCCAGGTGTACTTCTATTATTCCAGACAGATCAAAAAGTTCATCCCATAATCACCAAAAACACCACACTCAAGAGTTCACACAAACCTTTGCTACAAGTCGTCCCAAGTACTCAAACTCCTATCGCAATAACAACTAAATTAAGATCCACTGCCTGGATCCTGAGTGTTTTCTTTGAAGTCTTGATCAGGTTTTAGAAGTATCAAGGTAATATACTCTCTTTATATCATGAATTAAGTTTCTAAATTTTTTTCAAAAGGTTTCAAAAGAAAGCCTCTATGAACTCGTTCCTCATGTAAAGAATATGTATCTGTCTACATTTATCGTACAAGTCTATATCCTAAGATTTCTTCTGCCGATGTAAAGATAACTGCTTTCACATTTATCCATATTTCTTATACTGAGGTCTCAACATTAACACATTCATTGCGTCGAACACGGCTCCCGTGTCCATACAAATATTTTGTATGAACACGGGAATCCTTGAATGTTTAGTGCACTCATAAACATCTCCCGATAAGGATCCGTCGCCGGTTTCATGCGTTTTGAAGACACGGAGGAATACACTTGTATATGATGTTTCAATAGAAAGTAGAATTTGATTTTTAACAAAGTTATGGGTTTTCAAAAATTCGCGAATTTTCAGCATCTCTGTATGACATTAAGTATTTTATACGCAGTGAACGTGTTAATTACATTTTCTATGAACCCTGCTGGTTAAGTTTACCGGTATTGAAGTATTTCTGGCATTTTTAATATTAAATTTTGGCCATCTTTGTTGTTTGCCTTTTTCATATTATTTGTGACATCTGCAAATTGTTTTGACACTCTTACTAAGAAAAAGTCTTATAGAATAGCATTATCTCTTTTCATTAAAGCATAAACCTCTCTTGGGACACTAAATGTCAGTAAGGGTATTTCAAGCGAATCGGCAACTGTTTTACTCTAAGGAAAGTCCCCTTTTAAAATTAACCCTTATCATGGTATTGACACAGGTGTTATACTAATTGAGGTTTTTTTTTTTTAAATCCAGAAACTGTAACGTAATTTCAAATATGGCAACACATTCAAATACTATACATGGGCTATTGTGTGCAGTGGTATTATCTGGTGATAAATATTGACAACACTACAAGCTTTCAAACGACATCAGGTCAAAATGTCTGGACAGCGTGGGTGCGTTTTGAAAATTGGGGTAAATAATCTAAATATCTTATTAATCCCATGTAGAGAAAATTTTATTCAAACCATTTTATTTGATGATAATTCAGCTATGTAAATGTTGTTCATGTTTTAGATAATAGAATCATTTTATAGCCCTTTTTGTGTTTTATAAAAATTGATATTTTGGAAATGTAACGTGGGTGTTACATATAAAAAAAAAACTATAAGTAAAAGTTGTTTTTTTTCCTTGATTTTCCTTCATAACTTACCATATAACAAGGAATCACCAAAGAAAAACGTTAATATTTGGATAAATTGAATTTTGCCAAGATAAGGGTTAAAGGAACAAAATAAAAACTCAGAATAACATAACACATTTCTTTATTTTCAAGATTTCATCTTATAATCACTACATTGTTCTCTAAACTTAATAGTACATACATACTTTTTACTTTCAAATATTCAACAACTCTATATGTTTTCATTTATGTATTTTAAAATTATAAACAAGCTTTGATTTTACAATTTACACAAGAAATTTCACTATCTGATTTATCACAAATATAGAAGAAATATATTTGAATGAATAAATTCAAAAAGATAAGAAAAAAGGATGCATAACTTCATTTTCATTTCAACTCTTTTAATTTCATTTTCATTAATTTAATTTCATTTTCATTAATTTCATTTCAACTTGTTATCTATCCAAAAACAAATATAAATTAACATAAAGACCTAAAAGATAAAATATGTCAAGATTTTTAGCTGAGCAAATTGAAAAAAAATAGTCATTTAAAAATAACAAATAATCCAATATGGTTTAATTTTTTATCTTGAAAATGTATATTTGACATCTTGCATCCTTTTTTCACTTTGTGAGAGTGGACAGTCACTGAAATCTTTACAAAAGAATTGCATTTAAAAAAAGCAAGGATTTAAATATATTACAATTAAAATAACGGAATGTGGGAGTTATTTTGACGCCGAAGCTAAATTTATAACTGGGTTATTTACCCTTAATAGAAAAAAAAATCTAAATTGTCGCAAAGGGAAACACAATAAAAAAAGAAATAAAAATCTGAAAGGAGGTAAACATTTATACATCAAAATCTAACAGTAATTATTAATAATAAAAAGGAAAAAAAATATGCAAAATACTGTTCAGATGAAATAAATATATATTTACAAAAATATTGTGTACAATCTGAAAAAAAAACATTGTAAGAAAGAAAATATTTTTATATGTATACTAAAAGTACATAAATATTAATAAAAAAAAAGATTAACAGGAATTATACAGCTAATTGAATATTGTCATCATTTTATTCATTAATGAATATACGATATAATTCAAATAAATCAATTTATTATACATTTAATAACATTGAAATAAGTTGATTATTAATTTTTAATAAACAAGTGGACTATTAATTTTTTATGCAACATCGTGAGTTGCTTTATACTCGTATATTTGTGACAGTCGATCAAATTTTTTAATTGTGCGATGATATATATTTTTTTAACATTTCATGAAAGCGATACAAGGATGACAGTCAAAAGCATTGTAATTATAAATATACATTTTTTGTAACATTAATAAGCATGTATCGAAACTTGCGAAAATAAATGAATGAACAAGTTTTTATTTATAATGTTTTGAAATATGTATTTATAATTTGAAAAATTTAGCCTCAGTTTAAATTTATCTATTAATAATTATAAAATTAATAGATTTTCTTTATAAAAACTTTTTCCCGATGTTTAAATATTTGTAGTATGAATTACACAAACAACTATAGCTTCACAGTTCTAGAAATTGAAAAAAAATGCATTTTTAGTTGAATTATTTTACTCCATATTTACAAAAAATATACATCAAATTAGTGAATTGTAATTTAAGAGAGACTAACTGTTTCTTGTTTTTTTTTTTCAAGTTTAAAAATGACAAAAATGTCTATTTTCTCTCTCTTGTCCATTCACCGTAAAAAAAATAAAGAATGAATTAATGAAAATTATTTTACAGGGAAATCTTTATCAACAAACAAAAAAAAAACAACATGGATATGTTCCTCTAACACTTGCATAAATAGATGATATTGGGAAAATATCTTACAAATATAATAGACATGACAATATATAATATTTAAATCTATCCCAATATTATTTATATAACTGAAATAAGCACGCATTCTTGAAATACACATTTGTCATAAGTATGCAGATTAAATGAAATATTTCTTTTTACTTTTTTCTCAATACCACTTTGATAACAATTTTAACAGTGTATTTAAGTTGGTTATTTCTAAAAATCTATAATCCAAATCTCTATTGAACACTTGAGTATTTGTTCAAGGAATAAATTGACTCAAATTATCACAAGACGTGAAAGAAAAGAAAATAAAATTTTAAATACATATATATTTTATTAAATTCATAATATAGTTTTACATAGTCAGTATTTACCCACTGCACAACAGAATGACATGCTTTTGAAAATCAGTTATATGTTTGGGAGAGAGTTACAATAATATCAAATATGAGTTTAATGACGGGAGTCTCTTGGATAGAACTCTGCAAGGATAGATGCGGGGATTCTCTTCAACATTTCCTTGGGGAAGATACGGAGCAATTGCCAGCCGATGTCAAGGGATTCAAATACAGTACGGTTTTCATAGTTGCCCTAGAGTACAAAGATAAATGATTAATATAACAATAGTAAAGCTACAAGTCCAGTCATTTTGACATGCACTAGGTGTGTGCATGTTACATGTAAATACATCTAACACCTAAAGCGGTTACAATATTGTCTCAAAACGTTTCCTCATCAGCAATTCGGATATATTGAGAGATACAATATAAGTTAATTAATAAATTCACTATAATTTTTTTAACTAAAAATTTGAAACATGAGAAATGCGAGATAGGAAGGTATCAACTGTAGCCATCGATATGGGGAACTTCCTAGAACTTTTTTGATCTGCTTTTTAAATGATTATTGTGTTTTTTTATTACTATTTTTGTGATTTTTTTATCCTGTCTTATTCCATCTTTTATACCTTTGTTTTCAATTTGTATTTTGTTTTTTAATTTGTCTTGTGCTTGTATTTTTTGCGCAGTGTGGGTGTGCCGCCTGTGGACGGCCCCATATTTTGATGGTAACATGTGATTTTGTACGATTTAATACGTGTTTCTTTCCGATTGTTTTTGTTGTAATTGTGTGAAATTTTTTTTTTATATATTCTGTCAATCTTAATGTGTTGAGCACTCGCTACAGCTCTATTATTTTTTTTAAATTTTTGTTATAAGGTACATTGTACCGTTTACCTATATGAATAAATCTGTATATGAAATCAAAACATATTTTGTAAAAAAAAAAAAACTCTCGGTAGAACTTACGTCCGTCCGTGATAGTGATACATTTATCGCTATCACGGACTGTGATATCACTATCACAGTCCGTGATAGCGATAAATGTATCACTATCACGGACTGTGATAGTGATACATTTATCACTATTGAATTGTACATGTAATGTTGATGTATTCTTTTATCAGCGGTTTTTAAAAAACTTCTTCAAACTAACGCATGCCGCGAAAATTTCTAATTCTTAGGCTAACTACAGTCAAGGTCCTATCATATGTCATTTTATTAGATCAGTTGAAAAAAATCGATCTATTTAATAAAAATAATAAGACAGACAAGTGTAGTTCTCTCAAGGACACAATCAAATGCTGAAGATAAGAAATTGAAAAGAAGTCGGATTTCAATTTAGTCTTCAAGACAATCAGTATTTTGCTTCCTATAATGAAATTAATGCTTAAACTAGGAAAGCTTTTACCTGTGTGATGAAGTTCTTCTCGAACTTGGTAAGGAACTCGAGATACAGCAAATCATCAGGAGTGAGAGCCTCTTCTCCCACCACGGCCTTCATGGCTTGCACATCCTTGCCGATGGCGTAGCAGGCATACTAGAGAAACGAGGTAAAATATATCACTAATAAACCTTTTATTTCAAAATTACACATTTTTTTAAAATGCAAGAGAAATAATGAATAAAAAAACGTTGAATTAAAACAAAATTATACAATGTTTTGGTTACAGCAGAGTTCTCACCACAGCCAATGTTTTTTTATTAAAAATTTCTCCCGTGCATTTAAAAAACAATTCAGCAGCCATTGTCTAACAGTTAGCATTCACGCTAAAACAAGAAGTGCCAAAGGTTCGATTCTTGACGGATTCACTTCTGGAGTGGTTTTTCTCTTAGACCGATTTAAATCTAAATTCATTTTTCTGAAGCTTATATACTTATGGTAAATTGTTCCAGTGTCACTCACTAAGCAGTGCAAAAATAGCTCTGCCTAATGAAAGACTACAGCAGATTAAAACTGCTGATCATCTAGGAACTTTGATCTCTTTGCCATCGGAATTTTGGGTTTGATTTGGGAATACTGTATGCTTGCTGAAGTACAACAGTTTGCACACAATAAACCAATACAAGTACAGGAATCTTCTATCTATACGATGGCTGACATTCATACTAGTGATGTCAGCCATCATATAGATTGTTGATAATTGGTTGATCATGATGGATTTGCTATCGTCATTACAGCAAAGTTCATCATTTAAGAGTTAGCCCTGATTTAACACATCGAATGCAAATAAAATTTTACATTACTTAATTTACATTTTGTGTGTTTTCAGCACTGAACATGTTAAAGAGCAAAAAACTTACCAGCTGGTTAGACACATCTGAGTGATCCTTTCGGGTCATTCCCTCGCCGATAGCGGACTTCATGAGACGAGACAGGGAAGGCAGCACGTTCACGGGTGGGTAGATCTGACGATTGTGGAGCTGCCTGTCTACATAGATCTGTACCAATATACGAAAGTAATTGAGATAAGAAAACAAAGGGTTCTGAAAGGGTAGAATTCAAATTTGACATTTGAAGGGCTTACCCTATCTCATGAAATAGGCATCCTTAGGAATGTCAAAAGGCTAACAGTAAAGAAGCCTTCAAGGGACTTCATAAGGTTAACTAGATAAGTGACTTTGGAGTGTTAAAGGTTATTAATGGTGCTAGGAATATAAATGTATGTTATGTGAGTAATTTTAGGTTTAATAAACTTAGTTATCGATCCAATAGGGCAGGGTGTTATATGGCTTTTGACATTGCTGGTCCTGTGGCATGGAATGATCTACCTTTTAGTGTTTGAGATATGGGTGGTGTGTGCAGCTTTAGGAAGCACTTAAAGACGACCCTTTTTGGGGGTCTTATAAAATGTATGATGTTATATGAACACTACACCTAGAGTCGAATGTGTTACAATCACATAGAAAAATTACAAATTTTTTTGCAATTTGTCTTCCTTTGGGTAAGTTTTCCACGGTTTGCTTAGTAAATATGTTTTTCTGAACATATGCTGATACGGGGAAGTACCTGTTCTAATCGTCCCAGCCACTACCTTCCTATCCTTACACTCAACTTATAAATATATTTATTTTGTAATATTTTTTATCTCTTAAGAATAGTTGGTTCAAATCCCAAGTTAGAACCCAATTAGTTGATTAATGATTGATTAAAAAAATTCTACCTGACTTTTTTTCAGGAAGGGTTTCAAAAGCTATTCTTTATTTAAGAAGTCGTCATGGAACTTGAGGGTGGCTGAATATAACTGAATGGTATCAAAGAATAATTCATCATTATTAAATGCGATAAACAAGACAGAATGAGAAACACAACACACCTGTCCCTCTGTGATGTACCCAGTCAAATCAGGAATGGGATGAGTAATATCGTCGTTAGGCATAGTAAGGATGGGGATCTGGGTGATGGAGCCGTTCCTGCCCTCCACACGCCCGGCACGCTCGTAGATGGTGGCCAAATCCGTGTACATGTAACCTGAAAGTATAAGAATAGACTTAATTTGATAAAGTCAAGCTAACAGATGGGAAAATAAGGACAACAAACAGATAACTTGTATAGCGCTATTTCACAATACAATACATTATAGTTTTAAAAACTGTGAATCGTTTATTATAATATCATAATCAAGTGCGCGACCAAATAAAAACTAGTGACATCATCACATTTATATCAACAAGTGTAAACAAGATCAAGTCTTGTTTGTGCTCCCTGATGATGAGGTGAAAGCCTTGAAACCGGTAGGGTTATACCGTTACAAAAAGTGGAATAAACAATGTTTGATAAAATAAATTACAATGTCTTTAAACCTCCACAATGTTAACACGTTCTGCGCCGCGTAGGTCACCGGTGACCTACCGTGTTTTTGACCAGGGCGCCACATAGATCACCGGTGACCTACGTGTTTTTTTTTTTATAAACAGTCCCAGTGCGCCAGCGGTCACATTTACTACGAATTTTAACATTGAATGTGACCTATACGGCGCCCCTGAATATAATGCACATAAAAACTTCCAAAATTTTGTTTGAAAATGCAATTATTTTTAATAAACCTCCAGGTGTACATGAGCAAGCTATTACGGTTTATTTTTTTCAAGGATAAACTAGCCTCTACAATTAGGCTAGGGGGTATAGAAGAGATTCCAGGGATAACATAATGAATGGGACCATCCATTTGTCACACTCTGGAAATTTATGAGGGTGCATTGTCTATGCAACATTGTGACCCTTTTTTTTTGGAGCTATTGTCTCAGTAATCATAAGAGATTATTATGTTATGGCGTAACACTATAACATATTACATAAATAAATAAAAAATATAATAAGTAATAAATTAGGCATACTACAATTTGTTTCGACTACAAAAGTTTATGTTGTATATACATGTATTACCGTACGACGCTGCGTAGGTCACCGGTGACCTACACTCACAATATCACCTAAAATCAGTTAATTTTTAAAAATAAATCATTATTTATGAAGCCTATATATGTATACATAATATAAACTATAATTTGTTTAGTGGCGCAGGTACTTATTTTCTCAAAATGTACTGCGGCACGGAACGTGTTAATGTCTTAACTATAAATAAAAAAAAATGGTTTCTAAGAGGAACAGAATTTGTCTTTTCCTTTATTTTTCCCCTTTCCTTTATTTTTCCCCTTTCCTTTCTTTTTCCCCTTTCATTATCCCCCAGATTGTAATAGGCTCCTTTACATCTACATTTCAAGAGCATGTTCTTTTACACAGAGGAGACTATGAAAAAAGATCATTTGAGATTTCAGAATTCATGTATGAAATGTCAAAATTATTATTTATAATTAAATAAATATATGTGTATTGATAGCAACATAGTATATATATATATGAGGTGCATTGCCGTACGATAACACACTGAACTTCCGTGTGGAATGTCACCGGTTCGAACCCCGCACTGTGCTAGATCGGCCACGAGGACATCAGATGTTTTTCAGCCCACAAATTTGATTATTTGCACAATTGATAAAATCTCACCTGGGAAACCACGACGTCCAGGTACCTCCTCCCTAGCGGCTGACACTTCTCTCAAGGCCTCGGCATATGAGGACATGTCAGTCAAGATGACCAACACGTGTTTCTACAAACAAATCAAAAATGCTCTTTCAATGATCATAAAAATGTAAATGAAGATGATTTAAAAAGAAATGTAAATGAAATGAAGATAGTTTAAAAAAAATTAAGTTATTGGATGTACTAACTAACATAATTCATATATTTTTTACAGCTCAGTGGTTTGGTTAAGGAATAATTTTCTGAATGGTTTTAGTGATGTCCTCCGTCTGTCTAAAAGAAATGATATACTGACGAAGAAAATCAAGACACTCCTCCGACTGTTGCTGTGGAGTTAATCCTAGACCAGCATCTTCTGCTACGTCTACTGCAAACGGCTTTGTATATTTAGTTGCAAAAATTAAAACTCCGTAAAATTATTTAAATAGCAAATATATATGACATATATTCCAATTTATTTTAAAGAAATTACGGAAAAAATAGTACACTGGAGCAATACAGAAGAGAAAATTTGATAGAATTTTATATGAATATCAAAATAACGAGATTTTCATAATAAAATACAAGTTAAAATATTACTTTTGAAAATTTATCAAATTTCACAAAAAATTTGAGTTAATGTTGCAAAATATAAGACCGCCTAGTATAACTGTTGACATGAAATAGTACGATTCCATCATCCTATTTCTTATCTCCCTTTCCCAGACACTGGTAATCTTATTAATTTAATTTTTTCATTTTTGTAGCTTGTTTTTTATTTATTTAAATATTGTAAAGTTTTGTCTATACATCACTAATATAAATCATTCACCTTACACTTAAAACAATTGTTTAGATGGTTTGGAAGATATTGAACCTGTCATATCTCACTGTTCAATGAAGTTTTTAATAAATAAAAATAAAAAATGCGAAAAATAATACAATTATTCAATTTAACATATTCACTGCGATATGTATTTATAGAATAGTGTAGAGGTACTGAAAAACATCATATTTTCGAAACCTTAAAATCTTACAGTATTTTCGAAATCTTAAAATCTTACGGAAACCTTAAAATCGTTAAATATTCGGTACCATACAAACAAAGAGAATCGAATGACGCGCAACGGGCGTCATCAGCGTCTCTACAAAAAATGTGTTGACGCCCATGGGCGTCTTTAGCAGTGAACGTGTTAAAGGAAAATAAATGCTAAATCAGATAAAATTTTGTCATAAAATGGGAGAAAATATATCATAAGTAATTATTGAGACAACATAAAAAAAATGTGTGATTGATAAAATAACACTTGTGAAAATATAATTTCAGGGTTATGCTGTTTAACCTCTAAGCGAGTGAGATTTTGTAAGTAAAATAAAAAAAAAAATTGTAAGTAATATAATAACGTAATTGCGGCCGCCATATACAAAATAATAGAAAAGATAAAAACATTTGAGCCATGTCCGTTTTATGGATAAATTCATGTATTCGAAATAAAAACATTGGACGTACCGTGTACGTCCATACTCTCTTGAGGTAAAAATTCGCTCGCCGTACTGCCATACTCGTTTAGAGGTTAACATTGTGACATGAAACAATTTGATTTATTTCAAACAAATTACCTCGCATTGGTAAGCCAAGAATTCAGCAGCGGTGAGAGCAAGGCGAGGAGTAATAATTCTCTCTATAGTGGGATCGTTGGCCAAGTTAAGGAAGAGGCACACATTCTCCATAGAGCCATTCTCCTCAAAGTCCTCCTTGAAGAATCGGGCAGTCTCCATGTTGACACCCATAGCGGCAAACACAATGGCGAAGTTGTCCTCATGATCATCCAGAACAGACTTGCCGGGAATCTTGAAAGAATAAGAATTTTAAAAAAACTTGAAGTACAGAAGATAGTTTCATGTGTCCATTAAGAAATTTATACCATATTTTATCTATGAATATAATTTATTCTAATCTTCTTAGATTAGAAGTAATGAGATAAAATTTTTTTTTATTGAAATGCTCATTTTCCAAATATGTAAAAATATAATGATGTCTTATATAGAACTAATTCACAATGAAATCTCGATTGGTCATACACACCATCTCACTATAGGGGTAAGCAGAAGGGAGAGCGCTAGACTTTCCTATCGCAACACACATTTTTCAAGTCTTCTACATCCATACACCTTCTCTTACAGCTTCTACAATTTATCTGACTTTACATTTCCTTCTTTCAAAATATCATAATACCCTTGATCCAACCATACTTTTCTTAATCTACGTCTACCACGCCTTCCACTCACATTTGCGCTGTATATTTGTTTTGTTAAGCTTTCTTCATTCATTCATTTCACGTACCTAAACCATCTCAGAGTGCTCTTCTTCATCTTACTCAACACATCAGCCTTAAGTTCACATTCATCCCTAATTACTTCATTCCATATTCTGTCATACATTATCACTCCATGTACAGGCGAACCTCGACTTTCGCACATAATTGGTTCCTGAAAATGTGTGCGAAAGTTAAATGTTCGAAAGTAGAGGGAAGAAAAAAAAACACCAAAGATTGTATATACTTCAAAAATTTTATTTGTCAAAAATTACTCAGTACATATTAAATTGAAATTATATTTTTTTAACGAAATTGTCAAGAGTTTTTTGTATTTTATTATTTTTTTTCTTTTCTTCATAGAGAGTTCTGTAGCACGCAGTGCTATTATGGATCTCCCTACGCACTTTAGATATGCGTTCTCCATTTGGGTCACATTCTTCTATAATATTTAAAAATTTCTCAATATGTGTTAAAGCTTCGTTCAAGTTTTTTAATGTTAAGGTATTGGGTATTTCTTCTGGTTCTTCTTCCTCACTTTCGTTTTGTACGTATGAACTAGAATTTTCATTCTCGTGACGATCCATAAGAAATTCATTTGACAATGGTTCAGAATGTGATTCTATCAATTCATTAACATCTTCGCTATTGACTTCAAGGCTTAGTTCATTCATCAGGTGAACTATTTCAAGAGTTATGGTTTCTGGGGTATCATCAAAATTTTGAAAATCACTCATCATCTGTGGGCATAGTTGCTTCCACGAACCTTTCATTGTTGACTCTTTTATTTCAGCCCATGCATCTCCAATATTATTTATTGCATTCCATATGTTATAATTTTTCCAGAAATCTATTAATGTGGGCCCACCTTCCATTTCAGTTGCCTTGATGGCCTGATTCATGATCGACCGCATATAATATCGTTTAAATGTAGCTATCACCGTTTGGTCCATGGGTTGTATGAGACACGTAGTATTGGGGGGAAGAAACACTACATTGATTTCTGGGTATAAATTTTGTAGAGATTTTGGGTGTCCTGGAGCATTATCTAAGATTAATAATGCTTTAAATGGTAAATTATTAACTTCACAATAATGTTTTACTGCTGGTACAAAATGTGAAGTAAACCAATCTTTAAATATTAAAGCGGTAACCCAGGCTTTTTTATTGGATTTCCAAATGACTGGAAGCAATTTTTTATCTTTCCCTTTCAATGCTCTAGGATTTTCTGCTTGATAAACTAACAATGGCTTCAATTTTAAATCACCAGCTAAATTTCCACCAAGAAGCAATGTCAATCGGTTTTTAGAAGGTTTATGGCCAGGCGCAACTGATTCATCCTTTGATAAGAATGTACGATTAGGCATCTTCTTCCAAAATAAACCAGTCTCATCTACATTGAATATTTGACTAGAGGTATATTCTCCATCTTCAATAATTTTGGACAGTGACGGAATAAAGTCTTTTGCAGCATCTTTATCCGCATCGGCTGATTCTCCGGTGAATTTAATATTGCGTAAAGAATACCTTGTTTTAAAATTTGAAAACCAGCCGTTACTTGCATGAAACACCGTGTCAGAATCATTTTTTAGTCTAGCCTTCCAATCATTATGCAAGCTAATAGCCCTAGCTTGAATCTCCGAAGTACTCAGAGGTACGTCTTTTTGATTTTGGTCACTAATCCAATACATCAAAGATTTCTCCATTTCATCAATTACTATGCCGTGCTTTTTGGAAACAATTTTTGATGATATATTTCCACAATTTTTTACATATTCCTTAATTTTATTTTTATTCTTTAATATCGAACATATCGTAGACCTGTTTATATCATACGATCGGCCAATTGAAGCAAACGACTCTCCATTTTCAGATCGTTTTATTATATCCATCTTCGTTTCGATTGTATGAAGTTTATGGGTTCTTGCTTTTTTTTTAGCTATATTTACTTCACAGTTTTTTCGTTTCTCACTCATGTTAAAACTTTTATTTTTTTTTATTTTTTAAACAAAATAATTTATTTAATATTACTACTGTACAACTTCTCCCAAAATAAATTATGTTAAAACGGGTACGTAATATTTGAAACAAAACTCGCAGAACAATTCATCTGTGCGTATGCTAACGCAAGACTGAACCTGTCGAGATCAGACGGGAGTGTATACAAATTAGTAAATTCAAATGCATGCGTTTGATTCGCTCGCTCTCGTATGTTAATGCATATGTGCGAACATATGTGCGAACAGGACATAACACTTTTCACAGTGCGGACTGGGCTCATAAGCGTTTCATGGTGCAACAGGGAAACAAAACATTTTTGCATTATTTCGGGAAAAAAATAATTAAAAAACTATTTTTCAAAAATGTGCGAAATAGCGAATTGTGCGAAAGTCGAATGTGCGAAAGTCGAGGTTCGCCTGTATTCTTGCACGCATTTCAACAGTATTTATTTTAAACTGAAACCTTGAAATGAAGTATCCATCACTATACGAGTACAACAAAGATCAATATAAGTTCAAGATGCAAACGTAAAAAATAAATTTCTTAATACTAAGTTGTTTCCTTAAAAAAAATTAATATACCTTGACTAAACCGGCTTGACGACAAATCTGGGCAGCAATTTCATTGTGAGGCAAACCAGCAGCTGAGAAGATGGGAATCTTCTGCCCACGGGCAATAGAGTTCATCACATCAATAGCTGAAATACCTGAAAATGAAATATGAATATAAATTAGTCAATTTCAGGACAATGATAGATAATCAATCTCTCATGATTGAGGAAATTTATCAAGACGTATTATTTTTACATGAATATTGTATTGTATTATATTACACTTTTTTTGTGTAAATATAATTTGGAGATCTCATCCAACTAACCATAAAGATTATAGAGACCTTAACCCTTCTTTCCCTGTGATGTGTAACTAGTACACATTGCTTCTAAACACCTTTAATATCTCTATAAATATAATAAATACTGGGTTCAGATTTTAGGCATTTCTCCGTAATACATTTACACATTGAATGAAAAAATAATATTAATAATAATTAGCACTTATCTGTCACATCAAAGATATTTTGTGAAAATCGGGAATAAATTCACCAATACAATCAAATGTGTGCCAGTGTGTGATGTAGGTATATTCATTCTAAATAACCGCTATGGGTGAGGAAGCAACGCTATTCACATCTCACTCTCACTCTACTTCGGTATATGGGAACACAAGAAATAGAATCTCAGTTCGGAGTTGTGTTTCTTCCTTCGAGGTATAACATAACATACACAGTGTTATTGTTTCCATCCCGTCAATTAGCTTTAGGGTTTTCGTTCGAGGTGGTCGTTTTGCCCGTTTTATGAACGACGGCCCAATGTTTTTTTCATGTTTTCAGCAATTAAATTTCAATTATTATCACTTTTGACTTCAAATTTGATTAATTTAAGTGATTGGCTATGAATATTCTTATTTTTTCGATTTTAAATCGCTCATTTTTACATGTGTAGTGGATACACAGCACCGGAACGGGCGGATTTTTTTAACACAGGAAGGGAAAGGTTAAATGAAAACCAAACTAGATACACATACATAGCATCATGGCATTTCTATGTCGGGGTAGGCAGAGGACATAGCGCCACTTTCTTATTTGGACACACATCCTCACCTATATCCATAAACTTTGTCATACAACTTCTACGATTTCTCTCACTTTCTACATTTCTTTCATTCAAAATTCATTCAGTTAATCCAACCATACTTTCCTTGGTCGTCCTCTCACATGCCTTCCACTAATAATTACACTATATATTTGTTTTGTTAGTCTTTCTTCATTCATTTATTCCTCATGCCCAAACCACATCAGAATGCTCTTCTTCATCTTACTCAACACATCAGCTTTAAGTTCACATTCATCCTTTATCATTTCATTCTAAATTCTATCATATATTGTCACCCCATATGTTCTTCTCAATGCGTACATTTCTTTAGAATTTATTCGGCTCCTGCCATACATCACCAGGCTGGAATCACCTTTAAAAAGAAATTGGGTGCAAACAAGAATCGAACCAGCAATTCCAGGGTTGGAAGACAGGTGTAAGATAAAAGAAAATTATAAAAAAATAATCATAACATACCAGTCTGAATCATTTCCTCGGGGTAAATACGAGACCACGGGTTGATGGGCTGACCCTGGATGTCAAGGAAATCCTCTGCCAAAATTGGTGGGCCTTTGTCGATGGGTTTTCCTGAACCGTTGAACACACGACCTGCAATTAAATGACTAATTAATAAAATTAATTATTTTTTCATATGGATTTATTTCAATTAATTATTTTTTTCATATGTATTGTATATTCAATAAGAAGAAATTATATTTAGATATTTACTGAACCCAAAGAAGATTCTGAGAAAAATCAAATTTATTACATATCCCAGAATGGAACCATGGTGTTATGAAACAGTGATAATCAATAAAGAATTGCAGAATGATATTAAACATATTGAACATGGTGAAAGTCTAATATTTATAACAGGAGTGTTTGGGCCAATATGAAAACAGTTCAAAAAAATATTTGTATCAGATTTATGAATCTTCAATGTTTTGCTCCTTACATCTGAGATTTTTCATTTGCTCGCTATAACAGAGTTCATTATTTGTCAGTTTTAATATTAATAATTTCGTTGCAATTGACTAACCTAACATGTCTTCCGACACAGGCGTTCTCAAAATGTCTCCAGTGAACTCGCACAAGGTGTTCTTTGCGTCAATTCCAGAGGTGCCCTCGAATACCTGGACAACAGCTTTTGATCCGCTAACCTCCAAAACCTTTAACAAAATGTGTACTCATATTAAAAAAAATTGTGGATGTTAGTTTCTGGAAAATGTTCATTAAAATACTTAAAATATAACAAGAAATATTAAACGTCTCCCTTAATATACCCGAATCGAAGAGAAAATATTGAAGAGCAAGTCAGGGAGATAATATTTCTATTCTATTTAGATACGCTGGAATAGACACGGACCTCATAGTTTGTCATTGCATGTACTGGCAATAATACCACACAGGTAGAGGCAACAACACTCTCACATGTCCAGCGAATGCGAGTATTATTGTCAAACGAACTATTTTACCAAATTGGGACCCTTTATTTCTTTCAGGTATCATTGATAATTGAACCTGAAACTTCTGGGTGAAAGTCAAATGTCTTGTCAAAGAGGTCACCACTAACAAAAGACAGACATTTATCTTCAGTTGTAATTTATTTGCTTTGCACCAATCAAACAACTTGACTTATTATTTTGAATGAGAAAGCAAATGATTAAAACATTTTAAAATTGAAAGCAAAGAATGATAAATAATATTTCAACATCATAACTAAAAATTTCGATGCAAAATAAAGATGGGATCTATATGAGAGCCCTGGAGAACTTCACTTAGTGCTGTAAATCTGTATGTTTGGTTAAAAAATCGATAGTTATTGAACCATAAATAGCAAATTAACTATAAAAATTCGGTTTCAAACGAGATCTGAAAATGAATTTGTGATATATTCAATTATTATTTTTTATCTGTTTATATTGTTAGATAAATACGAGGGTGGTCCGATAAGTACTTAGTCTACAAAAGAATAACAAAAATTTTGGAAAAGTGGCGATTTATTTCTCAACATAATCTCCTTTGAGTTCGATACACTTGACCCAGCGATGCTCCAACTTCTTTAACCCGTCTGAAAAATACGTTTTCTGGAGGTCTGCTAAGTAGGCCTCCGTGGCGGCGATAACCTCCTCATTCGACTCAAATTTCTGCCCGGCGAGTGACTTTTTCAAATTTGGAAACAAAAAGAAGTCGCACGGGGCCAAATCCGGAGAATACAGTGGATGGGGCAGCAGTTTGTAGCCTAATTCTACCAATTTGGCCGTGCCGACGGCGGAGGTGTGAGCCGGTGGGTTGTCATGATGGAAGAGCACGTTTTTCTTCGCCGAATGGAGCCGTTTTTTCTGCAATTCGGCCCAATAATTCGGCATAGTAGAGCCCTGTGACCGTTTTGCCCTTCTCCAGGAAGTCGATGTAGATCACACCTTTTGAATCCCAGAAAACGGTGGCCATCACCTTTCCGGCCGATAGGACAGTCTTCGCCTTCTTCGGAGCACGTTCGCCGGGTGAAGTCCACTGTTTTGACTGTTCCTTGGTCTCGGGTGTGTACCAGTGTATCCATGTTTCGTCGACGGTCACGAAACGACGCAGAAACTCCTTCGGATTGCGCTTAAACATCGTCAAACACTGCTCTGAAGTGGTCTCACGGTTGCGCTTGTTGTCCGGAGTGAGCAAACGCGGCACCCATCGCGCCGACAGCTTTCTCATGCCCAATACTTCACGCAGGATATGACCCACGCGGTCTTTCGAGATGCCTACTGTCTCAGCTATCTCGCGCACCTTCAATCGGCGGTCTGCCAATACGAGATCGTGGATTTTTGTCATGTTATCCTCCGTGGTAGCCATTTTCGGGGCACCTGGGCGTGGCTCATCAAAAACCGACGTGCGACCACGTTGAAACTCGTTAAAACAATTTCTGACGGTCGCCATCGAAGGAGAAGAGTCACCGTACACAGCATCCAAGTGCTCTTTGATTTCGCTGCGCGATTTCCCTTTCAAAAACAAGAATCGAATCACCGACCGATATTGCTCTTTATTCATTTTTCTCAAATCCGCGGCACGCTCGCTTCCACACGCGGTCAAAACAAAACTACGCGTCCAATTCGGCTGAAATTTTGACAGTAGCTGTCAACGAGAATGTACTACGCGACAAAAAATTGCTCTTGCGATGGTGCTATCGGGCGGTGAGGCTAAGTACTTATCGGACCGCTCTCGTTTATCATGTTAATTTTTGTTACATCTCGTTTAAGTCTGTTGGTTTCCTTGAATGTTTAATTTTTTAATTATTTTTTACTATTTTAGGTTCTTCACATCAAACACCAATTTTTGTTCTATTAAGAACACAGATTTATCGCAAAATACTGCTATCGAGTTCAGACCATACACGTTTTTTAACACATGCATTTCCAGTTTAAATTGGACTGATCATTGACAGCAGGAGACTAATCTCAATTCATATGTATTAATCCTTTAAGTGCCGGAAGTTATTAGTATGGCCGTACCCAGCAGGCCGTGATTTTTTCAACAAAAATAAAACCTAAAAAATTTATATTCTTTGTATACAGATATAAAGGATATTATGAAAACTTACTAAATATATACACCGTGGGGCGTTTTGAGCTGCCGTTCACTCAGAAAAACACAGTTTAAATATTCACAAAATGTCAGGGTTGTCACAACTTGACACAGAAAATATGTTTACTTATAAATATAGTGGAATATAATATACTTTGTAAACTAAAATCAACAAATTATCTGTATGATGTATAATAAAGCGCAAAAGGTAAATAAACTATAAAATAAAACCGTAAAAAGTCTATATAAACGTTGTATTATGCTGCAAAACTACCGCCAATAACCAAAGAATACATGAAAACACACTTTGTAAATAAATACTTTGAAAATTAACAAAAATAACGCACAAAAGTTAAAAATCAACCATTGAACAAAACTACAAACGAAGTCATTATAAATCATCGCAATTACGACGCAAAAAACTGTAGTCGGTAACCCTGTATCAGAGACACGTATTGACTGTCAGTGAAAGCTTTTAGAGTGTAACTTTGATAATATCGATAAATTGTAATATTTAAATATTTCTTGACCATCCCAATAGATGTCACTATGTGTTATAATTTATAAATTATTACAATTGGATTTGATATTGGCTTGCGACAAGCTCAAAGGAGAGCGCGTTTACGCGTTCATTTTGTATGGCCGGCCTGGCGATCACTGAATCGGAGAGCGCGTCAACACGCTCGTGACAGTGAACCAGTTAATAGTGGGAGACTGAATAGAACCATTTTGTTGTCAAAGAAATAAACAATTATTTTTTTATAAAATAACAAACACCTTGAAAGTGTAAGTTCTTGGTAAGACTTACACTTTCAAGGTGTTTGTTATTTTATAATTGTTATTTTATGCTTGTCAACCCCGAGGTTGCGGGTTAGATTCCTGTCGGAACCTATATTTTTCTAAAAAGGCTTTCTGTCTGGTTTTCACTCAAGGCCTCAATACAAACTTTGTTGTTCTATAAAATATGACGAACTCCGTGGCCTGGTGGTAAGACACTTGTCTGCCGATCCGGAGGTTGTGGGTTCGATCCCCGCTGGAACCCAGATTCCAGTCTGGTTAACACTTAGGGCCTATAAAAACATATTTCTGGTTGGTTGGAAGAGATTGCCACATGGCAATAAACTCGCAAGGTAAAAAAAAATGTGCTTAATGTGTTGTACTTAAAAAAAAATCTGAACGCGATTTAATCACACGTAACCATTTGATTCGCCCCCTACACATATTGGGTCATGCGCTAAATGAGACCACATACAATGTATTAAATCTCTTTAATAACACTATTGGAACCAGAATAAAACTAGAATTACTGAAAAATTGTTAACACGTCCCACGTCTGGAAAATTTATAAATTTAAGCATTTGTTGAATTAAAATAAAAAATTGGCTGTATTTACCTGTCCTGATCGAATGGTTCCATCATTCAACCGGAGCTGCACAATCTCTGCAAACTTGGGGAATTTCACCTCATCTAAGATGACGAGAGGTCCATTGACTCCCGATACTGTCTTGTATGCTGAAATAATAATTTTAATTTATGAAGTGATGTTTAGGGCTTTATCCTTCATTTATTAATTTTCATGTTCGGACCTTCAACTATGCTCCATGCTTCCAATGGAGATAACAGAGATTATCCTATCATTCGCATCAATCAGGTCCTACCCAGAATGTAGTCCCAACGTTCGGACAAACCAGCGAGTGTTGTGTGAGTTCTGTATATCCCTACAATAACATTCAATGCTACTTTCAGTCAAGAAGCCGCCCCATCTCTCCATGTTCACCTTGCATCTAGACCCTTCTACTCGGAATCTATTCAGTGTTCTCCAAGTAGGTCAAGGCAGTTTCTGAGATAATTAGAAGCAACACCAATGAAGAAAATATACCAATTGATCGGTATTGCTTCACCTAAGATCTGCAGAAGTGTTGCAGCTGACATAGAAAGAAAAAAAAACAAGTCCAAGATCCAAGACTTATATGATCCTCTTATGTGGTCACTAGCCAGGAATATTGAGCGAAATTCAGAAATAATTTCATGAAGAGCTCTCTTCATGAAATTTTTTCTGAATTTCGCGCTCGCAAATGAAATTCTTCATGAAATTTTTGCGCTCGCAAAAACTAACGATTTCCGGATAAAGCGCGTTTTTTTTAATGGAAAGAAACAACACCTGACAGCTTAACCCTTTTCTTGGCAAAGTTCAATTTATCCAAATATTAACGTTTTTCTTTGGTGATTCCTTATTATATGGTAAGTTATGAAGGTAAATCAAGGAAAAAAAACAACTTTTCCTTATAGTTTTTTTTTTATATGTAACACCCACGTTACATTACCAAAATATCAATTTTTATAAAACACAAAAAGGGCTATAAAATTATTCTATAATCCAAAACATGAACAACATTTACATAGCTGAATTATCAACAAATAAAATGGTTTGAATGAAATTTTCTCTACATGGAGTGATTAATAAGATGTTTCGATTATTTACCCCAATTTTCAAAACACATCCATGCTGTCCAGACATGTTGACCCGATGTCGTTTGAAAGGTTGTAGCGTTGTCAATATTTATCACCAGATGATATCACTGCACACAATAGTGCATGTATAGTATTTGAATGTGTTGCCATAACACCTGTGTTACAATGCCATGACAAGGGTTAATAGAGCTCTCAAAAAGGTGGCTCTATCTTTAGTAACATTTATTTTTGGAATAATCTATGTTGTATTAAATAATTACTCTGCTTGATCCATTTAAAATAAAATTGGCGCATTATTTGATTGGAGTGCTGAGCTATTGTTTGTAAAAAATCTTATATCTCTCAGCATCCAAATAGGATCAAGAAAAAGGAGATCCAACAATGTGGATGACAACCGTCCAAAAAGATAATTTATCGACAAGCCACGACAGTGAAAGCACATGACAAGATTGAGCATGCTGATCAGAAGAACTGATGGAAGTGAAGTCAGGGGAAAAGAAGAAAACTTGATGGGTATGTGACTAAACTTCTGTACTTTTCTTCTATTTAGTTCCAACATTTAATAAAATCCGTTTATAGAAACAAAGAAGTCTGAGGAGTTACGACTGACACATGATTCAACAATCATATGCAACTTACCAAATATTATTACACTTGGGTAGACTACGTAGTAATATTTATCTATTTCATCTATAGTTGAACCTTAAAATGTCGACCTTAAAATAATATCCTATATTTTATTTTTTATGTTATCAACCAATGAAATTTAGCATACACATATATACATAGTATCATGCTATTTTCCTATCGGGGTAGGTAGGCACAAAAGACAGAGTGCCAGTATTTTTTATCTCGACACAACCTTTGCCTTTTCGATGTTTATACATAATCTCATACAACTCCTATGATTTCTCTGAGTTTGTACTATTTCTTCTTACAAAATATCATTCACTTGATCCAACCATCCCTGTTCTTTCTCTACCACACCGTCTCCACATTTGAATCAAATTTTATCTATGGTTCAGTGCAAGATACAAAGGAAATGCTTGGCTTATATGAATGGTTAGTATTTTGAGTTTATTTTCAAAGGCAGAAATGAGATATTCTAGACAGAAATAGCATATGAGCACAGAAATTAACACAGCATTTAGAAACAGTTAAAAAAAATTAAAACACAACTTAAATTCCCACCTCTTAGGACATTTCAACAGATACAATCCAACAAATTCTTACACAAAATATTATTTGGATGAATTTCGAAGCTTCGAAAACTGGTGAACCCCCTGAACTGCGTAACACATAAAAGTGTATTTTGAATATTCAATAAATTGAACATGTAAAATTATTTAAAATTGAGATATAAAAATTGAACGAAATCTTAAAAAAAATTCACAACACTGTAATATTGGGTCCCACATATTAAGTATATCTGTAGTAAATATATTATGGATAAGGCACCAAAAATATACATTTAATCAGTAAAATAAAACGGTAAAAATTGGGTGTGACCATTGTATAATACATAAAAAATGTAGCAATTTTTTGTTCAAAATAAATTCTCATAATTAATTCTTTAGATTCTTAAAAAATATTATGCCATAAGATAATTTAAAAAAGAATTGTATTTGAATCACATGACCAATCTCACAACTGATAATAAAATATTAAAACTGTATTAATTTTGGTATGTATGTATATTGTTTGTGATTATGATTAAATATAAAGCAATTTAATTCTAGGTTGAATAGTTTTACAGGTAATTAATTATGTTAACATCATTGAAATAAATTCCAAAGTAAAAATATAGAGTCGATTGTGCAATTTTTCAATACACACGCTTAATACGCATTTTAAAGTATATAAAAAGCATTAATGAATCGGAAAAACTAAATTATAAATAATATTCTATAAATGGAAATACTTCAATAAATATTTGCACAGCTTTGTATTAATACACGAAAAAAAATTTTTTTTTTTTTCAAACTGTGGGGAAGTAGTTATGATTTTTTTTACGACTATCGAGTTATGAAATTAATTTTTATAGAAGAAACTAAACGCATTTAACATCAGTTTTTTTTTTTTTGATCACACAAATATTTTTCAAGTGTCAAGTCTAAAATCACATGACATAAGATAATTATGCCAGTCAGATGATAATCTTGGATATACATAATAAGGAAATTGGGCAAATACGTATATAATACAAGCAAATTGGTCATATAAAAAGGCGTATTCGATCTATTATATTGAAATCATTAATTGGTACAAATTCAACAGTCCTTCCCATGAAACAAACCCGTCAATAAACGATGAAAGGCGGGTCCAGTCACGATTGATCAATACAAAATAATCTTTTAAACACTACATTTTTAAAGAACTAAAGAATTAGATAAATTATCGATGATGTTGTTCATTCCATTCTTTGTACCCTACCCTTTTGACAAGTAGATATCGGGAAGAAAAACAATGTAACATATTCCCGTAGGAGCAAAAATATGATTTTTAAAAGATTTAATTGAACAAATCGTACGAAAAATAATGTTAATATGACTAACATCAGCAAAACTGACCCAAAAATGAAATACATTACATATATGATATATACATACCCCATTGATCGAAGCAGCTGAGCTTACCCACCCCTACAAAAACGATTTAAAAATTGGAATAAAATACTCACTTAATCTTGGCTGAGAGATGAAATCCCTCGACACGGCAAGGATGTGCTCCTTTTGCGCCTGTTTGCTATTAAGAGTCGCATTAAAGGACATCTTTGGAGGAATTGGCTCGAAATAAGCCGAAACAGACGAATGCAGGAAAATTATCCAAAGACAGATCCACAAATGATTGTTCACGTGATATCACGTGACCTATTTGGTCGCGTTCAGTTCTCTCGAATATTGCGCTTGCGCTGCGTTTACTGATGGTTTATGCGACGTTATGTGCAATAAAGCCTCATTCACAGTATAGTTCAAAAAATTAGACGCGGACTTGTTACATAACACAAAATGAGAAATTTGTAAAATTTCCAAAGCGATTTGTAATACTATTTAATTTCGAAAAGCAAATAAGCTCCGTTTGATAGAAAATTAGAGCTATCTACAAAATTGAATTAAAACATACATATTTTTTGCGCAATTTCATTAAAACGGCTTCTAACAACTTTTTTTCAAAACCATAATTAACGAAACATTTGAAATAATGTTCTCCGTGCCAATAGTTTGACTTACTATGCATTTAAAAAATAATTTTCAGAATTCATTTTACCTAGCTTATTTTATAAATTCTATCTGTGTTCTTGAGATGATATTTCATTACGTTATAGTGCTGTACACTCATCATTATCACCATAATTGACCCCGGAGGGATCTTAATCTCTTCCAAGAACATCATCGACTCGCTTTTGTCATGCGCCAGTCTTCTCTAACTACATACACCACTGTCATCATTCATATATCATAATACGGTTTTTCGATCTACTGTCCAAAATACTCCTAGATAGTCGACCGTAATATAAATATTTTTTGTTCATTTCGGAAATCTAGACTGTATCGCTATGATAAAACAAATATGTTTAATTTTTATTTCTTTCATGATTTATAAAAAAACCGTTAACGGGCCGCATAAAACGACCTGGTGGGCCGCGGGTTGACTATACCTGCCTTAGGTCAAATAAGGCTGTATGAGGTGGTTTTTTTGTCTGGATCAAAACATGAAAATTCAAGACAGAACTCCGGCCTTATTGAACCATCGCTACCAACATTACCGTGTGATATTTACTACCAACATTACCGTGTGTGAAATTGACACTTCACAATTTGACATTACTTCAATTGCCACTGTATTGCGAATTCGATTGTTAGATACAAGTTACGAGTCAGTGAAATATTACGATGTTTTCTTTTATCATCTAACGGGTAAGATATTTTCATGTGGAAAAGCAAAAAGAATTCTAATTGTATTGTTTCAAATTTATGCTGAGATGACGACTTTAACAGAAGATTTTATTGGTGGTAAGTTAAATTATTCTTACTTTATTAAATATTTCGTAATTAATAAGTTGTTCTAAAAAAAATAAAACTATCATACATTGAGGAAGTTTAAAATTTAGATAAACCCGGTAATTTATAAATAATTGAGCAGATTTTCAGTGGTTTATTTAACTTCATTGTATTACTCACTACTGGAATTGATAAATGACGGCTTGTAGTTCAAATAATTTGTTTTTCTGTCATTTTTATGAAATATAGATGTAAAGAATACATTTCTAGTATTGCTTATTTTCTTTAAAAGTCTCATATTCTGGGATCATACAAACTTTTGGAATCAATAAATGAAGACTTTCAGTCCAAATTATGTGTATTTCTCAGTAATGTATGTGAAATATATATATGTATAATATACAATTCTTATAAACTATTGCTGATTTTCTTAAAAAACTCATTCTATTTTGTGATCATACACACTGCTGGAATCCGAAAATTAAGACTTGCAGTGTTTTTTCTCAGTATTTTTTTCGAAATATAGATGTATAGTATAGAATTCTTGTAAACTGTTTCTGATTTTCTTAGAAAGCTCATTCTATTCTTGAATCAAAATCCTATACCTCATTATCTTCTCTCCCCTTTCTCCATTCGGGTTGGGGATGCAGCACTGCCAAGTTTGTTCTGGAAGTTGCAAAAATTAGTTTCCTAATTCAATTAAAATCTGTCCTTGTACATTCCTTTCATTCTGACTATTCCACATATTTGGCTAAAACTAAAAATTAAAATTTTGTAAGTTGGAACCATTTTGCATATATTTCTCCAGTAAATTTTGTAAGTTGGAACCATTTTGCATATATTTCTCCAGTAAAATCTTCAAATACTAATTTTAATAAACTGATTTGAATTCTTATAATGTTACAGAAGGAGGCTCTACATTTGATACAGCTGACGATGATGCTTTTGCTGCTGATATAGATGGAACAGGGTGAGAAGATTTAAATCTAAATTACATATTGTATTACATTTCCATTGTATACAATATATATTTTCCTTCTCCCGTAACATCAGACTTTAAGTCTGTCATTTTATTTATTTTCTCAAAACAGGCTTAGCCCAATTACTTTGAAAAATACAAGAAATGTTAACATTAAAAATAAAGAAAAATTATATACAATAGTATATGCATACATATATACACATAAACATTTACAAATATTCAAAGTCACTTAAGTACGTTGATGAGTGCTTTCTAACGCGCTCAATCTTAGAAGAAAATTTAATTTTGCTTTCTGTAATGTGATATGAAATATGTCAATATCCGAAGCAGTCCCGTTCAAAAGAGTTAAGGCCCTTCCAACAGGCATAGCGGCTGGAAGACCCGTTCTTGTGTATGTTATTGAGAACAGTTCTTACCGGCGCAGTCTAGTGTAATTGTTAGGAACATTTAACGCTAATCTTTGTTGTATTGCTAGACAGCTCATCACTACTATTGGTGTGCCATCACCAGAGGAGAAAACTCTGGACAGTTCCTTCTTCTTTACTATTTCACTTCATTGTGCTTATAAAAGTATTTCGATAGAATATTTCGATGTTCTAGTGTAGATCGCGCTAGATAAAGACTTAGTTTGTCCCCCATAACAGAATGGATGGTAGTGGGAATTATGGTGTGCTTATTGTTATGTGACAATATCTTCTAACCAACTACTTAAGTGTGAAAAAATCACACACTAATATTTCCTTTAGTCAAATCACACTCGATATTATGTTTTTCAATACAATTGGAAATCAAAATTAAAACAAGCGTCCTTTCCACAAAGATAATTTTGTTTTGTGATTGATAATTCAAAAGTAGATATAAATGTTTTCATATAGACTTTCTAGGATGACTAATATTTCCTTTAGTCAAATCACACTCGATATTATTTTTTTCAATACAATTGGTAATCAAAATTGAAACAAACGTCCTTTCCACAAAGATAATTTTGTTTTATGATTGATAATTCAAAAGTAGATATAAATGTTTTCATATAGACTTTCTAGGATGACTAATATTTCCTTTAGTCCAATCACACTCGATATTATTTTTTTCAATACAATTGGTAATCAAAATTGAAACAAACGTCCTTTCCACAAAGATAATTTTGTTTTGTGATTGATAATTCAAAAGTAGATATAAATGTTTTCATATATTATTTATTGTGGTTTATTTTTTATTTATGCAAAACTCCATTAACTGGAACAATGTATTATTATTTTCATATCACACATCTGTAATCTTAAGTCAATATTTGATAAGTTAATTTAGATATTTTACAGATAAATAAGTTTGAATCTTTATAACTTTCTTCCAAAAAAAAAACAAAATTGGGCAGATTATATTTATTTACCTCAAATAAATATCCGATTTCAATGTATGGGAGTGAAAGGTGAATGTGAAAAAATATTGAACAGAAACAAATAAATAAATGGGATGACAATTTATGACAGAATTAGGGATGAAGTATGAATGTGAACTTAAGACTGATGTGTTGAGTTAGATGAAGAACACTCTGAGGTTTTTTATGCATGTGGAACAAATCTTCTCTTTTTCTTCTCCCTGGCTCCATCCCAACTCACTGTCTGCGAAGACTGTTGGGGTCAGTTCTCCTCCTCCTCAGGTTGTATGCTCTTCTGTCCCGGACTACGTCCCCCAGGCCGTGCCTCTGCATCAGGTTATCTTTTTGCACCACCCATGAATTCTTTGGTCTTCCTCTGGTTGTTATTCGAGAAAGATCCATGGAGATTGCCTGGTTCACAATGTGATCAGGTGCTCTGCGTCCAACGTGCCCGTGCCATCTCAATCGCCTCTCCTCCATCTTGCTGTTGATGTCTGTAACACCTAGGCTTCCACGAATGCGTGAGATTTTTATTTTGTCTCTTAGGGACACACCAGCTGACCATCTTAGCATGCGCATTTCAGCAGTTCCTAGTTGCCTAGAGTAAGAGTTATACATCGTCCAGCATTCGGAGCCATAGAGGAGAGCCATAGAGGAATGCATGCGGAACAAATGAAAGAAGAAATACTAACAAAACAATTACCAGGTCTGTAATTGTTTTGTTAGTCTTTCTTCAAGTGGTGATGAAAAATGGATGTATTTCGAGATTCCTAAGCGTAAAAAATCATGGGTAACTTCAAGCAAACCAGCGACATCGACTGCAAGGCCAAATCGCTAGGGACGGAAAACAATGCTCTGTGTTTGGTGGGATCAGAAGGGTGTTATCTATTATGAGCTGCTAAAACCTGGCGAAACTGTTAATACTGAATGCTACCGACAACAAAATATCGATTTGAACCAAGCATTGCGTGAAAAACGACCAGAATATCAAAAGAGGCAACACAAAGTGATTTTGCTTCATGATAATGCACCATCGCACACAGCAAAACCGGTCAATGAAACGATTGAGCCGTTTAGTTGGCAAATACTTTTTGCATGCGGCTTACTCAGCAGACTTGGCTCCATCCGATTACTACTTATTTGCGTCGATGGGACACGTACTTGCTGAGCAGCGCTTCACTTCTTACGAAAATGCACGAAAATGGCTCGATGATTGGTTTGCCTCAAAAGAGCAACAGTTTTTTTGGCGTGGCATCCACAAATTGCTAGAGAGATGGGATCAAGTGTAGCTAGCGATAGGCAATACTTTGAATAAAATATTTTTTACCATTTTCATACAATAAATGTGTATTTTCTATAAAAAAAATCCGGTTTGATATTTACAGACCTGATATATGTTATTAATAGTTATGGTTTTAATACTGTGGAGGTTTAAAGACATTGTATTTTGTTTAGTCCAACACTGTTTATTCAACTTTATATAACGGTATAACCCTACATGTTTCAAAGTTTTCACATCATCATCATTGTGCTCCCCTGATGATGAGGTGAAAATCTTGAAACCAGTAGGGCTATACCGTTTTATAAAGTGTAATAAACAGTGTTGGACTAAACAAATTGCAAAACAAATATATAGTGCAAATGTGAGTGGAGGGCATGTGAGAAGAAGACCAAGGAATGTATGGATCAAATTAATGATATTTTGAAAGAAGCAAGTGTAGAATGTCAGAAAAATAGTAGAAGTTGTATGGATGTATAAGAGGCTAAGGATGTGGGTCGAGATAGAAAAATCTGGCGCTCTGTCCTCTCTGTTACCACGACAAGAAAATGTGTCATGGTATGAATTTTTTTCCACACAAAGTGTCGAATTTTTCAATGAATCTTTATCTCCACAAGCCATTATTAAAAATTGAACCGTATACGTCATGGTTAATTTTGCTGAGGCTTAATTTTGTTCAGCTCAAAGTAGCGTAAATATTACAAGAAACAAATTTAGATATTGTAATTTATTTTATCAAACACTGTTTATTCCACTTTTTTGTAACGGTATAACCCTACCGGTTTCAAGGCTTTCACCTCATCTTCAGGGGAGCACAAAGCACAAACAAGTTTTGTATGTGCTCTCCTGAAGATGAGGTGAAAACCTTGAAACCGGTAGGGTTATACCGTTACAAAAAAGTGGAATAAACAGTGTTTGATAAAATAAATTACAATGTCTATAAACCTCCACAACGTTAATGCCTTAACCATAAACAATAAATTTACAAACAAGACTTGTTTGCAGGGCTGTGGAGTCGCTTAAAAAAAAACACGACTCCGACTCCGATTCCTATATTTACAAACAATACGACTCCACAGCTCCGACTCCACGACTCCACAACTCCGACTCAAAAAAGCTCAATTTTAGCAGGTTGTTTCCTACCTTTGCATATAGCCATTTTTTTCATGTTATAGGGATAAAAATAAAACAAGATCAAACTTTAATAATTATTTATTAGAATTTATTCTTAAAAACAACATTGCTTCTATTAAATCTGTATTCGTAGAGGCTCTCAAATCAGAATTGAGAATTTTAAGAACGGAAAATAACCGCTCTACGGATACTTGGGTTGGGGGTAATGCTGTAACGATCAATGCTGAATCTTTTACGATTTCTAGATACCGCTGTATTGCCATTTCAACATTTAACTTATAAGTTCGGTCAATTTTTTCCATTATTTTCAATGCATCATAAAATTCAATTTTAAATTTTGAAATAGAGTCTCCTTCATCTATATTGGGACTGTGATTCAAACGAGGACGTTTTAGTTTATCTTGTTCATTGAGATATTTTTCAAAATCGTCTTCAGATTCAGCGGTGTCGGATGAAGATGATGATACTTGGTGTACGCTGCCTGCTGTCGTCTCTTTTTCTAGTCGAAGGCCTTTCATACGAACGGTTAATTCAAACAGAGCGTTTTTCGCTCTATTTATTTGTTCTTCCGTCAATATGGATCGAACCATGGGGTTAACATAGATCCCAGCCAACAGAATTTTCTTTCGACGTGAGAAAGAAGGAGACAAACACATTTTCGTAGACTTTATGCATTAAATGGATCTCGGTGATTCACCATATCGGTGCAACTTGCGCCTGCAAGATTAATATTCTTGCACAATACACATTCATTATAATAATTTTAAAAAAATGTATTTTAAATTTAACGAAAAATTAGTCGGAGTCGCTCGTTTTTTACGACTCCGACTCCGGCCCAAACACCGCGACTCCGACTCCAACTCCGACTCCACAGCCCTGCTTGTTTGTGCTCTACTGAAGATGAGGTGAAAGCCTTGAAACCGGTAGGGTTATACCGTTACAAAAAAGTTGAATAAACAGTGTTTGATAAAAATAAAATACAATGTCAACCTCCACAACGTTAATGCCTTAACTGTTAACAATAAATTTACAAACAAGACTTGTTTTTGTTTTGTGCTCCCCTGAAAATGAGGTGAAAGCCTTGAAACCGGTAGGGTTATACCGTTACAAAAAAGTGGAATAAACAGTGTTTGATTAAATAAATTACAATGTCTTTAAACTTCCACAATGTTAATGCCTTAACTATAAACAATAAATTTAGATATGTTATCTTTTTGTTGCAGGGAATCTGGACAAACATTAAAATTGATCATTGCACAACTAAGGCTTCATTTTGTTGAGCTCAAAGTAGCGCAAAAGTTACAAGAAACGAATTTGCTACTCCACATAGATCAAGTGAAGAAAAAGTATTACTCTTTGAGGACTGACGTAGAGCTATTGAAAAGGGAGAGAAATACGAGAAATTGTAATTGTTTTCAAACGGAAACGATAAATGAACATTTGGATACCCAAAATAAAGAAAATATTTCACATTCGTATTTTGTTGAAAATATTTCTAACAAAAATGATAGTTCAATATATGAAAAAACTTTCGATAATAGTCAAATGACTAACAAAAGGATTTCAAATAATTTTAATACAGAAAATATACACGATCACTTATTAATGAAAACTAATATTTTGATTGAAAATGATAATAATATGTTGAACAATGAAATGACAAATGTTATCTCAGATGCTAATGAAATACTACAAAACCCTGATAGTTTTGGGAAAGACGAACAAATTATTATCGATATAACTGAACAAACTGGTCATATAAATAAACAAACTTGTAATGTGACTAATACAACTGAAATGTCTGTACCAGTAAATAATACTCATGAATGCAACGAGTCGGAGAAAACTAAAATAGTTTCTTTAAATTCGACGAAAAATACAAATCAATCTGGATATATTTTAGAAAACTCATCTAATGTAGCATCCTTACCGATTGAGGAAACCTCCAGCTGTGCGGGCACATTCGACAGCTTTATGAATGGCGAAAATATTTCAAATTCAACTGAAAATATTTCGAATTCAAATGAAAATATTTCAAATTCAGCTGAAAATACACATAAGAGGAGTATCATCAATTTTTCTAATGTGAAAAAACACATTTTAGAACATTTAATTGCTAAATACAACGAAGATATTGATTTAGATAAAATACTCAGAATATCTCAAGACAATCACAAAAAAATACTAGCGCAACCGCTAAATGAGAATACAGAAATAGTATGTATTCGGTTACTTGATAATAATGATATAGATATACTATCAGTGATCCGTCACAAAGTGCCACTAATTCATACAATGATGGAAAGATATTACAAAATATTTTTCAAGTTCAAAGTTAATCAGGTGAGGTAATTTATTATTATTTTATCATAATTAAATATTAGGTCCTTACATATGAAATTGGCGTTTTGTTTGGGAGGAACATAAAGTTGATTTTTTTTTAATATAATATATTTATTTAATCAAAGTATGTACCATTGCTATCTATGCACTTTTGCCATCTCATAGGTAGTTCATCGATCCCTTTACTAAAAAAACCATTCGGACGGGAATCAATAAAATCTTTGAAGTCGGTTTGGACTGCCCCATCGGAGTTGAATTTTTTCCCTTGCAAGAAGTTATCCAAATTTCGAAAAAAATAGTAATCTGTTGGGGCAAGGTCCGGAGAGTACGGTGGATGTCTTAGACATTCCAATTGAAGCTCTTCTAATTTGGTAGCCGTCTGTTGTGCAGTGTGTGGTCTAGCGTTATCATGAAGCAGCAGTGGCCTAGAGCGATTAACCAGCCTCGGTTGTTTAGCAGCTAGCTTTTCCATCATGGTTTGCAGTTGCTGACAATAGACATCTGCCGTAATCGTCTGGCCAGATTTAAGAAAGCTGTAGTGAACGACACCAGCACTAGTCCACCAAACGCTCACAAGTAACTTTTTTGGAGTCAATTTTCGCTTGGGGCATGGTTTGGCTGGTTCGGCAGGGTTCAGCCATTGCGATGAGCGCTTTCGATTATCATACAGGATCCACTTTTCATCACAGGTAATGATTCGATTCAAAATCCCTTCATTATTGTGCCGGTTGAGTAATGCAACGCAGCAGTCAACGCGCGTTTGTTGATTTGCTTCACTCAATTCGTGAGGTACCCACCTTTCAAGCTTTTTCACCTTCCCAATTTGCTTCAAGTGGATTAAAACAGTTTTATCACTAACACCGCAGCCTGCAGCTAACTCGGACGTGGTTTGCGATGGATCCGCTTCCACAATAGCCTTCAATTCTTCATTATCAACTTTGGTCTCCGGCCGTCTACGGGGCTTGTTCTGCAGGTCGAAATTTCCAGAACGAAAACGTTGGAACCAAAAACGCACTGTGTTTTCTTTTGCGGCACCGTCGCCATACACATCATTAATCCTTCGAGCCGTTTCTGCAGCACTGGTGCCACGGTGGAACTCGTACTCGTAAATAACGCGATATTTCAAGTTTTCCATTTTGTAAACTGAGTGACGCAAAGAAAAAAAACAATTGAGGAAAAAACAAATGAATTATAATTTTCGAAACACAAATACTTGAGTAAATAGCTGTATAAATTTGAATTTGGTATTCCTAACCAAAGAGAAGATATTTGAGATCAAAGTTGCCAGTACGGCAAAACGCCAATTTCATATGTAAGGACCTAATATACATATATAAAAAATAAATTCAAAGTGGGCACATTGCTCGTGACCAAGGAGACAGTTTGGAGAGGTTTGTGTTCACTGGAAATATGGAAGGACAACACACAAGAGGGATATTCACAATACGTTGAACTGACCAAGTGAAAGATGAAACTGGTGCTAAGATAGATGTAGAGGAGTCCTCAGAGGCTATCATGGGAGTCACGATGCTCAGTCATGAGCTACACGACATGATGATATAAAAAGATGTTCAAATGTATTTATCCTTTTGTGTATTGAGTTCATGTGAAAGTTATTGCCGTTTTCCATACATACATACCATTATGATATTTCTATGTCGGGATAGGCAGAGGATAGAGCGCCAGACTTTTTTAACTTGACACACATCCCTAGCGTTTTCTATATCCACGCACCATCTCATACTACTGCGATTTCTCTGACTTTCTACGTTTCCTTCTTTAGGAACGGTTATTCCTTAAAGGAGAGATGATGAGGATGATTGTTGATAAATAAAACTCGTTCGAAATCGGAATATGCAGAGAGGTATTTTATTGATAAACGTCGGTATTTATAAATGTGTGCGAGAATCCGCAAGAGATATATCGCTGTCTCGTCTTTGCCTTACAATATGTTTATTGTTGTCACGTAGGGTATTCGTTGTTTTGACTGACAGCGCGGAAGATATGTTGCTCTCTCCTTCCCTCATGGAATGCGGTCTCCGCTAGTAGTGAGTTGAATGACCGACCGTGTGAACTTTGCCCATTGTTTGTCTTGCATTGTGAAGCATGCGAGTTTGATGACCGGGCGGGCAAAGGTCGCCTCGTGGGTTCAGTGACCGCACGTATAGTCACTACACTTCTATCAACATTTTCTTCTTTCAAAATATCATTCACTTGATCGAACCATACTTTCCTTGGTCTTCCTCTCACACTCCTTCCACTCACATTTGCACTGTATATCTATTTTGTTAGTCTTTCTTCATCAATTAATTCCACATGCCCAAACCATCGCAGCGTGCTCTTCTTCATCTTACTTAACACATCAGCCTTAAGTTCACATTCATCCCTTATCACTTCATTCTATACCCTGTCATACATTGTCGCTTGATCCAATGTATCCATGTATTATTCTCAATGCACGTATCTCTACAGCTTTTATTTCCACGTCCATGTTTCACTCATACATCAAAGTTGGCATCAAACCTATTGTGGACTATCATCTTGGCCGATTTTGATACTGCCTGATTCGAGTATATATGTTTTAATCCCCCTTTTCTTTGTTTCCTAACACTACACGCCGTTTAATATCCCTTTTAACTCTTCCATCCTCCGAGAAGATACTACCCAAATAGCAGAATTCCTCAACTAGCTCCAATCTTTCATTTCTCACCCATACGTCTCATTTACTTTTCCTTTCACACTTTGCTATCACCATACTTTGGATTTAGCATCATTCATTTTCAGTTCACTTTCAGATCCATTTAACATGTCCAAATCACCTCAGAATACTATTTTTCACCCTACTTAATTAGTCTGTATTTAGTTCGTAATAAAAAATTTCATTCTATCATACATAGATATACCAAACATATATATTATTTTTAGTACATGCATTTCCACTTCATTTACTTTATTTTACATCTTCACGTTTCATTGCTCTATGTCAATGTTATATTCTGCTGTGAAACTATTAATGAAATTAATTTCTATCTAATCCTGAAATTTATTTGCATAAAAAAAATATAGTACAATTAATGGACACTACTTTTGTTATTATTTATTTTAAAAACTCTGGACTGTGCATGGCAGAGTAAATGTAGTCATTAAATATTAATAATAAATCTTTTTCAATTTATTGCAGATTCCAAAAACTGTCTACAGATCAAATTTATCTTCCGATCCATGCTCAACAAACCATCATTTGTTTGCCTTTGAAAACTCTGTCCATGACAACTATTTAGAATCAGAAAATGAAGATACTATTCAGAACAAATCCGAATCGCAGATTAATTTAGAAGATCAACAGAAAAATAATTCTACTAGAGCCGATCTTTGCAGCCAAATTACTGGATTAAATAAGAGAAAACATACTGACGAAACTTACAACATTCAGATCAAGAATAGAAAATCAGACGATCATAATGAAGCTACAATGGAAACAATCGGTCATTGCAATAATGACGCTACAATAGAAACAATCAGTCATTGCAATAATGAAGCTACAATAGAAACAATCAGTCATTGCAATAAAAATAATATAGAACAAAATAAATATCAGACACATTTGTCTGAAGTTGTGAAAGATAAACCTGTAATACTAAGCGACGAAGTTGTTCGTGGTGATTTCTTATTGAAAAACATCCTCAATAAAAAGAAACATTTAATTAGTGCTGACTCCAACTCTCTTGAAACTTTTAAAACTGCTAAGATACGACAAACAATTGACCAGACACGTTTGTCAAACAAGACTGATTATATGCATAATAATAATATTAAAATAAAACAAAATAGTAAAAAATCATATGGCATTAATAATCAAATTATTATTAATCCATTGGTTGAGAAATATTCTGAAACTCGAGATAAACATAACAGCAAAATACTACAAACTAATAAAAATCATAATGTAAATAACAAAAATCATAATGAAAATAACAAAAAGGTTGAGAATTCCACGAGTAGACTTGTAGCTGCCCAAGAACTAGCTGAATCAAGAAAGAATAAATTTCGAGTTAAATTGAAAAATTCGAAAAATAACACCAAATTAAGACGACACGTTTTACAAAAATCATTTGAAAAAAACCGCCCATTTTTTGCCGACAGTAGAATTGAAATTGTAGAATCTCACGATGAAGAAAATGAAACAGTAAGACAAGTTACGAAAAATCTCAAGGATATAAAATTTCCTAACAATTCCACACAACAAATGTTCCAGTCTTTAATATCTCAATCAACTTCGAATATTTCTCCAACGAAAGAAACTGGTAATTTAGAAAGCATAGATTTGAATAATTTAGACAGAAACTTAGGAAAAGTTGGTGTCCAAAGCAAGGATCATGCAAGAAAGATAATATTAGTTAGAACAGAAAAGAAACAATTATCAACTGTTCCAAATGTAACTTTAAGGGAATATATCAACTGGGAAGATAATGATGAAGAAGTCATTCTTCATGATAATGATGACGATGATGATGATGATGATGTATGCATCATCGAAATTGAAAATAAGCCAATCATTATCGACTAAGAAACCTAGTTAAATATTTTTTTCAAGACTGAAAATTATATTTGTAACGTTTGTATGCAATTTTAGTTTTCACTTTGTGAAAATAATCCTGAGTTATATACTTCAAAATCCAAGTACTTGTATGCAACGTTCCCTCTAAAGTGTGCGCGTGTGAGGCCGCACATCTGTTAAAAATTGTACGCACACATGTTTCCATCTTCCGCACACATTTCAAAGAAAGGAACTTGTAACTATATTTTATTTTGCGCAATTATATATTTTATTTGCTATTTTATGATGGGTTCTCAGATTCCTCTCTTTGAGATGCGTGCGGAACATGGAAACACCATGTAGAGTCCATGCGCCGTAAGGAAAGAATAGTGTAGAAGGGTGGCCATGATTTTTTATTTATTATATATTCAGATTATTTAGTTTATTTATTTTTCATTTAAAAATACAGAAGTGGATTTTTTGGTTTAGAACAAATATTTCTTTATTGATACAGAAAAAGAAAGTCTGCCATTTGAATCCCATAGATTTTACAACCTCCCTCAGTTTCGTGTCGCCACCGGAAAAATTTATTGATTCCCGTAAAATTGGTAATAATGTTGGAAAAATGTAATTTATGATTTCGTGGTACTTAGTTTTATCTACTATTGACTACTTAGTTTTATCTATGCGTGAATATGCATATTTTCGCACTTTCCTCTTTTTTTCTTGCACATATAAGTTGATGGGCCGTACACACAATGAAAAAATTAGAGGGAACATTGCTTGTATGTATTTGTTACATTCAATTTCTTGATCTCATATACGTAATTTCCGATTTACGTGAAAAAATCTTTTTACATTTTGGTATTGCTTTTATTTTTCTACGAATGTGTTCAAATGTATATTGAAATTCAATATAATTTAACTTGAAACCAAAATGAATTCTAAGATTTAGAATACACAATTGTGAATAATATACATGAAATATATGATAGAGAAAGCGAAAGGTGTTTTAGGATAGTTTCCAGACCTGTTATCTCTGCCTACTGTACTACCTTGATCAAAAAGTTTTAGGACTTTATTCATAAAATCGAAAATACAAGTTTATTCATCAAAATCGATATGGTCCCCTTCAAAGTACTCCACATTGACTGCAACGCACTTACGCCAGCGCTTGATCCAATCCTCGAAACACAGCTGGTACTCGATTTTCGGTATGTCCATCAGAGCTGTCTTCGATTTTTTCATGACATCCTCTCGGGTGCAGTAACGCATGCGGTTTTTTAAGTCGATTGAACAGGAAAAAGTCGCAGGGAGCCAGATCAGGTGAATTCAAAGGCTGCTGGATAGTAGTCGTGTTGTTTTTGGTCAAAAACTCATGGAAATCATGTCTTTCGCGATTACAACGCGGTCCTTTTTTTGCATGAAATTGAGGTCTTTCGGCACCAGTTTTGCAGCGATATGTCTGAGGCCTCTGATGGTCAATTTGCGGTTTTCAGCCAACATTTCTTTGATTTTATCGATGTTTTCATCGGTTTTCGACTGCCACTGCGTTCGTCATCCTCGACCGACTCACGACCACTTCTGAAGCGTTCGTGCCACCGAAAAATGACGCTGAAATTTGGAGGAAAGTGTCAATGATAGATGTGGTAACCTAACAAAAAAAAAGAATTCCAATCGGGTGACTGACAGCGCCACATGGTGGCCGGTCATAAAACTTTTTGATCAAGGTAGTATAATATTTAAAAAAAAAATGTTTTTTTTTAAATTAAAACAATTGTATTTTGTTACTAATATTTTTTTATCTTCAATATGCTGATTCACTTATTCTAATATTCACTGTATATTGCCAAGGCAATATATTATATATAGGTATGCTGAGTATTCATGTGTTTTAATCTTTACTATTTATATATTTTCAATCATTTATTTCATGTTGCTTTGATATACTATTGGTTTGTTATAAATATTTATGAATTAAATCAGTTTTATTTTAAGTGATTTCTATTTTTCTTTTTTCCTTTTCCTTCGAAAGACTTCAATTTGATCAAGAGAGAGTGATCAACTAGTTTTGCCGCATGATCTCTCCTCTGCATTATCTTAATACATTTTGCGTCATTTTCTACCTGATTTTAGTGAAATACTACTCTCCCAGTGTTTCATGTTCCCATTACTTGATTACGATGACATACGAGTATGTTATTTGAATTCCAACAAGGATAAGTTGAAGAGACTCAACATTTGCACATGGTTCATATTTAACCTTAGGATTTATAACCACGTGTTTCGAGTATATTTTGTATTGAGTAATGGAAATAAATTGGACAGATTAGAGGCCCTAGAAATTTCTAAGTCAATACATCGATCCGAACATCTGGTGAACAGTTATATCCCAAAAATCTCTCCGCTCTTGGCCAAAATTGTCCCATGCCTCCCTCACCCCTCAGCCCCCAACCGTTGAAGTGTGTATATCGGTACCAGTTCGAACAGCATTTAGTCTTGTTTGTATTCCCCTGAAGATGAGGTGAAAACTTTGAAACCGGTAGGGTTATACCGTCACAAAAAAGTGGAATAAACAGTGTTTGATAAAAATAAATTACAATATATTTTGTATCATCACATAGTGTAAATTGTACACATTTTGTTGAACTTTTTTTGAACTACTTTTGTTTGTCGGTATTGATGAAAACAATAATGCTGCCAATTGGCTTACAATTTCTTTTGTGTAACTTGTAAATGTTGTTATAGCTACTTTGAAAAATTAACACTTTATTTAAATTAAAATAGCATGATTTTCTACCTTGTAAGTAAAAAGTGGTGATGGCACTACGTTACAGCTACTCTTGAATGTTTTGTGTTCCTTATAATGCGTAACTTCACAAAACTGGTTGACAAACTGTCAACAGAATCAAAATATGGAGTACTTTCTTGTAAAAAGCTATAATAAATCTTAGTAGATAGTTTAAAGTAAATCTTCTTGGTTGATTCCTTATGACTAGGGTCGTGATTTCTCCGTTACATTTACCCAGAATGATTTTTCATCTCTCCATAGTTTTGGCCTCTCAGAGTACTGTCATCACAGAAGACCTTGTTACGTTCCTGATTTGGTCAGTCTACCTCTGCCTCGTCATCCCTTCACACTGCCAGTTAGCATGAGACTTTTCAAATTATCTGTGGACTATACCGCCAGACAAATTGTGGACAACCTGTCTTGACTCCCATGTTTTTGTATAATGGATACATTAGTGTGTTTTGCCATTCAAGGTATCCTCAGCATGCATTACCAACATCTACATTGTTTCTCATTTCTACCCTTATTATCGAGTCTTCTCTCCATAAAGAAAATAGAGATCAGGGAATGCATTAGTATTTTTTTTGCTATTTAAATTTTTCTATCTTTCTTTCGAACTCTGACATCGCAGTCTACAAATTTCAGATTCACAATCCATATCTGTTATGCTAGATCCGAGATTTATAAATTGCTTTTTAATTTTTATGCACTTTATTGTTTATATTTGTATATTCTTCTTCTTAGACTTTCTAAAGACTCTCAAGAGTCTGTTACTGCAGAATTGTCCTCCTGTGATGCTGAGCTCCAGCTATCTCTCCATCGTTTCGGGGGTCTCCCTGGCGGACGCCGTCCATCCGGCACCCCATGCAGAGCTATGTATGATATTCTTGTGGAATTCATTCTCTGTACATGTTGGTACCAGTATCGTCGACGCTGTCGTCCCCATCTGACCACATCTTGGACCTCACAGACCTCTCGGATTGTGGTGTTCCTTAAACGATCACGCAAAGTCTTCCCAGCAATAGCGCAGAGTTCTCATTTCCGTTGTCCTTAGCATACTTTTTGTCCTGACAGTGTCCGCCCTCGCTTCGATGCCATAGTGAGGATAGGTCGCACACAGGTCTTATAAATGCGTACCTTGCAATCCGTTCTCATATCTTTATTCCTCCATATGACCTCTCAGGCAGCCCGCCACAACTGCAGCTTTATCTACCTGAGGCCTTACTTCTCTGGGGAGGTCATGAGAGCTGAGCAGTTCACTGCCAAGATATCTGAACTGGGTTGCTTGTTCAATTGGCTCGTCATGTACTGAAATTCTGCACTCTAGTAGGTCTTTGGAGAATGTCATACACTTGGTTTTTGCTACGGAGATAATCATATTGTACTTTGAGCAGGATTCATCGAACTTTGTGAGCATTCTCTGTAAATCATTTTTATTTTTAGCTATAAGTGTAGCGTCATTAGCATAACAGAGGATTCCCACCGCTTCCTTACCAAGACTGTACCCCAGCTTGAGAGATGCAACCTCTGCAATGATATTATTCATTATGCAGTTAAAGAGAAATGGGCTTAGGCTATCGCCTTGTCTGATTCCAACCGATGTTTTTATGGGTTTAGTATATTTCCCATTTGCTCTGATTTTTGTGTTACTATTCAGGTTGATCTCTCTTATGACATTAATGAGTGATAGAGGTATCATTTTTGTGGATAAAGTGTTCAGAAGGTCCTTCAACCGAATCCCGTCGAAAGCTTTTGTAAGATCGACTAAACAGAGGTAGGCTGGTTTGTTGTATTCTATTTGTATATTGATTTATAAAAAAAATGGGATACCAATATAATTCTCATGTAATATGTAAATGCATACATACCATTACACCATCTCCCTGTCAGAGCGGACAAAGAGGAGAGAGTGCTAGACTTTTACAATGCACATTTTGCCTCTTCTATATTCATTCATACATATTTTTATACAGCTCCTACGATTTCTCTTTTTAAAATTTCCTTCATACATTTGATTTAGCCATATTTACCTTGGTCTTCCTCTACCATGCCTTTCACTCATATTTGTTTTGTTAGTCTTTCTTCATGCATTCATTCCACATGCTCAAACCATCTCAGAGTGCTCTTTTTAATCATACTCAACACATCAACCTCAAGCCTTAAATTTGTAAATATTAATTTCTGATATGACAACTGGACCAAATAAAAAGTTGTACAACAAATAAATAGAACATGTGTGATAAATCTTGTTATTTGGCTATCCATATGAGGAAAATTGGATAAAGGTTTGCTTACTTCATTTGAAGTCACGGCGAATATAGAAATATTGTCCTGTCTACCTTGTCATTTATAATTCCCACAAATATGACTTCTTATGGTAGTTTAAAAAAAATCTAAAATTTACTATAAATTTGTCTTATCCTTGTGCATTTATGTCTTCCAACTAGGACTTCATAGCAATTTTTCAGAAAGATCTCAACTATTCAGAACTAGTCTCTCGAAATTCTTTGAATACCCATCCTTACCTTTGAATACTCCTATAATATAGTTGATAGGCAAAATTTTGGAATCGTAGAAAAAAATCTGAATATTTTTAACTAAATTATAAAATATATTATATTATAGTTACCAAAAATTACCTAACCCCAAAATATCCCATTTGTGTTGGAAATATTTTATGGTGCACGACAATACATATATCTGTGCTGTAGAATGCCGTAAAATCTGTCACTACAGTAAAGATGTATTTTTTACAACTGTTTTTAAAAAATTATCTAGTACAGTTTCTCAATTATTACACAATCAACGATCTAATTATATAAAAATGTTTTCAAAAATTAAAAAGATTTTTTAACTACAATCAGAAATATATAATTATGTAAGTACATTTTATTTTATAATATATCCGGTGAACATGTCTTTCTGTATCAAATCAAATACATTTCAGAGGATTTTTACTTTGTATGTATGAAGAAAGTAGAAAAAAAACTATGACACAATCCAAGAAAAAAAAATTATGGGTTTTCTGTCAGGACCATACCTAACTAATAGCAAGTAAAATAAAGTCTTAGGGGGGCACTTTCAAGAAGGGGCAAATTTAAGACAAAAGTAAACGAACAATAAAATGTACAAAACTCTTTATTTTATTTTATATTTTCAGAACACAAAAAAAAAACAAATACTCAAAAAAAAACATCTAAAACATGCCCTAAACCTCAAAACAATAAGCTTTATGCGCATTAGTGTATATTGCTAAAGACAATAAATTGTATTAAAGAAACGCATCGTTCACAAACCATAGCAGATGCGATTGCTCTAGTTAAAAAAAATACTTAATTTTCTTTTTGTAATTTGTTTAGTAAAACACTGTTTATTCTACTTTATATAATGGTATAACTAACGTGACCAGACGTCCCGTTTTGAACGGGACTGTCCCATTTTATAATTACGAGTCCCGGTGTCCCCGAAATAAATTCTCGGACGCAAAATTGTCCCGTTTTCGGAATCCGCGCGAAAATTGAGGAACCAAAGCTTACCGTACGGTCGGCTGGACGCGAGCAGTGTGCGAGAGCAAGACCGACCGCGTCGTCCGTTGACGCGACGATAACCGAGAGTAGCCGAGGATGCCAACGTTCGCGCGCGCTTTGGCTTATTATTGTTATTTGACAGAGTTTTCGTTCGCTCACTTCTCGCTCATTGTTTTGTTGTTTGATGCTCGATTAGTAATTTTCTTTAACTTCTTTTGTTTTGGAATCCTAAGTTAATATGCCAAAACGTAAGTGTTCGTTTAATGTTAGCTTACAAGCAAAATATCCTTTTATTAGGCAAATAAATACTCCCTCAGATGTCAGATGCGAAAAGTGTCGTACAGAATTTAGTGTTTCTCATAGTGGTGCAGGTGATATTGAACAACATTTAAAATCTGAAAAGCATAAAAATGCCGACCGTGCCGCCGCTTCGAGTTCTTCGATGTTAAATTTTTTTAAGAAATCAGACGCGCCAACGACAAAGGATTTGGATATCGCTGCGGCAGAAGGCGTCTGGGCTTATCACACGATACAAGAAAATCACAGTTTTCGCTCCAATGATTGTGCTTCGAAAATAATTCAATCATGTTTTGATTTGAAATTTACATGCGCGCGTACGAAATCAGAAGCTATTGCAGTAAATGTTTTGGCGCGTACAGCGATGAAAGAATTAAAAGATGATCTTGATACGGCGAATTGTATTACAATTTTGACTGACGCTTCAAACCATGGTAGTAAGAAAATATACCCTATTGTAGTGCGCTTTTTTCTACCCTACGTAGGTGTACAAGTGAAAATTTTAGACCTACAAGAACAGCCAGGTGAGACTTCAGATATTATTGTCAATTATTTAAACCAAGTGTTGACAGATTACAATTTAACAGAAAAAGTCGTGGCATTTTGTGGGGACAATGCCAACGTCAATTTCGGGGGCGCAGCTAGGCGAGGAACTAACAATGTCTTGACAAAATTACAAACATTTATGAAAAAGCCATTAATAGGTATTGGATGTGGAGCCCATGTAATTCATAATGCTGTAAAATCTGCTGCAGATGGGCTACCCTTAGATTATGAAAGTATAATTGTGAAGATATATTCATTTTTTTATATTTACACGATTCGAGTTGAAGCTCTAAAGGAGTTTTGCGCCGAAACTGAAACGGAATATCAACAAATGCTCGGCTATAGCAAAACCAGATGGCTTCTTCTTATGCCTGCATTAGAAAGGGTTTTAAAAATGTATCAGCCATTAAAAAACTACTTTTTGAGTATTGAAAAATGTCCCATTTTACTAAAAAACTTTTTTGAAGATCCCACATCAGAATTGTGGCTTTATTTTTTACACGCTCAGTCAGCAAGTTTTCATCAAGCTGTATTGAAACTTGAAGGTCAGACTGTATCAGCAATTGAAGCTGCAAAAGAAATCAATCAACTAAAAGATAATTTCACTCAGAAACAGACCAATCAGTTTCTCCCATTTTCAGTCCGTCAATTTATGGTGAAATTGAAAGATAATGGTACTGGTATCGATGAAGAGTTTGTGAAAAGGACGGCTACAGAATTTTATAAAACAAGCCGTGAATATCTGGAGCAGTGGACTTGCTTTCTAACCAAAGAAATGGAGATATTTTTTTGGGCAGATTTAAAAAACGTCCCCGCATGGGAAGACATTCAAAAAGCTCTGGATGTCCTAATTGAAAAGGAATATATTGATAGTAATAAAGATACAGAAGTTTTTGACGAATTTTCATTAATTTCTAACTACATTACATCGCAAAAGGTAACAGAATGGAATAATCAAAATGTTTCCACGGAAACTCGTTGGGTGGAAGTATTCAAACATTTTCACGCCAACAATCTGCAGCATGAAAATTTTTCTGTTTTAATTGAATATATTTTATGTTTGCCTGCTACAAATGCTCCAGTAGAAAGAGTATTTTCTATGATGAACAAATTATGGACATCTGAGAAAACTCAGTTACAAATTCCAGTTTTAAAGGCGATGTTGATTACGAAGGTCAATATAAAAAAAACGTGCCAAGAGTTTCATTCCTACTTAAAATCATCACCAAATGTTTTAAAACAAATTTGTTCCTCTGAAAAATATAAATATAACTAAACATTTTGGATTTCAATTAGTAACTTTAATGTTATCTTAATTTTTCTAAATACATCAATATAACTTTAAAAAGTATTTTTTTTTCAATGACTACCTATGGTTATTTGACTTAAATAAACCAATGTCCCGTTTTGAGTCAAAAAATAAATGGTCACGTTAGGTATAACCCTATTGGTTTCAAGGGTTTCATCTCATCATCAGGTGAACACAAACAAGAATCACTACTACCGTTATATAAAGTGAAATAAACAGTATTTGACTTAACAAATTACAATGGCTTTAAAGCTTCACCGTATTAATACCTTAATTATAAATAATATACTTTAAATATATATGTTATGTTAGAGTTCGACATGATAGTCTTAGTTTTCGAGATGATGTTAATAATACTCGTATAAGAATAAACTCCCATTTTATTTAAAAAATTTATAACAGTTGATTAATATATTAGATAAAATTTCAAAGGGTTACCATTTTCTAGCGTGCCTAAAGATAACATTATATCGCCTGTTGAGAATCATAGTGGTGAAACTACAAAAAAATTTTTTTCGAGTTAAGACTTCCAAATGGCACTAAAATGACTCCTTTTTTACGTGCGTAAGTGGCGAAAGTATGTTTCAACTCCTTGAAGCGTCAAGTTGAAATATACTTTTGCCACTTACGCACGTAAAAAATGAGTCATTTTAGTGCCATTTGGAAGACTTAACTCGAAAATTTATTTTTTGGAGTTTCGCCACTATGATTCTCAACAGGCGATATATAGATACGGCTTTGTTCTCAGTCATATATTACCGACAGTAATATATAAAGATATTTAGCCAAAAATTACATCTTGATTCCATGTTAAAATATCCAAGATATACTCATAACAACTTATTTTGAATAATTAAATTCATTAATTGACCTCGATTTAAACAATGTCCATAGTTCTCTACTTCTATAATAAATCTCTTTAGTAGGTAATTGGTAGAATAGCTCGCGACCCATTTCTAGTCAGTGTGAACGAGCAGCAGTGCGCGGTAGGCGTTAGATTCGCGTTATATGTGCCGGTCTTGATTAAGCCGAGTGGTTGCTTGGTTGTGTCATCTGTCAGTGGATTTAAAAAAAATCATTCGTTCTTTTTTTAAATAAATTAAAACAAAAGAACTCTGACGACGTTTGTTGAAAAAATGGCTTCCGTCGCGAATAGGCTACCGCGACTGTCTGGCGTAGTTTTGAATCAAATCGGAGCTTGTGCATCAGTAAAAGGTGTTAAACCGAAAAGGAATTACTATACTTACACAAACGAGCCTTCCCAACCTTTGGAGAGAGAACCAGAATGGGTTACAGCCGAAACAGCTTTTCAAAAATCGCTGAAATCTGGTATGTTAAAATTATTTGATTGCTAATTTATTTCTCTATTTTTGCACATCGATTAATTTAGTTATAATTAGATAGGTGTTTTGCAGACGTGCTGAAGACAGGCTGTAATCATATATATTATGTTTTGAACGTAAATAAGAAGTATTTGATATAATTAAGTTCTTTTTTCTATAATGTCCCTGTTAAATCAACTTGTTTGGTCAATTCTGATTACATTTATTGTCTTGCGTGGACTTTGGACATTTGATTTATGTTTTTGATTGCTATATTACTAAATCGAAATATGTGTACAAGGCCTATTATAAAAATATTTAATCAACTTGAAACAGTGTTTGGCGCGTATCTTAAAATATAATTCTATAAACATAATGCAACAGAGATAATGAAATTTGCTAAATAAAAATTAATACACGTTCCTGAAAATGTTATACATGTGACGGATTTAATGCTTTAAAGCAATTTATCCCAATCAACCAGTCCTTGTTTCATAATTATTACTGGTATTTATGGTCGTGTTTCGAGTTTTTTTTTTAGAAAACATTTTGAGATGGTTTGGGCATGAAGAAAGAATAAATGAATATATTCTAACAAAATAAATATACCTATATAGGTCCAACGCCGTAAAATGTGGACGTGGAACAACACCGTAAAAGAGTCGAATAAATACTGTAAAAATGTACGCATTTGTAAAAATACATGGGATAACAATGTACAGTACCCGGCGGTAAGTAATACACATCGGGCTTAAGAAAGAGACTCGGCCATAATCGGCTAACTTCGGCTTTGTAGAGCGTCGTCTCTGTCGCATGACAACAACTGACAAATCGTGACGGAACACGTGTATGAATGACAGAGACGACGCTCTACGAAGCGGAAGTTAGCCGATTATGGCCGACAGTCTCTTTCTTAAGCCCGATGTGTGTTACTTACCGCCGGGTACTGTACTTCTGATGTCTTTGTTTTAAAACTGACAAATCGTGACGGAACATGTGTATGAATGACAGAGACGACGCTCTACGAAGCTGAAGTTAGCCGATTATGGCCGACAGTCTCTTTCTTAAGCCCGATGTGTGTTACTTACCGCCGGGTACTGTACTTCTGATGTCTTTGTTTTAAAACTGACAAATCGTGACGGAACATGTGTATGAATGACAGAGACGACGCTCTACGAAGCTGAAGTTAGCCGATTATGGCCGACAGTCTCTTTCTTAAGCCCGATGTGTGTTACTTACCGCCGGGTACTTGTATGACAGAATATGGAATGAAGTTATTAGGTATGAATGTGAGCTTAAGACTGATGTGTTGAGTAAGATGAAGAATGCTTTGATATGGTTTGAGTATGTAGAATTAATTCATTCAAAGGTCAATTTTATATAGCGCCGTTTAGAGAGCAAACTCTCGAATTCGGGACTCAAACTCAATATTATTTAACAAATTACGCCTGGCAGCTATAACAGCGTCCGAGCGAATCATGTATTTGTATACAGAACATATAGAAATATGTTTATGAGGTTTTAAGTGGAAACCAAATAATTTTTTTTAACTGGGTTCCATCGGGAATCGAACCAATAACCTCAGGGTCGGAAAACAGGCGTCTTACCAATTAGGCTACGGAGGTCGTCGTCGGAGGGATGAGTGAAGAAAGACTAACAAAAAAACTATAGAGTTCAAGACAAGAGTTAGAGGAAGACAAATGAAAGTATGGTTGGATCAACTTAATGATATTTTGTAAAAAGGAAACGTAGAAAGTCAAAGAAATCGTACAACTTGGTATGTAAAAGGTGAGATGGTATGTACAGTACCCGGCGGTAAGTAATACACATCGGACCATCGTGCGACAGAGACGACGCTCAACAAAGCCATGTGTATTACTTATCGCCGGGTACTGTATGTATACTTGAGAAAAACTAGCAAAAATTAAAATAAATATACATTGTAAAGATTTATTTCTTTAAAGCATTTTTTTCTAATTAACTAGCTCTTGTTTCATAATTATTAATGGTTTCCATGACCTTGTTTGGAGGTATTTTTAGAAATTATATTTGAGATAGTTTGAGCACGTAAAACCAATGAACGAAGAAAGACTAACAAATCAAATATACTCGTATAGTGCAAATGTTAGTGGAAGGAGTCGTAAAGTAAGAGTATGGTTGGATCAAGTGAATTGTATTCTGGAAGAAGAAAACGTAAGAAATCAGAGAAATCGTAGGAGGGGAAAGAAGTATGTCGCATTAGGAAGGTTTGTCGCTCTAACCTGTTTGCCTTCCCCAGCAGGGAAATGGCGTGATGGTATGTATATCGTTGCTGCTTTTACTAAACCTCTCTTTAGGTTTATATTTTGAGAGTAAAAAGTTTATGAATAAAAAATATATGTAACCATTACAGCTAATGTTGTTTTAATTTTATTTAAAAAAAATTACAATGCTACAATATATTGGGTCCAAGTCAATATTTACTTCTTCAAAATTTAGAATAATCAACATGCGTGGTTTCTTAAAATCGGCAACGTTATACAGTCTTTGGATGGGCTCGTACAATATATTACATGAATTTAGTATTTCAGTGAAAAGCGAATGAATCTAGTCAAATTCACCATATACTTACTATAAACAAGCCCTGAAAATGATAACTGCGACGTTTTCGAAACGTTGGTATTATAAGCCAAACCACCTTATACAAATGATACGAAGTACCGCGAGAGCCTCAAATGATATTTGACTTCATTTCCATTAGCGTTCTGCATGCCGGATGATTGTCCAAGCCAGCGCAGTCGAGCAATTTATACTCGTATATGTATGTGTAATATTGGCCATGTTTCGCGGTATAGGTGTTGTAGGCTCTTTGTTGTACCTTTATCTAACACTAATTATGGAAATTTGTATTTTTTCTGCGTACAATATTTATCTCAAAAGTATCTCTCCGGCGTGTAAAGCACACGACCTAGCGGTGTTTTATAAAGTGGACTTTTTATGTTCCTGGAGATTAGGCGAGATTTAATTTAGGGGATTGTACCCAAATATCATCTATTTGCCGACCTGTCTACCTACCACAAAAGGGACATGGCTTAATGCTTCCTAATGTTATCCAATCTAACTATGGCCTCCGTATTTTGGGATGCGCATGGTATAATATTCATCGATCACCTTGAAAAGGGAAAAACCATTAATAGCGAATATTACTCGTATATAGCGTTATTGGAGCGTTTGAAGGCAGAAATTGCAAAAAAAACGGCCCCATATGAAGAAGTAAAAAGTTCTCTTTCACCAGGACAATGCACCGTGTCACAAGTCGATGGTAACGATGGCCAAATTGCATGAGTTGAACTTCGAATTGCTTCCGCACCCACCGTATTCTCCAGATTTGGCCCAGCGCGACTATTGGCTGTTCGCAGACCTCAAAAAGATGCTCCAGGGAAAGAGATTTGGCTCCAATGAATAAGTGATTGCCGAAACTAACGCCTATTTTGAAACCAAAGACAAATGACAAATCGTTCTACACGGCTGGCATAGAAAAGTTAGGAAAGCGTTGGAATGAATATATCGCTCTTGAAGGAGACTATGTTGATGAATAAAGAAGAATTTTGGCAAACAAATGTTGTTTTAGTAGTTAGTCCAGGGAATTATTGATCGATGTGTTATGACCCAATACGATGGATTAAGAGCTATAAACTATTGAGTTTGGGTAATGTTTTTACTTCCTGTGTATTGCGGTTAGCTGGTCTGGCATAAAAAAATGGGTGCGCTTTGAATTCGTTTACAAATCTCTTTGTGGCGTTATAAATCGATGTTCTTAGCCACATATCCTCACTTTAATTTTACCTTTTTTCAATATAATTTTGTATATTGATTCATATACAATAATATAGATAAAACGAATATTCCAAGATGAAGGTACTCGTAATAACTAATTATAATAGTTGCCTTCTAGACCAAACATTGTTCATTTTTACGTCACTACTCGTAGTATACAAGGTCAGTTATTTCAAGATTTGTATCAATTTGCTTATTCCACAACAAAAACTAGTTCTCACAAGATCGAATGATATTGAGCGGCAAGTTGCAACAGGAAACAAAGTCAATGGAATATATTTTCAAACATCTGCCATAATTATGGTTCACAAAAGCGTATTAATGCCAACATTGATATATGAAAGAGAAACGTGGACCTGAAGAATTAATGAAAAAAGGACGATTAAATGCGGGGAAATGTGTGTATTGAGAATATGTGGTGTGTCTGTGTGTGCTGGAATAAGAAATGTAACTATGAAGGATGAATGTGAGCTAAAATCTGTCTTAATTAGAGTGAAAAAGAGTAAGTTGAGATGGTTGAGATATGTTGAACGGTTGGATGACGAAACACTGATTTAAACTAATTTACAATGCAAGTGTGGCGAATGAAATTTCGAGACAACTGAAAGGTATGGATTAAGAGAAGCAGTTTGAACTGTATGAGAAGATTAATGAATGTGGAGGAAGCTAAAGAAATATTGGCGATTTGTCCTCTCTACCTACCCCAACAGAAAAATGATATGTATGAAAACTAAATGACAGTTAACTTGGTAAATATATACGATTATGTATCAACACTCATATTAGATGTTCGATTAATGTGGAGTTTTAGCCTTCCTGATGTTCTTCTCCCAGCCGACCTGACACCTGACACTCACCTCCTCTTTTCAGTTTCTCTGCTTTCCTAGTATTCTATGCATGAGTGTCTAAATAGTTAAATGGATAAATGTTTGCTTAAGAAATGTTAAACAATGTTAGGTAACATATTTTTTAAGCGTTTTCTTATTTCTTATTCAGGTTGCTTCTCAAATGCCCCCCTTTTGACACTGGGGCCAGCAACCCCCCTCCCCCCCTCCCCCAGCAACCATAAGAGGGCGGTAGTGTCCACTCGAGAAAACTATGAACTAGAGCAGGTCTGGCCATCCCCAATAAATAAGAAAAATTGCAAATATATTCAAATATTTTTTTACAACGAAATTCAATTTTTTTTTTAAGTAATTGATTTAGATGCAAATATACACAGAACGTGTTCCATCAGTTTATTAAAGCAAAAAACGATTCTTCAACTAGGTACGAATAGAAAACATGTATTGAACTAACAAAAAAATTATTTGTATGGTAATAAACACATAAATGGCTTAATTTATTCACAAAGATGCTTAAAATTTTAATGTTATATCAAATATAGTTTTAACAACCAAAATTATTAGTTAAGTCACGTAAATCAAATCATATTTAAAATTTTATTTTATAGACAAATAAATATCAATGGTGCATTGTTTCCCAAAAAACTTTAATGGACCTTATGATACATTCATGTATTATAGGAACGTTATTTCTTATAATTATTTTTATGATTTAAAAGACATTCTGAAATACCCGATACAGTCAAACCTCGGGTCACGAACAAATCGGCTTACGAACACAATTTCCGAACAAATGTTGACTCGACCTGCGTACAATGCCTCGGCTCACGAATTAGTTGTAACGGCGCATTACGCAATTACGCATTAGTTGTTCTCAGGTGCGCGCGTTGTGAACATTGTTTGTCGTTGCGTTCGTTATTCTTGATACATTTTTTTTTTGTTTTTTATATATATAATATACAGTATATATAAAATATATTTTGCATTAAATTAACCCTCATTATGGCTCCCAAGAAAATGAATTTCGGTTTGCGAACATTTCGGCTCATGAACGGAATCAAAGAACGAATTAACCCGAGGTACCACTGTACTTGAAAAAAACATCGTAAAACATAATTCGTCATATATGACCGCGGGTTGCACATAAGAGCGCCGTGGGTCGTGGGTCCTCATCTAGAGCCATCACGGAAGCGTCATGTAAAGACTCGATGTACTAAATGTATGGAAATGACTTATTAAACGGTGAAAATTTATTGAACAGCTTCCAAAGTCCTCAACTCGACGACAGATAAATACAATTGCATCACCGTTGAATTATCAGAAAAGATTAACAAAAACTAACTTTGTTTTTAAACATCGAATGCTTTCGGAAAATGATATTTTCATAATATTCTTTTATCTAATCTGAAATGTCCGTAATACGGTTCACAGCGAGAATCAAGTGGCCTGCTGCCAATAAACCCAACACAAATATATATAGGGTCTTTCAAATTGAACGGCTTTTTTAATTCTTGGATAAAACACAGATGGGGTCGCGAACTTGTATGGGTCTTGTGACATTTGAGAAGTGTAATGTATGGCATTTATAAAAATAGAGTCGTATACAATACAACAACGTGTTCAAATTGTTGAATTGTTTTATGTATTGTAATCTCCGGAAACGGTGATGTTAATTGGCCACCGAGATCATGTGATCTGACACCGTTGGACTATTTCCTCTGGAGTTACGTGAAAAGCCAGGTCTATAATAATGACCCCCGATCTGATGACCTGAGCGAATTCCAAGGACGAAATTATTCGCGTTATTGATGAGTTAGAACCGCAATTATGCCAAAATGTCATCGAAAATGTTGACAAAAGAGTGGACATCTGTGGAACTGCAAGAGGTGGACATTTGGTGGATATTGTTTTTTTGTGTTAAAATGTCATACATTATACTTCAATGGCCCATAAAAAGTTTTTTGAAATCAAAGCAAATTGTGTGTTTTATTTAAGAATTAAAAAAAAATAATAAAAAAAACGCTCAATTTGAAAGACCCTTTATGCTACATACTATACTACGTGAATGCTTCAGGAGGTCTTTTTTCTATATCAAACATAAAGGTTAATATCGATATCGCTGGCGAAATGGGATATCTAAAAAATCTTAACAAATTTGAGACGAGTTCAAATGTCAACTTCCAACTAACATAGTGAATATATATTTTTTTATTGTTAACCTGTCGATTTGGTTTAAACGTTGGTTGGTGTTTCGAAAATCATAGCTTCCCGGGTTGTTCTCCAATTGCTTGAGATCCGGCTTTGAATTTCCTGTATTTCGTCTTAATTAATTGGGAATAGCTGGATAATCTTTGTACATTTGTGATGAAGTGTAGATTCTCCGCGTCTGCCCGTGGGACATGCAGAGGATTCACGATCTGACCAATAAAGCTTGACTGAGAAGCCTTAGTGTAGACAACTCGAGAAAAGAATAGACTTAAGTATTTGGTGCACATTTTTTGAAGTTTAAGGAACAATTGAGTTCATTGCTTTGATAATTTGAGCCGCATTCATAATAAGGAGATACAGCTTTAAGACTCGTCTAGGTAAAGCGTATGTTGCGCAGTCATTTGCAATACGGTCAGTTAAGGGGCCATTCGACTGAGGCAACACTGAACGACATGAGGCATGCGACATGTTTCCTAGTGTTGCCTGTTCCTAGGTGTGCGACTATGTGCCACAAATTTTAATAATGTCGCATGCGGATTTTGACTCCCCGAGTCGCATGCGCTTTGTCGTCAATACGTGTAGCATGCGTCTTAAACAATTCCATGGAGGCAACGTCAGTTTGGTACATTATGTCTTTACAAACAATCGAGGCGGCTGCATATTTGGTAATAGTTTTGAATCGTAGAAAAAAAAGAAAGGCACGGTGTTGGAGAAGAGAATTATATGTTGGTAGTCATGAAGCTCAGAATGATGAAAAGCTGAACGAAAATTCTTGATGTTGTTTCACATCGATTACAGTGCAATCGTATTTACTCGCTAACTGCTTCAGTTTATCATTTTTATCCTGTTGTCTTTATAATCACTAATTTTATTATTCCATAACTCCGGTGAATTATGATAATCTTCAATAAACAAGGTAGTTTTATCAATATTCCACTCCATGTCGCACGCTACAAGCCGTAGCGATCCGCTGACTTTCGGATGACGGCGACATTGCTCGACACGCTGAAACATGTCGAAAGGTGACGCATGCGTCCCGGCAACAACAATCAACATGTAGCATGCTACAAAGATACTTGCTTCTTGTCGCTTCGTGTTCCTTCGATTGAAAGACTGTGTGTAGCATGCGTCAATGCCGTATGCTACATGTTGCCTCAGTGGAATTGCGCCTTTAAATGCATTGCATCATAAGACATTGAGATGCACGAAAAATTGATCATATTTATTATATATCGGCTTTGTCACTTTACCATAGTTAGAAACCATAAAACCCAAGTTGAATCTTTGTTGCCAGCTGAAGTTATCGTGCTTTAGTATATCTACTGCATCTACTCGTATTTCGAGTTCCTCATTCCTAGGAGACGGAATCTACCTCGAAACATTTGAGCTACCTTAATTTAGGCCTACCTACTCGTACTCTTCTGAGACGTATTTGATTAATTAGTAGTTACATTCGATGGAAGAGCCTCGTCCCGTGTTATTTGCCAATTTTAATTGTTTTTGTCACTCTAGTATCTCGATTTATCTCTTACAGTTGTTAAGTGTATGTTATATTTGTACCCAGATACGAGTCAAATTATTTGTTTTCTGTAAAATTAAATAACTTTACTCGTATCTGGGTACAAATAGCGTCAAGCGTTCAGCGTCCAAGTATATAAAAATTACGAGGGTCTTGAATACTACCAAGGCATCGAAATAGCCTTACGAGGATCTTGAATATTACCAGGGTCTCGAAATAGCCTTACGAGGGTCTTGTATAGGGTCTTTCAAATTGAACGCTTTTTTTAATTCTTGGATAAAATACAGATGGCGTAGGGAACTTGCCTGGGTCTTGTGACACTTGGGAAGTGTAATGTTAAGCATTTATAAAAATGGAGTCGTATACAATACAACAACGCGTTCAAATTGTTAAATTATTTTATGAAAATGGGCGTTCGGTGAAAAATGTTTTTAGAAAATATAATATTTACGGGTTGCGTAATCGTCCATCTGAAAGCATTATCAATCGAATTGTTAAAAAAAATCAAGGAACTGGTTCGGTGGAAGATAAAAGAAGAGAAATATATAGCCGTAGCGGTCGTTCACAAGATCGTATTGATTTGGTTCGTGAAAGTGTTGCTGAAGACCCAAATATGACCATTAGTTGACGTTCACAACAAGTTGGACTCAGTGAATCCACAACATGGCGTGTATTTTACGAAAAGATTTAGCTCTGAAGGCACATAAGGTTCAAATAACACAGGAACTAAAAGCCATTGGATCAAGCAAAACGTCGTGTATTTGTCAATTGGGTCAAAAAGAACTACCAGATGAATTTAAAAAAACGCTCAATTTGAAAGACCCTATATAAGATGAATTTGGTTCTTCTAGAGATTAAGTCTGGCTTCAGTTGACGAATGAGGTTAAAGTGGCATTATTTTCTCAACGATATTCTTCTCATCGTCTGTTATTGTTGACCAGCAACCCAAGATAAGTGATGTTCTCAATTGACTGACATAGATGCTTACTTAACATTGTGTTTTCATCCCATCGGTATCTCCAATTGAAGTTACCTACAATGTTTCTACGTTCCGTTACTGTTCCTTGAGTGTTTGAGATGATGTTTTGGCAGTTGGGCGAGCGGTCAAATAGGTCACACTGTTCGCAGCGTTCACACTCAACACAAGTCCACGTACTCTGCGCACACACGTAGCAAGTAACGTCCCCCACTTACCACGTTCAATGTCCTCTGCAGAAATAGAACGATTGGCAGCCGTTATCAGCTGATTTCATTCGGAATTCGCCCTCAGTATTGTATATTATTGTATTCCTCTTTCGCTGTACACAAAACAACCTGGCATGTGACAATTTCTCCCAACCAACCAGAAATATATTAAAGATATTCTCGGCATATAACGACATAATAACGTGTTTTAAATTACATTCAATTTTTGTCCTCAGTTTTAATTTTTCCACACAATTTACATATTATATGGAAAAATTGATAAAAATAATAATATTGTTTTAAAAAAATTTATTAGGTTACGCAAAAAACAAAACTTTTGAGACCTATCAAATTGACATTTGGTCTATCTTATAAATACACTATTACTTCAAATTGTCTTAGGACTTGACATGTGCTACTGTAACGTGCATGTTAGATGAGCCAATAGTCTACTTTGTGCTGCATTCGTTCGATGATTGCTGCAATTAACTGTTAACATCGAGCCGTTTCCAAGGTCCTTCGGCGGATGTTTCATTATTCATGAGTAGACCCTCAGCCTAGCTCATGTGACGGGACACTAATGGGCTTGCTATGTACTCGTAATTTATCATAACCATTAGGGCCCGTACGAACTGAACGATAGGAAAATAGCTCAGTTATTCATGGTCACATAGTAAAAAAAGAAAAGCCGTTAATAATTTCTATTCAAACGTTACGTCCTCCGTGGCCTAGTTGGTATGACTCCTGTCTTCCGACCCTGAGGTTGCGGGTTCGATTCCCGCTAGAACCCAAATTAAAAAAAAAACAAGGCTTATTATCAATCTTATATTCACTTAATGCCTCATAAATATCTTTCTGGTTGATTGGAGGAAATTGCCACATGGCAATAATCCCACAAGGTTGTACTATCTACAATGAAAATGTTATACTCGTACATGATTCGCTCGGGTGCTTTTATAGCTGCCAAACGTGATTTGTTTAATAATAGTGAGTTCGAATTTGCTCTCTAAACGGCGTTATATAAAATTGTCCTTTGAATTGAAAGTTTCAAATGTAGTGACAAATAAAAACTGTGAAAGGAAGAATCAGGTTATAGAAATCCGCATTACGAAAAGCTGCAGTAGATAGATCCTGCTGATCATCATGGACCACTTTTGCATTGGAACTTTAGGTTTTCGATCTGTGAAGACTGTTTGCTAAAGTGATACTTTGATATATCATTCTGCATTATTATAAGGTTGTAATATTTTAAACTCGTCACATTCTTCATTTCGTGGGTTACATTTCACGCAAGGAGGGCATAGAGAGAGAGACTCATAGTCACTGACACTGTAGAGGGTCACAGGAGCAGAGGTAGGGCATATACGCTGGAGCGACCAGATAAAGAGTGTTACGGGTCTGCATTTGCCATAAGCTCTTCGGATAGTGGAATGCCGAGAAGCCTGAGGAAGAATATACGCAACCTACAGCAATGTTAGTGTGGGTCACGTTCTTCAACATTGAGTTCACAACACAGAAGAAGAATAGTCTAGATTGGACAAACATCACAGTTAGTATTACCTGTGCCAATTCTTCTCAGTTGTCCCCTCAATTCTGAGGATCGCGATCACCATGGCCATTAACCATCCTTCCAGCACAAGCCACAACGCTTCTTGAAATGAGCACCTCGCTGTCTTTTCATATGTTCACTGACATCTAGTAACTGGCCGTGTGTCCAAAGAATCGTATGATTCTTCTCACACACAGCACCGGAAGACGCGTCTCAATAAATCTCAACAAGCGATCGATTGCTTCTTCTGGACAGTCCATGGAATGCGCAAGATCCGTGTATCGGACGTACGCGTCATATTGGGATTGGTTTCTTAATTGTTGTTATGTGTGTATAATATGAATGGTTGAAGTAAAATAGGCACGAAGTACCAAAAAAAACTAAGTATGCAGTTTCGTTCTATATGTCATATAAGAACGAAACTGTATACTTATTTTTTTTTGTTTTTTTTTTTGGTACTTAGTGCCTATTTTACTTCAACCATTCATATTAGTAATTTAATATGTAAATTCTTGGTTACAATTTGATGTTATTTGGTATTTTGTATGTAAAATATATGTTTGTTGGGGTCCATGTGGTGTCGCGACCGCAACGGAAATGTACCTTATGTACGGTCATCGCGAGACTATATCGCAGGCCAGCCGCCTCTGCAGGCGCACAATTTCCGAAAATTGTGACATTTCGCGAGTTGTGACGGCAAGCAGAGGCGAAAACAGGCGCTTGCGATGAGCGATTGACCGTACGTAAGAAGCGAAAAAGCCAAATAAATCACCTTCTCAGTTCATTCTGCCTACTGTGTTTTACTTGTGATCATCTAGTACCTGCCTAAGAGGAATCTCTTCACCCTGCTACCGTTTCACCGATCTACACCTCTGAACGTGAGCTGAATTCTCCGAGCATTGCGCAGCAGCCATCCACCTATGTTACAGTTCTTTGTACCGGTGCCGTACAATCCGCCTACAGCACCACATCTCGAAAGCATCTACTGTTGGAATGTGCCACATTAGTCTGATGTATACTATATACCATAGTAGATTTACTATTTATTATTGGCATTCGGTTTTAAATATACTGCTGCACATCATTGCATCTGAATTTATTAAGTGGCGCTTATAAGTTGCCTTATATAAATTGAACATGTAAGAAAGGCTGCAGCAGATTAAACCGTCGTCTTGGAACTTTGGGTTAGATTTATCAAGACTGGCGTGCCTGCTAAATCACAACAGCTTGCACACTATAAACCAATACAAGCACAAGCGTCTTTCATCCAAAAATGAACAAACGTCTTTCATCCATAACAATCACTTGATTACGAAGAATTAATTGCCTATTCATAAATTTAAAAACAATGCGTTATGTTATTACGGAACAATAATCATCGTCAAACAATATAAAATTGGATGTACTTACGTATGTTACGTGTATAGTATTTGGATGTTTTCATCGCTGCAGTTTAATAGTTATTATTTAATTAATAACTAATGTTTTAATTACAATATAAAAAAAATATTTTTCAATACCTACTTGACAGCTGTCACTTTTTGGTATGATTATAAAACATAAAACAATAAATGCAAGGCAAATGGTGTATTTACTAAGAAGATATGACTTGACTGTTGAATATAAATATTAAATAAGAAAGCAGTTTACCATATACTCGTACTTTTTATATCATAATATTAACACTCAATTATTAGATTCACATATCACTCTCACTCCACTCACTTGATACTATTGCTACGTAAATAAATTCATTTAGTTGCTAATAATTTATAAGTTTTCTGTCCATATGCTATCTACTCTGTTCCGAGTTTCGTTTAATTCAAAATTTACATTAAAGATTTCTAATTTCATTTCGGAAACGGATTTTACTCAATTTTGTTAAAAATAACATTAAAAAATAAGTTTTTGGTCGTTTCTGCGCAACGATTTTTTTTATTTAAATTTTAACCGACGAATTATTATGGTGCAAAATAATAACATGACTGCAAAAAGAGCTGCGGATGCTAAAATGAAGATACGATTGTTGAGTCAATCACAAGGAGCAAAGTGTGGCTCGAGAGAAGCAGCATTACGATGACGCCATGAAACAGCACAATGACAAGTGCAGTGTTATATTGATAGAAAAAAAATACTTCAATAATTATTGACAAGTTGTTACTAGTACTATATGTTATAAGTGGTAAAAATAATAAAAGGACAATTTATATAACGCCATTTAGAGAGCGAATTCCTCAAGGGCGCTCAAGTAATTTAAGTCATTCATTACTTCTTGTTTTTAACCCTTCCTCCCCTGTGATGTGTAACTAGTACACATTGCTTCTAAAAACTTTAATATCTCTAGAAATATAATAAATACTGGCTTCAGATTTTAAGTATTCCTCCGTAATACATTTACGCATTAAATGAAAAAATAATATTAATAATAATTAGCACTTATCGGCCACATCAGAGATATTTTGTGAAAATCGGGAATAAATTCACCAATACAATCAAACGTGTGCCGGTGTGTGACGTAGGTATATTCATTCTAAAAAAACATTATGGGTGAGGAAGCGACGCTATTCACGTCTCACTCTCACTCTCACTACTTCGGTATATGGGAACGCAAGAAATAGAATCTCAGTTCGCTCGCTTCTCTCGCTCAGTAGCCAGCGGGCTTTCGTTCGAGGTGGTCGCTTCGCCCGTTTTGTGAACATCGTCCGATGTTTTTTTTTCATGTTTTCAGCAATTAAATTTCAATTATCACTTTTGACTTCAAATTTAATTAACTTAAACGGTTGGCTATGAATATTCTTATTTTTTTCAATTTAAAATCGCTCATTTTTACATGTGTTTTGAATACACAGCACCGGGACGGACGGATTTTTTTAACACAGAAAGGGAAAGGTTAATAACCAAATCACTTTCATCTCTGACCCAGTGTAACATCGAATATATAAGGAGATATTTTTACTTTCCTTCTGGGGTAGGCAGATACAACCCATGTGGCTTTTCAATCGCGTCGATTATCATTCCTTATCAGTGAATTTTGTAAAATTGTACTCCTATCTCTGCTTATCAATAAATCATACAAATACAATATCATACGAGGTGACATTTCTGCCAGAAGATTGACTCATTCATAATCGTCAGATATGGAAGGCGTCACTGGCTATTTTATCCAGTTAGCGGTGTGTTGGTTCAAGTATTGCGAGAAGAGGAGATAATGAAATTCTTCATTGACATTAGATATAGGAAAACTCGGTATGATAAATTCAAGACCAAATGTTGCATACATTATTCTTACGTACATGAAATCGGGGTATTGTTTTATTTTATGCAATAAATTATTTATTTTACGAGGGAGAACTAGATCCCAAAAAGTAAATAATAGGCTTTGACTATGTCGTTTTAATATTATAATATTTAACAATAAATCTTTTTTATTCAACTAATTACATTAATCCCGCTACACGTGTTTCTACCTCCTATCACGAGGCTCTCGTCAGACGGGGAATGAAGAGAGATTCGGAACAGGAAGTAGAAACACCATGTCGGGAATTAATGTTATTAATAGTAGAATAATAAAATAATTTAAAGGTTACATAATGAATTTGAAATGACCAATTTTTTTCACGCTATGTCATGATGTATCTCTCTACTGCCAGCACATGTTAATCTTATATTCTTATCTCATTCACCCTCAATATATTATGCATGTACCACTTATCTAAGAACCTATTTGGAATTATCTGTAACACGGTATAATCACCAAAACCGATGTTATCTTATCCACATTCAAATAAATATTATAAGTTATATTATACCCTTGTCAAGCTTATCATGTACTAGATTTAGCGTTATTACTTTAGTGTCGACCTACTCGATGTTTTATTTTTTAGTTTACTATCTCGCTGGCGGTTATCTCCCCAAATTCAATAAAGATTTAATATCACTAAATGGGAGAAGCTGCGACGAGATATAAATCACTGATATTGATTTGACAGGATAACATACCCTACGCTTTCCTCTCTAATCTATTGAAGGGTCGTGGAATAGTTATCTTTGCTTTAAATAAGACGTCATATCTGAGGCAGCATCATTATTCTTAAAGCCGCCAAGATATTAACATCATCCTTATTATATAATACTGTTAATATTATACTTCAAATGTTATTCTACTTTTATACAAATAAAACTACACGTTGAAATTCTAAAAGTGTTTTCGTTGCAAAAGGCCATAACAGCTACAATACCAAGGCTGAATTACCTCTGAACCGTGGCCATACTGCGATGAGCTCACCGCGGTCGCCCGAGAGCTAAGATGTGGCAGGTCTTTCAGTTACACACTGTTGACCATTGATTTATGAAAGTAATATTTACCTATCTATTTATATATATTTTAAAAACCTTAACATTTTTATCATGTTATCATTCATATAAAGAGGATATGTAAGAGTTTTAAAGTAAATGTTTTATTGGTGATTATGGAAGCATTAGTATTGTATGTTGATGTTTGCCCTGGGATTGGAAGATAAGAGAATTCAAGATAAACGGGACCTTCCTTAGCAAGACTGGGCTAGAACGTTACTTTTATAAAATGGTGACCGAATATAATTTAGGTACTTAATATTTATCTTAATATTTCTTGTAGAAAGTCTCCGTGATTTTTGTGCTTTTTGTTAAAGGGTTTAATAATAACGATAAATTTCCATCAAATCAATTATTAATTTGACAATGACGGTCAACCTTCACCAAGTTGAAGGTTTTACGGATATAGGCACGATCCTTGTAGCAAAATATCTTTTTCCATAACGAAGTCGTTACAACAAATTATTAGTATAACTCCCGCATAACAAGATATTACAAATTGGGCTATCAGTATGGGTATTGTGTGGACTTTCGTATGATTTTGATTACTTACAAGATAATTAAAAACCACTCAAAAACAACTTTTGATTTTCGTTCGAAGAATTAACTGTCATTCGGAAAACCGATCCACTCCCTTTGAATGTAACATTTCAACGGGCATTCGACATAAAAGACTTGTTTTTTCTGTTGAATTGAAAGTTAGTGTATCATATTTCAGTTTATCGGTTATTTATCCCAGCTGTTTTTCGCGCTACTGTCTCTCCAATGTTGCCGTTTCCCCTAAACGTCAACGTGACTTACGTAGAACGACCTGTCAAGTGGGCAAACAATTGCCCGCGCTAAGCCATTAATTACAATTGGCCAGGCCAGGCCAGACTGTTCCACATCGGCATTTGCGTGTTCCATAATCACGGTGTGTTGACATTTTTCTTGCGGTTTAGCTAACGTGACCAGACGTCCCGTTTTGAACGGGACTGTCCCATTTTATAATTACGAGTCCCGGTGTCCCCGAAATAAATTCTCGGACGCAAAATTGTCCCGTTTTCGGAATCCGCGCGAAAATTGAGGAACCAAAGCTTACCGTACGGTCGGCTGGACGCGAGCAGTGTGCGAGAGCAAGACCGACCGCGTCGTCCGTTGACGCGACGATAACCGAGAGTAGCCGAGGATGCCAACGTTCGCGCGCGCTTTGGCTTATTATTGTTATTTGACAGAGTTTTCGTTCGCTCACTTCTCGCTCATTGTTTTGTTGTTTGATGCTCGATTAGTAATTTTCTTTAACTTCTTTTGTTTTGGAATCCTAAGTTAATATGCCAAAACGTAAGTGTTCGTTTAATGTTAGCTTACAAGCAAAATATCCTTTTATTAGGCAAATAAATACTCCCTCAGATGTCAGATGCGAAAAGTGTCGTACAGAATTTAGTGTTTCTCATAGTGGTGCAGGTGATATTGAACAACATTTAAAATCTGAAAACCATAAAAATGCCGACCGTGCCGCCGCTTCGAGTTCTTCGATGTTAAATTTTTTTAAGAAATCAGACGCGCCAACGACAAAGGATTTGGATATCGCTGCGGCAGAAGGCGTCTGGGCTTATCACACGATACAAGAAAATCACAGTTTTCGCTCCAATGATTGTGCTTCGAAAATAATTCAATCATGTTTTGATTTGAAATTTACATGCGCGCGTACGAAATCAGAAGCTATTGCAGTAAATGTTTTGGCGCGTACAGCGATGAAAGAATTAAAAGATGATCTTGATACGGCGAATTGTATTACAATTTTGACTGACGCTTCAAACCATGGTAGTAAGAAAATATACCCTATTGTAGTGCGCTTTTTTCTACCCTACGTAGGTGTACAAGTGAAAATTTTAGACCTACAAGAACAGCCAGGTGAGACTTCAGATATTATTGCCAATTATTTAAACCAAGTGTTGACAGATTACAATTTAACAGAAAAAGTCGTGGCATTTTGTGGGGACAATGCCAACGTCAATTTCGGGGGCGCAGCTAGGCGAGGAACTAACAATGTCTTGACAAAATTACAAACATTTATGAAAAAGCCATTAATAGGTATTGGATGTGGAGCCCATGTAATTCATAATGCTGTAAAATCTGCTGCAGATGGGCTACCCTTAGATTATGAAAGTATAATTGTGAAGATATATTCATTTTTTTATATTTACACGATTCGAGTTGAAGCTCTAAAGGAGTTTTGCGCCGAAACTGAAACGGAATATCAACAAATGCTCGGCTATAGCAAAACCAGATGGCTTGCTCTTATGCCTGCATTAGAAAGGGTTTTAAAAATGTATCAGCCATTAAAAAACTACTTTTTGAGTATTGAAAAATGTCCCATTTTACTAAAAAACTTTTTTGAAGATCCCACATCAGAATTGTGGCTTTATTTTTTACACGCTCAGTCAGCAAGTTTTCATCAAGCTGTATTGAAACTTGAAGGTCAGACTGTATCAGCAATTGAAGCTGCAAAAGAAATCAACTAAAAGATAATTTCACTCAGAAACAGACCAATCAGTTTCTCCCATTTTCAGTCCGTCAATTTATGGTGAAATTGAAAGATAATGGTACTGGTATCGATGAAGAGTTTGTGAAAAGGACGGCTACAGAATTTTATAAAACAAGCCGTGAATATCTGGAGCAGTTGACTTGCTTTCTAACCAAAGAAATGGAGATATTTTTTTGGGCAGATTTAAAAAACGTCCCCGCATGGGAAGACATTCAAAAAACTCTGGATGTCCTAATTGAAAAGGAATATATTGATAGTAATAAAGATACAGAAGTTTTTGACGAATTTTCATTAATTTCTAACTACATTACATCGCAAAAGGTAACAGAATGGAATAATCAAAATGTTTCCACGGAAACTCGTTGGGTGGAAGTATTCAAACGTTTTCACGCCAACAATCTGCAGCATGAAAATTTTTCTGTTTTAATTGAATATATTTTATGTTTGCCTGCTACAAATGCTCCAGTAGAAAGAGTATTTTCTATGATGAACAAATTATGGACATCTGAGAAAACTCAGTTACAAATTCCAGTTTTAAAGGCGATGTTGATTACCAAGGTCAATATAAAAAAAAACGTGCCAAGAGTTTCATTCCTACTTAAAATCATCACCAAATGTTTTAAAACAATTTGTTCCTCTGAAAAATATAAATATAACTAAACATTTTGGATTTCAATTAGTAACTTTAATGTTATCTTAATTTTTCTAAATACATCAATATAACTTTAAAAAGTATTTTTTTTTCAATGACTACCTATGGTTATTTGACTTAAATAAACCAATGTCCCGTTTTGAGTCAAAAAATAAATGGTCACGTTAGGTTTAGCGTATCGATAATCAAACAAATCGATCTTAGGTATATTTTTACGCATTAAAAGAATAGATATTTTTTGGAAAAAAATTCATAAAATTGGGTAAAATCCACAATAGTATTTTAGTACAAAGTTGAGGAATTCTACCATTTAAGTAGTGTGTTCTCAGATGACGAAAGAGTCACTATACTAAAGAAAATGTAGCATGGTCCCTGTGACGTTTCACAATTTTTTCCAATACAACTTTGTAACGACGTTCAGTAATTTTAATTTAATTTTTTTTATTTATTATTACACATGACAAGAAATATACACAATTTGCGAAAAAAACAACAGGTAATTTAATTTGGACACACAATTTTAATGGATCTGGGTTTGTCGCCTTTCATTTGTCGTATCCCCAGTAAACTAGGCTTTTGCCTGTATCTCACTGAGGATATTTAGCATGAAAAAATAAATCGATACTTCTTTCCGATTTTCGATTACACAAAAACAAACGCCCGTTGCACGCTCTCATCAACCTGACAAACAGTGACACTCAATTACAACTGGAAACATCATGCGAAATTAAATTATTTTATCAACTTTAATATAAGCCTCGATTCTAATAAATAGCAAGTTATATTATTTAGGTAAATGCATTACATAAAACTAACAATAATGACAATTTAATACATCTTTTACAAATTAGTAAAATTATGTCAGTTTGTTAAAATCAAACAATATTTGGCGACGTTCGTCAAAAGTCACTACGTTAGTCTGTATTGGCTAGGGATGGGGTATTCGATAATTGGATTTTCGATTTTTTTTATAAGTACATAAAATTAAATGTTCGTTATTAGTATTAATTCATAGTGGATCTTGGCCTATTTAAAGATAGATACAAATCATACAATACATTAGAATGTCAGTATAATGAAAATTAGGCATTTAAAACGTCAGTTTAGAGAAAAACAATTTTTCGATTTGTAAAAAAAAAACGATTTTACCCCATCCCTTTGAGACATGACATTTCAAACGTCACAGGGACCATGCTACATTTTCTTGCGTATAGAGACACCGGACGGCGTATAGCGATAGGAAACAATAGTAAATGGGGCAATAAAACATAAACAAACCAGATATTATCAAAATCTGGTCAAACCAATGGGTCTCCATAAAGATGGTGAGACATTGGTAAGATTGCGGGAGTAGGGCAGATGCAATGGACCCTAAATACGAGTATAAGAGTCTTTGGTGGGGGTTATTTTCAGAAATGGATAGACCCAGGTCGATGATGATAATGGTGAAGTTCGTTTCGTTTTCTGACTTACTGTCTCTTGAAAGAAAACTTGATACTATCCTAGTACCAACATTCCTCAACATAATACCTTTCTTGTGTATGTCACAGAATAAAAAAATGTTATTCAACTACCATTCTTCCAGGGTCAAATTTTAGCTATCAAATTATGTAAGATTTTTACCATACTTGAACAACTCTGCTAGGATGTTGTCATATTTTGTGGCATTATTGTTTTTTCAACCTGTTTACTACTCTTTTATTACCTTCATATGTGGGAAAGTTCAGATTAGAGACATTTTTATTATCCTGCAGATGAGGATCTGTTGTATTTTATATGGCAGTATTAGGATAGAGAAGTTACTCGTGAAGCTTTCTCCATTTAGTCATAATTCTATCTTCATCCGCTATGATCCATTATCATCCTTGACACAGGAAGAAAGTTATCCTTAAAATAATAGTTCATGAAAATGAAAATTTATGTTATTCCATGAACTTTTATTATTTTCTTATGATTATTAAAGATTGCTTTTTTTTTTTTTTTTTATTAAACAAGTAAATTATACAAACATTTGTCAAGGCTATACCTATATACAAATTTATTACTTAACTAATCTTAATTATATGTTATCATTTATGAACTTACTTAATCTTATTTTCCTACATATCATTCTATTTTATTTATTCAATCTTAATATATGAGATCTTAGAAATAATTAACACCTACATACTACTTATAACTAGATAACAATTCTTACACTAATTATTCAGCAAAAACAAGTCCACTCGTTCAGGCTACTTGCATTCCATCACATTCACTCAGACCTTGGTCGTCCCAGCTAATACTGTAGGTGGACTAGTCAGGCAACAGATAATGCTTCGGGAGCTTGTGCTTATAACGGAAGGGTAGGTCGGATTTACTCTCGTAAGCCCCCAAGGCAGCGACTAAGGGATTTCTGTGATTTTGTTGGCTTTTATAGAACTTCATGGTCCAAGCGAGGATGTGGTGTTGTAGGGTTTCTTCTCGCTGTTCGGCGTGAAGTCGGGTAAGATTTGTTCTGGGATGGGTGTTAAAAGATATCTTGAATGCCTTGTTCTGCATTCTCTGGAGTTTCAGGTGATCCGTGTTGCTCACACTACCCCAAACGGGTGCAGCATAGGTCAAGATAGGACGAATAAGGGTTTTATAGAGGAGGAGCTTATTTTTGGGTGAAAGGAAGCTGCGTCGATGAAATATCGAACTGATAGCCCCTATGCCCTTGTGACCCTTCTGTCTGATGGTATTCAAATGGGTTTTCCACGTCAGTCGCCGGTCAAGGTGCAGGCCGAGGTATTTAACCACGTCCTGCCACTCAACCAGGCAACCACCGATGAATAAGGACATCGACGGCACTCTTTCCTTGATTTTTCGGGAGAACATGATGGCCTCAGTTTTGGCGTCATTGATTTTGAGCCGTATGGCGTCATTTCTCAACCTGTGGGTCACAACCCCACTGGAGAAATAAAAGTAATTTACTTGTATAATAGGAAAATAATACATTTTCTGAGAAAACCCATACGTTTATTTTTAGTGATGTAAAACATTAAATATCCTTACTCGATAATGCTTATCATCTTGGTGTAAGTACAGTACCTGGCGGTAAGTTATACACATTGGGCTTAAGAAAGAGACTGTCGACCATAATTGACTTACTTCGGCTTTGTGGAGCGTCGCCTCTGTCATTCATACACGTGTTCCGTCGCGATTTGTCAATCATTGTCAAGCGTTCTAGGGTGTGGTTGCGTCCACTTCAATGTAAATGAATGACAGAGACGACGCTCTACAAATCCGAAGTTAGCCGATAGTCTCTTTCTTAATCCCGATGTGTATTACTTACCGCCGGGTACTGTACAACGTTTGTGCGGCCATGTGCACATACAGCGACAAGGTATTAAGTTTTTTGCAAGAAAATTGCTAAGTCTCAATTTTATTTTTTATTATCTTTTGAGGAGAGGTCACAAGGCTAAAAGAGTTGCGATACAATGCTGTATGGAATGCATTGATTTAAGGGAAAAATTAATGAAAGAATTCGAGTACTATTAATGAACTGATTTGTAAATGTAGAATATGCGGTGTGTTGGTATAGTAGAATTAGAAATGTAGTGTTACTGAGGATGAATGCGGATTTATGACTGACATTTTGAGTATGGCGAAAAAGAGTAGGTTCTCTTCCAGTATAAGATTAATTAGATCAGGTCACATTTTTATAGATATTCCCAAATTTCTCGTACCTTTTATACTAATTAAATATATTTTCTTTGTGGCTGAATAATCCCATTTTGCTTTCTTGATTTTGAACAATACTCGTACATCTCCTTTCAGACCCTATTGTTTCCTATGGCCTCATTCCTTGTGAAAAAAACAGCCATTTATTGTTATTTCCCAATGTTGTGTTTGATAATAATATAATATAGATACATTGACCTGGCATTGCAAACATAACCAAAGATTAAAAATAAATACAGATAAATCAGTTTGTCGTCACTCCAACTGTTATATAGCGCAAGTATTGTACCGTGATATAAGATACAGGGTTCATGCGATGGTACTTAATCATTGTAAGTCACAATATCATGCATGTTCTGCGTCTTCAAACGTGGTTAAATAATTCCTTCTTGTTTCATTCCCTCTGTTACATCAAACATTCTCTCATAGTGCAATTTAAATTAAGGCGCCTTTGGTTAATGATTGTATTCATTTTTCACACAGAGTAATAACTAGTGTAGTTACCGATTTTTTTCGTATACAGCGCTAACTAAAATATCAATGATGAGTAGATGAATAAAGGTATGAAGTAGAATTAATCCTGGTACTCGGGGCACTAAATTAAATTGCTGACAACTTCCGTAGCCTAGTTGGTAAAACGCTTGTTTAAAAAAATTTCACCCATCAATTTACTTCATTCGTAAATTCATCCACTAAATGTATAGAGCGCGAGCGCATCATCATCATGCCATGTTCCTATTAGAGTAGGCAGATAATACAGATCTTCTATCACGTGTATACACTTTGTTACATATACATTCCTAATCTAAAGAGCTTTCACTCTCCCCTTTTTTAGAATTTGATTAATCTGTGCTTGATTGTGCCACGTTTTACAAGGTCTTCCTAAACTTTTCATACCTTCTAAATTACTCATATATTATTTTTGTAAATCTTTCATTCTTCATTATTTCTAAATTACTCATATATTATTTTTGTAAATCTTTCATTCTTCATTATTTCTAAATTACTCATATATTATTTTTGTTAATCTTTCATTCTTCATTATTTCTAAATTACTCATATATTATTTTTGTAAATCTTTCATTCTTCATTATTTCTACGTAGCCCAATATGTCAACGCTCCTGTCATCATTTTAAGCACTGCATCTTTCAATCTTCTTCTAATGCTCTTTTCCTTATTTTGTCTCACATTGTTTTTGCACACATTCTATGCAACTCTCATTCATTTCAGCCCATTTTTTGTCCATGTCCAAGTTTCACTTGCATAATAACAAAATTAATTAAGATTTATTATAAAAATAAACATTTATTTAATTTATTTTTTTATCAAGTATTTTGTCTAATACTTCTTTGTTTCACCGAGCCCATAGTGTAGAAAGATTTTTTCACCGCACAAAACCTTACCAACTAGTGGGATTGGTGAAGCTAGATGTTTTTAAAAAAGAAAAGGCGGCGGAGCGCTGCTCTACTGGGTGAAGCTGTTGTTCACCACTCAGTTTATCAAATCTTCGAATCAAACTAGATACAGCTACCCCCATTTCCTGGTACATGTTAGGTTTTGAACGCTATCGGGTTTTTACTACAGCTGCTGCCCAAAACCCAGCTTAGTTGAAACAAGCCTTCACAAATGGAACCAGGATTTGCTGAGCTTCAGCACTCTGCAAAGGATATTCATCCTTTACTGATATATTTATAAACTCAACCGGTTCCATATTGACAAATTTTGTTTTTACTGTACTGTCATCGCTCAGTCGAGCTTTCTCAACCAGACTTGCTTCCTCTACCTACATTGCAGCACAGCGCTTCCTCTACCTATACTGCAGATTCAGATGGAGAGTGAATCTATAATGGGGGAATCCACGTGAAATTCTCCATATTATGGCACCGGCAACTGAAAAGGTTAAGAACCATTGGACTACAGGAAAGGAATTTGTTCCAAGATATGGGGGAACAAAATAAAATGAGTTTATGTATAAAATGAGTATAAAGGATATTCTGAGTAATGTAATAATTTTATATACTATATGTACATAATAAAATAGTTGATTAATACTGACGGCATTCCACTGCCACTGCCTACCACAAGAATAATGTTTGGTGCAATTCCTGGTGTGTTTTGAACTAGTTTCATTTCATACTTCTAGTTTGATCTTAGAAATGTGATGAACAAAGGGTGAAAAATTCTAACCTATTTGTGTTATGATGTATTGTCTACATTAATTGGATAAGGATTTTTGGAGTGTTTTACCACGTACATGCTTTGATGTATGATTTGTGGCTTATAATGGCATAAGCCAAATCACACAGTAAAACACTCCGATAAACCTTAACCAATCAATATGAACAACTGCGAAAGTCTCAAAATATAACTTTATCACTTCAATTAACAATTCAAAATACAATATACCAACTCCGAAAAATATAAGAGCTTTCAGATTTAGGTTATGTAAATGGCAAATATTTTAACATTTAATCCACTGTATATACAGTACTTAACCTTAACAGTACTCTCCCAGTACTTACATATGGCTGTGAGACATGGACGCTCACAGTAAAGAACACACAAAAGCTCCAGACCGCACAAAAGGGCATGGAGAGATGCATGTTGGGATATACTAAAAGAGACCGTAAACGAAACACCTGGATTCGCAATATAACAAAGGTAGAAGACGTTATAAAGGTGTGCAAAATAATTAAGTGGCAATGGGCAGGACACGTAGCTAGAATGTCAGACTCCCGATGGACATCTGAAATAATCCAATGGTACCCAAGAGGCATAAAGAGGCCCAGAAGAAGACTGAAGGTACGCTAGATAGATGAAATCAGGAAGCATGGCAGCATCACATGGCATCAACGAGCAAAAAAAACGAACTATTTGGAGTCAACTTGGGGAGACCTTCATCCAGCAGTGGATCGACCCTGGTTGACAATGATGGTGATGATGATGATGATATACAGTACTTATGAAAAATTATAAAACCTAATGCCTAATGTAAGAGGACTTCCAACCTGTAGATTATGGCCAGTTGGCGAGGTTCATGATTTATAATTTGTTTGAATGTCACAGCACTGATTATTAGGAAGTTTGATTCAAAATTCTAAACCCATTAGACAAAATAATGTTTCCTTGAATTATGCTGGGATTTTGTTCAGGAGAGTTTTTCTTGATATTTTTGCCTGTTCAAAAATTGAAAAACAACTGGGATGTGGTGAATTTTTACTGCTGTGCTGCCAGTCTTAAATTTCATATCATGGTCTTTATATTTTTCATTTAAATTTTTTCATTTTCGTTTAACCAAGCAGAATACAAGATTTCACATAAAATCCTTATTCTCCAACATCCGCTATGGTGTGTTGGATCGCAAAGGTTTCACAATCTTAAAAAAAATGTCGGAAATTCGCACTCAATCCACTCAGCTGACCAGACTTCGACCAAAAATATAAGTATATGTTACCTAGTGAGTGACATATCTGAAATATTGTCCCATTTCCGTAAATTTGTTAGTATCTTTTTAGGCTTGTTTGCTGAAATAGGTCAACCCAAAAATGTATCAATAAATAGTGTTGAATACAGTACAAGATAATGCAATAAACTATATCTTCTTCTTCTCAGTGTCATGTCAGGTCCCCCCCAACGTTGAATATCACTTGAGAGTAGATATCTTTGTCCCCGGCAGCCCGAAAAAGATCTCCAACGCCCCTTATGCCAGTCCAATCACGTATGTTGCGGAGCCAGGAGATTTGCCTCCTGCCAACACCTCTTCGGCTTTCTATTTTGCCTTGGATGATCCGGTGCAATAATTTGTACTTTGCTCCTCTTAAGTACATGACCCAAGTAGGACACCTTTCGGATTTTAATATTTGTCAGCAACTCTCTATCAACTTTGGCTCTTTGAAGAACCCTTGTGTTGCTGACCATATCCGTCCAGGTTATCCGTAGCATTCTCTGGTGCATCCACATTTCGAATGCTTCCAGTCGGTTCATACTACTTACTTTGAGGGTCCATGATTCCACTCCATGCAATAACACTGATCAAACTTAGCATTTGACTAACCATTGTCGAAGTTTCAAGTTTAGATTATCATCGTAGAATACGCTTTTCATTTTATTAAAAGCCGCATGAGATGATTCAATTCTGCACTTGACTTAATAAACTACATATATATTACAAATGACAAACTGACTGATTATATCTTTGATAAACTGACAGAATTAATACTAAGCTGTAAAATGATATGCACGTTTGCATTTTTATCTTTTTTTTCATTTCATTGAAACTGTTAATTTATATTATATTACATAAAATTATATTGCTAGTTCGAGTATCAAATTTATACACAGTCATACCCAAGTTATGACTTCTTGGTTACGGACATTATGGTATAAGACACACTTATTACCATTTGGCATTTTTTCCAATCAACCAGACAGATGTTGAAAAAAATTGTAGATTCATCAATTATTTTTTGTTTGATTTATTTTATTAAACATTATATTTTTTGTGGCTTGAATGTAATTTATTTAATTTGGTTATCTCCATAAGCTCATCTTTCACCTGGGACTTTTGGGTTCAGTTTTTGATAGTGTTCAAAAAAACAATGTTGAATATAAACATGAATCGATACGTTTGACAGAGATGATTCTTCAATTTTTTAACATTTTGGACTTCGACATGAGTTTAGAATCAAAAGTTTGAGATTAGGAGGGGGCATAATGCTTTTATAATAATGTTTGTTGAGATCAAGTAGAATAATATTGTCAATCCATAAATCAATGTAATTTAGTACACATGGGAATTACGTGTGGAAAATGATACTGGCCAAATGGCCACCTCGGCTCCTGTTACAGGTGACGACTCTTTGAGCAAAATTTTCAATGACTGTTTCACATAAATGGATACGTATATCTGCAATGACACGAGTGATGTTGGATTTAAGGTCGTCGATGGTTTTTGGATTCTTGGCGTACATTTGAGATTTAACATAACCCTAGAGAAAAAATTTAAAGGAGTTAAATCACACGATCGTGGTGGCCAATTTACAAGTCTACAATAATAAATTACATCATCGGAGAACTTTTCCTGCAATAAAGCCATTGTTTCATCAGCAGTATGACAAGTAACCCAATCTTGTTGGAATCGTATGTTTTCCAAGTCCAAATTGTTCAATTGATGCCAAAAAAAAGTTTGAATCATGTCACAATATCGATTTCCATTGACCGAAGGTATTATTTCATAGGGTGGCGCAACAAGACCTGCAATTTTAAATTTGCCACCATTTTTCAGCTGTCAAACGTATAATATTTATAATGGACATACGTCATCTACATAACCTATAAATTAATCATGCGGCGGTACACGATTGCAAAACTTTATTTAAATTTAAAATTGCAGTTCTTGTTGCGATACGCTATAGATTTTATGATGAGTGGGATAATATTCTAATAAAACATAATGTAATGTGTTGCAGGAATGACGGTGTTTGCATCAGGGGCGGCAGCCACTCCGCAGCACCTGCTGGAGAGCATGACCACGTATGGCAAGACAAACAGCCTGAAGGATATCACTGTCTGCCACATGCATACCGAGGGCAAGGCTTCCTACTGCGAGCCTGATTGCGAAGGCATCTTCAGGTATCTCCTCACGTCTTAACTTTCCATTTTACTGTTGTTATGTTATAACATTAACTGAATCATATGAAAAGACAACAGTTAAGTTCGATCCCACGTCCACTCATACTGTTATGGAGAACAAATAAGTCAGCATTCAGCGTGATCTACACTAGAAAATTGAAATCTTTATTTATTTATTATGAGCATGGCATCATGTAGTGACAAAGAAGGAAAGGACTCTTCCTCGCGGGGCACCTTAGTGTAAAAGTATAGCAGCGGTGATTCTGTCTTCACGGTAGAAGAAAAATGAGTCGCATTGGACTAACTGAACTTATAAATGGCTTAAGGCCTGGAGTAGAACAGCCCTGCAAATTGCCGGTACTTTTACAAAAAACTTCAAAAGTGGCAAAATTATCCTTTGCTGCCACTAGATTGGAGTAATCAATTAGTCCAAAGATGTACAGATGCTGAATGGAGATCCTATTGGAAATTATTGACTATTTTCATCGCAGTACCATAAAATGTGTTCTTAAAGGACAACAGCTGAATGTTCAAAATAATGTCGCAACAATCCAATGAAATATTGATATGCAACAACAATCAAAGAAAGTATTATTTTATTAACGGAGTAAATAAAGTATTATTTTATCTTGGAACAAACTACCCGATAATTAGATTTCTGTGATATTGAAACTATTAAAAAAATCATTTGGACATGTTCTTACTTAAAACTCAAAAGTACACTTTAACCCTTTAAGTGCCGGAAGTTATTAGTATGGCCGTACCCAGCAGGCCGGGATTTTTTCAACAAAAATAAAACTTAAAAAATTTATATTTTTTGTATACAGATATAAAGGATATTATGAAAACTTACTAAATATATACACCGTGGGGCGTTTGAGCTGCCGTTCACTCAGAAAAACACAGTTTAAATATTCACAAAATGTCAGGGTTGTCACAACTTGACACAGAAAACACGTTTACTTGTAAATATAGTGGAATATAATATACTTTTTAAACTAAAATCAACAAATTATCTGTATGATGTATAATAAAGCGCAAAAGGTAAATAAACTATAAAATAAAACCGTAAAAAGTCTATATAAACGTCGTATTATGCCGCAAAACTACCGTCAATAACCAAAGAATACATGAAAACACACTTTGTAAATAAATACTTTGAAAAATTAACAAAAATAATGCACAAAAGTTAAAAATCAACCATTGAAGAAAACTACAAACGAAGTCATTATAAATCTTCGCAATTACGTCGCAAAAAACTGTAGTTTGTAACCCTGTATCAGAGACCCGTATTGACTGTCAGTGAAAGCTTTTAGAAAGTTGACTGTAACTTTGATGATATTGGTAAATTGTAATATTTAAATATTTCTTGACCATCCCAATAGATGTCACTATGTGTTACAATTTATAAATTATTAAAATTGGATTTGATATTAGCTTGTTGCGACAAGCTTAAAGGAGAGTGCGTTTACGCGTTCATTTTGTATGGCCGGCCTGGCGAGCACTGAATTGGAGAGTGCGTCAACACGCTCGTGGCAGTGAACCGGTTAATAGTGGTGTTTTTCTCTCTTTTGTAATTTATTACTGTTGTAATCTGTATAAATATTATCGAATTCAATATTTGCAACCACATGACTCATCCCCAGTAGATCTTGAGTTAAAATTTCTGAAACAATGGTTTTTAGAATGCCAAGGTCTTTTTCAACATCTTGGGCAGTCATTAGTTGCGGTACACTGCATATTCCATATGTTTAGAAATAAAGTCCCCAAATTTCATTGCAACGGTAGAACCAGTTGGAGAGGTATTGTCATTGGTCAGATAAATATTGGAGATACCTCATATTTCTTATTAATTCATATATCAATATATTTGCAGGTCCCTTTCAGTGTTCATGGCTGCCAATGTAAGAAAAGCCGTAGCAGAGGGCAGGGGAGACACGATCCCCATCTTCCTGCATGAGATTCCGCAGCTCTTCCACAGGAAGATCATCAAGCCTGACATCTCTTGTGTCCAGGTTACAGAATAACACAACATTGTTTTATTTTATTGCCTATGGTGTATTTCTCACATGACAGTGCAGATCAATAAAACTACATCCCTCATGGCAAGGTGGATGAGTTCAAGTCTCCGTGGGTTCGAATCCCGGTCGATGGCGTCACAAATTATTATTTGAGCACACTTAGATTCGGTATTTATTTTTGATGCAAGTAAGCGGGGATGCATCAGGTCAAATTTTAAATTTAAATTATGCGAATTACTTTACATCTGTCATCACAATCTAATTTTTAAAAATTTGCTTGGGATCATTTATCAAACAGGAAAAAAGCAAATTTCTTTGCTGTCATATTTTCAATAAAAAGGTGTTCTCGATAATTGTGGGTTTTTGTTTGAATTTGTTTTGGTGGAGATTATTCGGGTCAATTTTTTTTCACTTCTATCCCGGATAATTGAGAGTGGACTGTAATTCAGTACATAAAAATCATCATACCACATTCCTGTTGGATCAGACTGGATAGATCTCTATATCTTATTATCATGTCATACATATTCACTCATCATTTGGTCCATATTGTCTTAAACAATTTTTTCCTATATCGGTTATTTGCTATCTCAAGATTTCTTTCTTATTTCTACTTGGAGCATATTTATCTGACAAATAGTTTTCTCTAATATTTTCTTCTTTCTGAAATATTCTTTGTAAATCACTCTTTCTACATTGTTTATTGTGTTCTTATTGTCCAGTAGTCTTCTCTTCTGTTAATTTACGTATTATGCAAACACCTCAACTGATTACAATGATGCTTTTTCAACAGAATCCGATTCCGATAATAATATCAGGATGGCGAATGATAATTGATGATGGAAATATTTGCAGGTGTCTCCTCCGGACAGTCATGGCTACTGCAGCCTGGGAACTTCAGTGGACTGCGTGAGGGCCGGCATTATGAACTCCAAAATTATTATCGGTGAGCACTTACCATAGATCTTTTTGATACACTGCACTAACAGCTTTATAACACTTCTACGGTGTCTTGGTAAAGAGGTACAAGTCATCAATTACTTATTTGTCAGTTTGAAGTTTTGCAACACTTGTATTCCTGAAATACAGACCTCAGGTAAATTTTAAAGGTAAACTTTGAATATATAAATTATTTATGATCTGAGGTCTGTATTTCAGGAATACAAGTGTTGCAAAACTTCAAACTGACAAATAAGTAGTTGATGACTTGTGCCTCTTTACCAAAACGCCATAGATTTGTATCGGACATATGCGTCACTTATTTAGTTGTTTTCTTGTTAACATAATATTAGTAATTTGATATGTAAATCCTGGTATATGTTTGATTTGTATGTGTATAGATTCTCGTTTATAATATTTATGTTTGTTTGGGTCCACGCTGCATCGCGGTCGCAGCGGAAATGAGACTTATGGGCGATCGTCGTGAGACTATATCGCTGGCCGACCGGCCTCTGCATTGCGCAAACTCCCAAAATATGTGGTATTTCGCGAGGTGTGAGCACATGCAGTGGCAGGAAATAGCGCTTGCGATGAGCGATTGACCGTTCATAAGAAGGGTCCTTTTCAAAATAAATCAATATTCTCAATTCACTCTACCTACTGTGTTTTAATTGTGACATGCTATACCTGCCAAAGAGGAATCTCTTCACCCCGCTACTTTCTTTCACCGATCTACGCCTCTGAACGTGAGCTGAATTCTCCAAGCATTGTGCAGCAACATCCATCCAGCCAGCAGCCATTCATACAGTTCTTTGTACCGGTGCCGTACAGCACTCTTTTTTTAAACACTTAAGCAACACATCTATTCCTTATTTTGTTCCAGATTTTCCTATTGTTTTCCCTGAAATATATTTTGAGGTTTTTCAACTTGGTTGTTCAAATGAGTTGTATAAGGAGTGAGCTTCTGCGATGATTCAAAGTGTTTCTCAGCTCCCAGAATGGTAATGGGATCATATACCTCACCTGTAGAAATATTGTTTTTTTCTTAGTTTGTTCGAGGCGATAGGTGAAGTATTTATTCCTTTGTATATATAAAAAAACTAGTGTTTTTATTTTTAAATAATCTCGATTTCTGTCAAATGTTTTATTTCAGGTCAAGTGAACTCACACATGCCGCGAACTTTCGGAGATGGTATAATCCACGTGTCCCATCTGGACTATGCAGTGAAGCACGACGCTCCACTGCCTGAGCACAAGGCCAAGCCCTTCACAGACGTTGAGCGGGAGATCGGCCGGATCATTGGAGAGAACTTAGTGGAGGATGGCGCCACTTTGCAGATGGGTAACAATGACTATCTCTTTTATATGCTGTGTTCATGTTTTATTGTATCTTGGTCATGAAGAAAATTACACAGACTTTGTAGTTATCTATATTTATTATCATTATTAAAAAAAAAAACCTTTTTCAAAAAAGTAATAAAAAATATTCATATAGTAGACTCTCGATTATTGGTGTGATTGGGATAAAAGTTCACACGGATAAAAAAAATCTGGATTATCTGAACCGAAAAAGAAATAAAAACAATAGCTAAAAATTCTTCTGCATACTTAATTTTTTCTTCAAAATACGACAACAAAAGGAGTTTGTTTGTTTGCCTCTGTTCACTTGTCGGCAAATGGTACTCGTACTATGCAGATTTCGCAACATAACTTATGGGCAGAGGTACTTTTTTCTGTTGCTCCAAATAATGGAGTAAGCTTTCATCGTTAATGAAAGCAGCATTGTGCTGTATACTTTTCTCTTGTATAAGGGTGGGTATCTTCTTTCTGTTCTATAATAAGAATATTTTTTTTACATTGCATTACTTAGGATTTAAAATAGTGGAGCATTTACCTGTTACGAGATACGAAAACACAAATTGTTGGTAAATGAACACCGTGAATCGAATACTTATCAAAAGATATTTAAAAAGTCTTGAAAAAATACACATAAAACTAGAGCACACTGCTATGTGACAAGAAAATACAAAATTGAGGATATGAATTGGAAGTATACACAATTTAAAAAGTCTATAATAAATCAACGGCTATACTAAAAGCTTGCTAAGCATGCCGCCCTAATAATAATTTGCACTTGACCCAAAATTCCGGTGGATGATATTTTCGCAATTTCCCAATTTTATTTTCCGTTACATATTATTAATTAATCCAGTTTAATTTTCTGGTACGTACGTATGTGTAGTGAAACGAAAAATTGTTTTTACATTTTAAATATTTCAAAATGTCTAAAAAAATAGAATTTTTTACTGCCCCCGATAATAGTTGGTCATGTAATTGATATGGTAGACTTCTGTGCAGTGCTGAAATTCACCAGTTTGAGACAGACATTCCACTTATTTCAAGAACAATAATATTATTTATAAATTATATATACTCGCATATGTGTATATAATGGAATCAAATCTTTGGTGTACAATTTTTTTATTGAAAGACGTTTATTATTTTTATATAATGCTCATAAGTTCAGGTTTAAATGTGAAATTTTCGGAAAACAATTAGTTTATATTTGTTTGTCAATTATAATATATAGATCTTGAAGATCACATTTGCGAAATTGTATTGATTTTTTAAGTTGCATTTTTGATTTTATTTTAAAATACGACAGTGAAAATGCAAATATATTCGAGTATTCAGTCTCAATTCCACTGTTGGACAATGTTATCAAGATCACCAAATTTATATTTAGTTTCAGTATGTGGAGTAAGTTACTTAAAGTTTACCTATGTTATTACACACTTCTTCCTAAGAGTAGCTGTAATGTTTGAGTAGCATGCTATTTTAAATTTAAAAGTATTTGTAACAGCTCTGTTTCAAAGTAGTTTTAAAAACACTCAAGTTTACGAATCTTAGGGATCGACTGTGTATTTTCTCCAATCTGTCAATTTGGACACTAGTCGAGTGATTCAAAAGCTGAAATATAATCAACTATGGTTTTCTCCAGTTGTACAAACAGTCCTCAAAGAATCAACTCCATTAAATGCCAACTCTCAAACTGACCTATGTGTTGGGAAAAGTCCGAGTGATAATGGCAACATTTTAGATTTATAATAGGTTAGTCAAAAAGTTTTGAAAGCGACATCTATGGAGCAGTAGAAAACCAAAATTTCTACGCCATTTTAATATTTCATCTTTCATAAGAAAGTACTCAAAATTTCATTTCGATCTGTCAATTCATTCTTGGTTTACAAGCCATTTGAAGTTGACGTGTCAGTGTATTTTTTAACAATGGAAAAATCCGAATATCGTGCAGTGATTAAATTCTTTGTTTTGGAAGGTTTATCGGCTACTGAGATCCATGCAAAGATGGTGAAAGTATTAAAGGAGTCTTCTCCTTCATTTCCAACCGTTCACCGATGGGTTTTTGGAGTTTAAGCGTGGCCGTGCAAGCGTTGAAGACGATCCACGCTCAGGACGTCCAAAAAGTGCATCAACACCAGAAATCATAGCGAAAATACAGGATATGGTTTTGGAAGATCATCGATCGACCGTGGGTGTGATAGCTGACACCATAGGCATCTCACATGGAACAACATGGCATATTTTGGCTGAAGTTTTGGGTTTCAAAAAACTGTGTGCACAATGGGTGCCGCATTTGCTAACAATGTAACAAAAACACGTTCGAATGCGACTTTCTGAGCAACATTTGGAGCAATTTCGAAAGGATAAAAAGGATTTTCTGCGTCGATTCATCACTATGGATGAGACTTGGGTCTACCACCATGATCCTGAATCAAAACAAGAGGCTAAGGAGTGGTGTGAACCAGGCACTTTGGCTCCGAAGCGAGTTCGTGTCCAGAAATGGGCCAAGAAGGTGTTAGCGTCAGTTTTTTGGGATGCAAAAGGAATTTTATTGATAGATTATCTGCAAACTGGTAAGACAATCAACTCTGATTATTATTGTGACCTTTTGGACCAGTTGGATGAAAAAATTTGTGAAAAAAGACCCGGTTTGCAGAAAAAAAAAATCATTTTTCATCAAGACAATGCACCTGCTCACACAGCTCAAAAAACCATCGTGAAAATCAGTGAATTGGGGTACGAATTGTTGCAGCATCCACCCTATTCGCCAGATTTAGCTCCCTCTGACTTCTGGCTGTTCTCACACCTCAAAAAATTCCTTCGTGGAAAGCATTTTTCATCAAACGAAGAGGTTATAGCCGTCGTAGAGGAGTATTTTGCAGGCCTTCCAGAAAGTCACTTCCGTGATGGGACAACAAAGTTGGAAGATCGTTGGACCAAGTGTATTGATCTTATGGGAGACTATACTGAGCAATAAAAGTGATTTCCCCTAAAAAAAAATGTATTTTCATTTCCGCTTTCAAAACTTTTTGACTAACCTAGTAATACAGGTAGTCATCGACTTACGACCGCACTCGGGTCCGATAAACAGGTCGTAAGTCGATCTGGTCGTAAGTCGGCTTATGCAATAATTTCCGTACATATGTAAATTATAGTGCGTGATATTATAAGACTGTTTTCTATTTTCTTGTTATAATCAGTGTATCATCACTGTCATTTATCGGGGTTCTCTATGCTTTCTTTTTTTATTATTTTTCGAGTTTGTCTTTATCATATATCAGCATGCCTGATATTCGAATATCTTTACGTTTTGCTTTATTTTTTATTTTTACATTTGTTAGGATTAAGTAAAAAATTATACTTCAGTAAAATTAGTTAAATATTATATTAATAAAACATGAAAATACAAAATACAGGTGTTTATTATACATATAAACTTTTTATTTGCCGCTTGTTTATTTTTTTGCATAAACATGGTGAGCTTTGTCTGGATTGTTTCTTCTTCTCCTCGTATATTTTACGATATGGGCGAAACACGTCGTGTGCCATCCGTTCAATCCTTGCAAATCGTTCGATGTTTGGGTCCATTTTTTTAAAATGTGCAAGAAGTTTACATTCTCCTTTTTGTAGACATCTCGCAAGGGCTTAAAAATGCTTATAACAAGACAACACGTCCTTATTGGACGAAGCCGCAGCTAATATTGACCGCGACGCGCATAGTAATACAATATGTAGCGTACATGGACTGCTAGCGCCACACTTAGCGCAGGGGGACATCCGATCGCGGATTGTGGTCGAACAGTCGTAAGTCGTGTAGGTCGTAAGTCGACGACTACCCTAAAATGTGTTTCAGGTATCGGCAACATGCCAGATGCAGTGCTGGCTGCACTGAAGAACCATAAGGACCTGGGCATCCACTCGGAGATGTTCAGTGGAGGAGTGATTGATTTGGTGCGCCGTGGCTGCATCACCAACACCAAGAAGAAGTACCACCGTGGCCGTATCGTGGGCTCTTTCCTCATCGGCACCAAGGAGCTGTATGACTTTGTCGACAACAATCCATTCGTTGGTGGGTCTTACTAAATTATATTGTACTTTCGGATGGACATTAAAATGTCTGAATGTCAGAAACCATATTGAGATATTTTTGTAAGGTCACTTTGGGAAATTGATCTCTAGGTTTAGAAGTTTGGTGGTTTTCACCAGTAGATCATACAATTCTTTAACTGAGTCACTCACTGTTGGAGTAGTATAGTTCTGTAGTAGCAAAAGTTTAAATGGTGATTTTATGTATATATAAACCATTTTAATTATTTTATATAATGTAGAGCACACAGTTCTGAGCATAGTTATCTTAACATTGCAACATAGCATGTTGCTTTTCTGTTCTGTAACCGTTTACATGAGTACCTATCTCAACATTGAGTATTGAATTTTAGTGAAACCTCAGTCTTCGAACTTAATCTGTTCCAGAAGGCTATTCGAAAACCGTTAATCCGTTCCATACCTCCAAAAATATACGTCGTGGCAACACAAGAAATAGATTAAATAAATGAAAATTTAACTACATTTTACCTGTACTGAGGAAAGCTGATGGCATAAGTGGAAGGAGGTGAGGCAGGTGGAAAGGAGAGATGTTATTGGCAGGTGAAAAGAGAGATGTATTTATTTTACCTACATTAAAAAAAAAATCTGATATGAGACATGGGATTGTCATTGAAAATGTATATTCGAGAACCGAATTGTTGGAGATGTGAGAGGTATGAGAACTGAGGTTCCACTGTGTATGATTATTTAAATGATGACTAGGAAATTAAGGTTTCTAATGTCAAGCTTGGGAACGAAAGGTTAAGAAAAATAATCACAAATATTTTATTCAATAAAATATACAACCTAATTAGTGTTATTGACTGGTCCACTTTTCTTCCGCACAAAGGTTTTGAATTCCATTTCCGATAGTTACTGCAAAACAAAAAACATTAAGCTGTTAGCCAGCCACCTTAAAATTGTGTGGAAAGGATAGCTAATATCGCAATATTTGTTTTTCAGTTTTTTCTTTGGTTACCATTAAATGTTACATCCATAATTTGCATAAATTTTGTTACTACATAATGTGATTTATTTCTCTCTAAAAAAGTAATTATACCTAAATATAATTCATTTCCATAAGATTATTATTTAGCATACTTTTAGTAGACCACCTTTAAAAAATGCACTTTGTTTTGAAATATAGGCGAAGATTTTTTCTATATCCAAGGTTTATTCCGATAGTAAAAATGATCAAGTTTTAGCAGGCAGTTGGTAACTTCCGTCAACTATCTCCTCATTTGTAAATAAAATACATCTTTCCGTTTTGGATATATTTCGCATCACACAATAAACCATTACAGTTAACATCTTGTTTTCTTCACGAAGTCCATATTCACTGTTTATTTTTAAATATTTTTATATCCCATTTATAAATCTTTGGGCGCCTCCTTTAGCTTGGCGCCCTGCCCCTATCCAAATGCCTATATTTGCCTGTTAGCAAATGCAGCTCTCAGTTTAATATCACTATCTAAGGGAGTGTTTTGAAAGATTTTTTTACTTGAACAATCTGTTTCAGAAATGTTGGAGGTGAACTACGTGAACTCCGTTCCAATCATTGCCCGAAACCCTAAAATGACCGCCATAAACTCCTGCATCGAAGTTGACCTCACTGGCCAGGTGTGCGCTGACTCTATTGGCAAGTATCTCTTTAATTGATTAATCATTCACAAAATGAAATCATCAATATACTTTATGATATCAGGGGACAAAAAGCCGTCATATGTAGTAATAATAATAATGATAATGAAGAATGAACAAATATGCTAATCAGTAAAATTATTGTTCAGAAATTTAGTGATTTTAATAAAAATTTAAATTTAATTGATACAGCTATATAATATATGTCAGAATATTTATAGTAATCATAAAAATGATAATTTAACATGGTACCATTTAGAAAGTAAACTCTCATCAAGGGAACTAAAATATAACTCCAACAGAAATGATCTCTACCTATGGAGAAGAATATTCAGATTCTATAATTCCAGCAACTTCCAACCATCCTAATAACCATAAATTCGCTGCCTTTAACGGTATGCTTCATAGATTGCTCAGTGTCGCCTTAGCCGAAGACAAATTTTATAAAGGAATTAATAACATCAAACAAATCTATTACTAGCACTAATCCTTAGGGTAAACCGGTTTTTAGGGTTGCACCACTGACAATTTTTTCCAGTTGTACGCAAAAAGATCTGGAATGGAGCATGCTTTCGATAACTCTTATGATGTGGTACTCCAGTTTTTAAAATAATTTTAAGATTATATTTTTTATCCTGTGTCGTATGCAACGCTTAGGTCCGGCATGACCAGTATGAATTTCTACTTTCGTTGGAGGCCAGCTTCAATGTTTGCAGTTAGTGTGACTAGTTTCAAACCATAGTATACTGCGAGTGACTGAAACTGCGGCTAAGGGGAAACTACAGTGTAATGCATTTTTACACCACTGATTACTTTTTTTTTTATGTCTTAATTCTATATTCTATGAGCTTGGTGAGGTGACAATGTATCGTGGGTTTTCAACATTTACCTTGAATGATAGTTACATATTAGTGTTTATCAATTTAATAACTCGAGCTTTTAAATACAGGTACCCGGATGTATTCTGGCTTTGGTGGTCAAGTAGACTTCATCCGAGGAGCCGCAGAAGGCTTTGACGGTCTTGGCAAGCCCATCATTGCTGTGCCCTCGGCCACCCTCAAGGGCGTATCCAAGATTGTGCCCACTCTTAAGACAGGTAACATTGTCCTCATGAAATGATTGCTGTAGATATGTCCTAAAGTAGGTTTATGGTCAATTTATAAACTGTTGATAGGGGATTTGAAAATAATTTATCAAAGGTTTCAGCTTAAACTTTGTGGAACTCCATATTAGAATATTTAATAATAAATTATACAATAAATATACATAATAGTGTATTGGTGCCCACGTTTATGTATGGCAGTGAAACTTGGACTTGATAGAAGGATAGGAGTAATATTAATGCTGTGGATATGGGTGCTCTAAGGAGTGTCTGAAAATATGAATATTTGAAAGAAGGTGGAATGAAGGCATCATACATGAATGCATGAATAAAATGAATGTTTTAAGTAAGATGAAGAAAGGAGCTTTAAGATAGTTTGGACATGTGGAGAGAATGAATGATGAAAGAATGACTAAAGCGAATACGCAAGTCAGAAGTGCAAGGTGTGTGTGGAAGAGGTAGACTGAGGAAAACGTGACTTGACCAAATGGACCAGATTTTAAAAATAAGTAAAGTGAGATGTATGAATAATAGAAGATTGTGCATTACGAAATGTATGAATGTGAAGGAGGGGGAGGTTGTGTGTTTGGATAGAACAGTTTGGAGATCTGTTCTCTCTGCCTACTCTGCAATGAACACGGCGTGATATGTATGTATGTAGCAATACATTATTAGGCACCTAATAAAGCACACGCGGTTCTCGGTAGAATTCACTGCTGCGACTTGTGACTTGCAGAGTCCAAGTTTTTATATAGGTATATAATAAATAATTTCATTTTAACAGGAAAATGGATCTTGGAGAGTGAGATATAATGAGGAGTTATACAGCATATACAAAGAGCCCAACATTATAAAATACATCAAAATTGGGAGGCTACGTTGGGCGGGGCATGTAGCAAGAATGGGAGAAGAGGAAATGCCTAACAAAGTACTCTTTTCCAAGCCCCAAGGAAGACGTAGCGTGGGCAGACCAAAGCTTAGGTGGATGGATGGGGTGCAGAATGATGCAAACGTGATTGGCATCAGGGGCTGGAGGAGTGCATCCCAGGATAGGGGGGAATGGCAACGACTGCTGGAGGAGGCCGGGGCCCACAATGGGCTGTAGTGCCATTGATGATGATGATGATGATATAATAAATAATTTAGCACGGATATGCATCAGTCAATCGGTACACTTTGACTTGGTGTATACTTTTAAACCCTTTTAAAGTATCAGTTAAATTTAGTGCAATTTGAGCATGTTTGCTTTATGAATTTTAACATGGTTCATAAGATGCAGAAGCATGTCGTAACATATGTATGCCATTTGGAGAAGATGTGGTAAAAGAATGTACTGCACAATAGTTTAAAAAAAATCTTATGGTGATGAATCTGTTTAGAATGACTGACAACCTTGCATTATTGATAATGCAGAATTGTGTTTCTTTTGTCGTCAGAACAACTCTTTCCATTTACTAGTTCTGGCTGTTTCTGAAGTAATACGACCTGTACAGCCGCCTACCCTAATAGGGAAACTATTATTTATTAAAATAAATTGTGTTCCAGGTGCCGGTGTCGTGACAACCCGTGCCCACGTTCACTACATTGTGACAGAGTACGGCATTGCCCAATTGTTTGGACGATCACTGCGGCAGAGGGCGCACGCGCTCATTCAGATCGCACACCCCGACCACCGCCAATCGCTGGAGAAGGCTGCCTTCGAGCGCCTTAAGTGCATGCCCTCCCCTTAGACACTTCTGCCAAAATACTCACCTAATGTTATGGGGATACTGTCATGGCTGTTGTCAACTAGTAAAAAACATTTTTTGGAGCTATTAATACTGAAGTAATTTGAGTATTCAAGTATTGTGAAACTAATACTTGATTTGGACAAAATTTCTGCGTACTAATTAAACAGTTATTGATATTTAACACGTTTACTCACTCAATAATTGGGTAGATCAGATGTGTCATCTCTCAATTGTTTTTGAGAGTTAAATGAATTCACCATTAGGGTTTAATAACTTTTAATGGTGTATTTCTTAATGAGTTTGTGCCTAATTTTAAGGCATTCTGCGCTAAAAAGATAAAATATTTTTGGGCACTTTGAACCAGAATGGGTTAAAAACAAAGATGTTGACATTGTGACTTAGTGATAGTTTGTTAGCAATTTGCTAACATATTGTAGTTGAACTGTTCACCAGTAAATCCTGAGGGGCACTGGAGGCTGCAATACATCCAAAATAAGCAAACTATAGACAAATGATGACTCCAAAAAATTATTTTTGCTAGTATAATGAAATTTGTTAACGATTGTCTTCGTACTGATGTCCAACTTATTTGTTGTTATTTTTCTATCATTAAAATCACTCCACATTTGTGTTCTCGCTGTTTTCACAAATGGAAATATATGAGCCATAATTTGAAGGAAAAAGTAGTGTTTAATTTTGTTGATAAAAAGAAAGTTTATTCTCTTTTGGTGCCAAAATGACATTGATTGTTCAAGATATTCACAGTCAAAAGGGATAATGGAAATTGCGATAATAAAACTTAATATATCATGTATATGTATGTCAGTGTACTTCAGAAAATTCAATATTTTGTTTGTTTCAATAGTTACTTCTTTAATATACGAAATAAATGAGGATTATCACAGTTTTATTAATCAGACCTGAAATACACTGATATTGAAAATTTATCAACAATCCAATAATAAATAATAGGTTTTATTGGTAGCATATCGCCTGAAATTCCACATATTTAGGCAATGAAAAAAAATACATTTGAGAGAAAGAAGCTATCATAAGGTTTGGGTTCATCCCATTTCAATAGAGATACACCCCACTAATAGGAGGGTGTCATAACACTGTTGTCACCTGCCAAATACGGTCTAACTAACTCATTGATGTTTATAACCTAGGCCTATACCTACTTCCTGTTTTCAAATATTATTAAAACCTAGATTTTAATTTTAGGTTTCTAAATCTCAGACTTGCGATTTTCACAAGGTTGTTCATCTCGGCATATATCTTGAGCATGCCAAATTAAATGGAGGGATCCCTAGCGTGGAAAATTGAGATGTCAAGGGATATATAAAAGCTCTGTTATAAATCCAACGAATAGTTTAATTTCCTAGTTGGACATCGTACACTGACTCTTCTTATGGAGAAAAAATAGAATTAATTAAACTTAAAAGCAAGGGAATCTATTGTATTATATAAAAGATAATGTGTTGAATCTTACTCATTGACATAAATCAATCTTACAAATTGCATTGCCTTAATCCAAGTCTTCTTGACTAATTAGTTATACAGGTATATTTCAACAATTTTTGTTACGGTGTATAAAAAATTGGATGCATTTGATTATTTCTTCGATTAAATGCACTTTAGACAAGTTGAAATAGTAACTATAGGATTAACTAGTTAAAATTATTCTCTTATCTAAAATAGCAAATTTTCAATTATTACCTGTAAAATTGCCTTCAAATTGTCGACTTTTCTTATTAATTTTTACGCATTTGTTAAATCTTAATTTTTTTTTAAATTTATGTTTAAGCTTTTTGGCTATCAAAAATATAAAGTATTTTTTTTTGTAATTTCATGAATTATTATTCAATGTTAACAATGTTTATATAAAGTCTGTAAAAATTACGAAATTCCGTTTTATCTTAACACTTTGTTTTTTTCTTGTCTACATTCAAAGTGAATCCATAGTCTGACATTTCGCGTCATCTCGCGTTATGTCAATACTATGAATCTCCTTATCAAAATCGGAGAATGCATCATTTATTTAAAAACACTCGCATGTTTTTACTAGTTAAATATCTATCATTTCACAATGGGAACTTCAAGAAACTTTTCTATTCTTCACCGCACAAAATTGGAAAATGATTAATATTGTTTGGTGTCAACACATAAAGCAGTTAAAATTACAAGATTTTAAGTATTCACAATGGTAAATATCACATTGTGGTCAACTTATTTAAAATACACATTTTTTACCCTGAAGTTTTATGCATTAGAAGTAAAATACAGAATTCATAAAACTGTATCCAGAATATCTACAATTTGGTTTATGAAACTTCTATTTTAATTTGTCGTATCATATGAACTATTATTCTTTTGCCTAAGCACTGATATTTTATCACTTTCAAAAGATAAGTCAGTGTTGTTAATGCTTCCTTTCAATCTAAAGTAAAGTAGCATGCTACTATTATAGTAGAGCAGCCAAGAAAAAGTAGCAGTGGGCGCTACTTTACAGCTACTTTGCTCACTAGACGTGATTATTTCGATACATTTTTGTCAACTTTAGTTTCATTGGTTGATTTGAAAAATATTGTAGAATTTTATTTTGACGTGCCTCGACAAATGTGTTATTTGGATCATGTCTAGCAGTCATTAGGATAAAAGTGCGCCGCTTGTAGCGTGATATTTAACAGCACTGTTAAAAGGGTTGAGAAAAGTTATTATAATATTGTTCCTGTTAAAAATATAGGTGCATTTTTGATACAAAGTATTTTATAGGTTGTCGCTCACAGTCGCAATAATATATTTTAGACGGTGTAGAAATTGAAAAAAAAAAACTGCCATAGGTTGTATTCAAATATATATTAATTAGATTGTATAGCAAAATTTATAATCAATATATTAACCGAGAAATAGCTTTGTGATTTTGAAGAATTAGATATTTACACTAAACTTTTAAGCATTTACATCATGTCGTTATATTTTACATCGCAAAACTTATTATCCATTGTTTATATACGTTTTGATAAAAAATGTTTTTCATTTTATTTATATTATTTCTTTGAAATAAGATGAACGAGATAAATTAATTAAAAAAATAGCCTCATAATTTGTTTTATTTCTATTTATAAATATTTTCTTTTAATTAATTTACTGTATTCACGTTTAATATAAAATAAAATCATTATTTTTTGTCAACTTGTCTTTTTTTAATCTTAAAAACACCTATCTTGTCGGTAAATGGATCCTTAACAGATTGTATTATATGTACATGAGGAGATGTTTGAATGCATGGGAAGTAGTGAAAGGACTCAGTTAAGATAAAAGATTGTGGAATATGTTTTGAGACTTTGCGATTTCTCATATCAGTTGGATAATAAGATTTTTTGGTGTTTTGCCACGTGGTTTGGCATCATAAGCCAAACCACGCAGTAAAATATTTCTAAAAACCTTATCTAACTAAAGGGATTGTGGAGTTTTTTTGTGTTCTCTCCCTATCCTATAAGAGACATGATACAATTTCATATATGTTGCATTTTACACTTTTAAGTCTCTTGACAACATGCAGGGAAAGGATGTTTTTATACTTGGCAACATGCAGGGAAAGGATGTTGAATGTCTTTCAGGTTGAAATTACCGTATTTGAAACGCAAAAACCATTGACGAGCTGTCCTTTCATTCATAGCATCTTTACCGTACACTTCGCAAATATCGCGAGCAGCTTTGGCAGCTTTATTCCTTCGATTGAACGCAAATGAGGTGTCGAAAATGCTCACTTTCGTCTACTTGACATTCCATTTTGAAGGCTTGTAATCAAATCAAATAATATATGTACCGTAAAAACAAACACAATATCTTGTAGAGCAGAAAATTTTCTTTCGAATGACGTATAACCTTTACCATTTTGTTTTACTTTTGGTGCTAATTTTTTATTTGGAAAAAAACGGACACAACTTATGTTAACACCTATAGTTGGGAAATTCGAGTCCTGTGACAGCTCACAAATTTGCTCCAATACAACCTTATGTAATGTATTTACCTAAATAACTTGCTATTTATTAGAATTGAGGCTTATATTAAAGTTAATAAAATAATTAAAGTTACTGAACATCGTTACAAGGTTGTATTGGGGGAAATTTGTGAGCTGTCACAGGGCTCATCCTAGAATTTCCGAACTATAATACATTGAGTCAATCTGTTTGTGATGCTTTATAAGAATATAGGTACTATACACACAAATTTAAATATTGACTGACAAGTCAGTCGGCTTAACATGTTTCAAGTCACATTCTAATACTCGTATTTCACTATCTCGGCTTTTAGGTTCACTCACCCAGTGAAAACCCAATTTTAGATTCAAGCTAATGGTTCCTGACTCTTCTAGGATAAGGGGAATGACATTATTCATTTTATATCTTAAAAGAATAATAATGAACAAAGGAATTTAATCAAAATGATAAATAAATAAATTGTATGAAATTTTATTATTTATTCAATAAAAAAACAAGATTTTTAAAATAATCACATTTAATTGAGCCACCATCATTGTCCATTCACATTCTTTTATGCACTTTTCTTATTTTAACAATAAAATATACATACAAAATGTTCTCCAAGTCTTTCAAATTAATGAGTTTGTAAAATTACCAAATACAATGGAATCACCTTAGGCAACTCTAAGCTACACACATTGTCTTTCACGGAACTTTTAACTTCTAAGAATTTGAAATAGATATTTTCCAAAAATAAAAATCTCAACAAGTTAATTAATTTAATTTAATAATTTATAACATATAATCTTTATTGCCAGGTTCGTACTTTTCTTCCATTACTGAGAGTGTTCTTTCTGTAGAATGGCAACGAGCCCTCCTGGCGGGAAAAACAACATCTCCGTGACAACTTCAAAAATCCTTGCCCATCGCACCAGATAACTTCTTCCTGCTTTAACAATAACACCATCCAGAGAGAAGACAGATGGTGCCTCTATAGAAAACAAAAATCAATCACCCAACATGCCCCGCCCCGCCACTCTAAGTTTAAATAAGATTTGGGACATGTTGCTAATAAAAAATGTATTTGTATTATATAATACTAACAATACAAATAGAGAAAATGTTAATGCAATTTTTTATTCAATTTTACAAGATTCAGATAAATACTCAGACTTGGTTTATTTTATATTTATCTGAGTTGATTTACTAAAAAATGACCATGAAATATCTATCAATGAGGTTTGTAAAGTGTAAGATATTTTTATTCCCCTGTTCATTCAACATGTCCTAGTTGCACTTAATTGCACTTAATTCACCTAGTTGCACTTAATTCTCCACTAATTCACAGTCACATATCTGAATTTATTGTCCAAAACTCCTTAAATATTTAGTATTAGAGTAGTTTTCCATACTCTATTTTTCAACTCTCTTCTTTCTTTTTATTTATCATTTGTTGGTTGTTTGATTAATTTAAAAAAAATCATGAACTTTCTGTTAGGTTAAAACAAAAATTTGTTCCGGTTTTCCCAATGGGCATTAGGAGCGATTTATGTTGATGTACATAATATCCAATTAATAAATCTTATATCATATCATCAGTTGACAGTTCTATAAAAAACTGTCGATTTAATAAATACTTGCTGTGGGAATTAAAAAATAGGTCAGGAATTGCATTTTCACTATTAATTAATGCTAATCGGAAAAAAAAACAGTATTGAAATACACAAAGATTTGTGCTGTACATATCACCTGTTGAGAATCATAGTTGCGAAACCCCAAGAAATCGATTTTCGAGTTAAAACTACCAAATGGCACTACCTTGAAGCGGCAAGGAGTTGAAATATACTTTCGCCACTTATGCACGTAAAAAAGGAGCCATTTTAGTGCCATTTGGTAGTTTTAACTCACAAATCGTTTTTTTGGAGTTTCGCCACTATGATTTTCAACAGGTGATATATGGAGACAATGCAATAACAGAAAGAATAAGTTAAAATCGATTTTCTTTCTGTGACATTAATGACCTCCGTGGCCTAGTTGGTAAGACATCTGTCTTAGGGATTATTGGTTCGATTCTCATTGTAACCCAGATTTTTATTAATTAAAGGATTCCTGTCTGGTTTTTACTCGAGTCCTTTTATACAACTTTCTGCAGATTTGAAAAAAATTGCCACATGGTAATAAACCTGCCAGTATACAATAAAAGTGAAACACGATACATTACACCGCACCGCACCATTAATGTAATAAATCACCGGATGGAATGAAAACTTGTTCCAGTTGCATTTGAATGTTATATGCTACGCACAATAATTGCCATATATTAGGCCTTCTGATTATCACTTAGTCCCATTGAAAAAATCTTCTTTGATAGAATAATGAAGCTGCCTGATAGTTATTGGATAAAAGGAATATATTCGTACATAACTGAATAGTTTAATATTTCTATTTAATACATAAGTTTTTTTTTAAATCCAATGGAATTTTTGCTCTAACCCAGTATAACAATTGAAATACTTTGTATATAATAATTATATTATTTGCTTGTTCATCTGGTTGACAACGATAGTAAAAATGATAAATTCCAATTGCAGAAAAATTTACCTGTAATTATTTTATATTCATATAAAAAACTGATAAGCCTCTAAAGTGGTCCCACTTTAATTTTTATTGTTTTTGTATTGACCCATCAGGCGAACATTAAGAAAAATGTAAAAAACCTTATTTTATATAATAGCATAAATTTCATTGTGAAATAAATAGCTAAAATCAGAACATGCGACTTATCTATTAGAATAGAAATTCGACTTGAAAAAAATATTGAACAAAGAGAAAAAATGTACCAATGTACGAGGCGTATCCAGTAAGTAAGTGTACTGAGGCTCTCACGACCGGGTGGATTTTATTTTCGACATGTTGGCTACACTTCCGTGTAGCCTGACCCTTTCCCTCCGCAACGAGACCGGTTCGAGGTCAGTACGTTGAGAAGTGTCGACGCGACAACACGTTTCGTGAAAAATGTCAATCCAATCTCCCGCCAAGTGCGAAATACGCGGCGTCATCCGTTATCTCGTTTGGAAGGGAAAACCTCCGGTTGAGGTTTATAATGAGGTGAAAACTGCATATGGTGATAAAGCTAGCAGGGAGTCTGCCTGCTGCACGACAATGCCAGACCACACACGGCCAACGCCACGAAGGAACTGCTCGCCTCGTTTAAATAGGATGTCCTGAACCATCCCGCACATTCCCCTGACCTAGCACCTTCAGATTACTATATCTTTACCTCCCTGAAGCTGCACATGGGTGGAAAAAGGTTTTCAACCGACGAGGAAGTAAAGGAGGAGGTGGAGAAGTGGGCGGGAAACTACTTCGAGGAAGGCATCAAAAAGTTGATACCCCGCTTCACCACCTGCATTGAGAGGAATGGCGACTATGTCGAAAAATAGCTTACATATGCACTACGGTAACCACGTAATTTTTTTGTTTAAATAAAAAAAATTGTAACCTACAAAAATTCAGTACACTTACTTTCTGGATATGCCTCGTAAATCAACCTCAATTTGAAATCTACGTCCCAAATTCATAGTCAAACATAAATCTTCAAGAAATTAGTATTTTGAGTTGAATTTCATGCAAATTTATTATAACTTCCTTAAATGTAGTTTCATCACCTAACTTTCAAGTTTGGAGTGTATGAGATCCAACTCTGTATATAAACCACGGAATTTTAAGGTTAGAAACTAGTATTTAGGCTGGACTATATGCATCGGGCCTGGGATCTCGAAAAAAGTTAAGTGTAATAAAAAAAAACAGCTATAAAAAAATATTTATTTATAAATTAACATTTTTTCACATATTTTTTATTCCATTTTATAATTTGAGGAATAATCCACAAATGTTGGCAACAGCTGCTTTCTTAGAAAAATTAGAGTTGTTGATTTCGCATTAAAATATGAAATGTCGCTCTATGGAAATCTTTTTTGATTAAACACTTTGTTTAGTGTAATTCTTTTCCTGATAAATCAATTAGATATTTTATTTTATTTCATTTGCTTCCTTCTTTATAAAAAATAACGACAAATTTGTCATAAAAAACAAACACATCTTCATTTTCTTAACAAAATCTCAAGTAATATCAATTGGAAGGACGATTGATTATTTGTTTATCGACTTCTGTTATTCGTTGAAGTAAATCCAAATTGATTTGGCAATTATTTAGACATATGCTTATATTTGAAAATTACATAAAAAATCTACGAGTTTTGTATTGTATATTACTTACAATAAGATTCCTTCAAGTTCTAAATTATTTATTCTTACGTTTTTGGCACCAAAACTGTTTTAGGTCTGTTATTCATGATAATTTCAATGAACGTACATTTAAATTGGCTCATTTGAGCATAATTTAATTATACAAACAGATCCACAATTACATTTAACTATACAGTAAAAGTCCGTTAATTAGAAGAACAATAATTAGTATTTTTTTCTATTTTCTAAGTCTTAAAATCAACTTTTTGTGATAAATTCTATTGTTAATTCGAAAAACTTCGTATTTCGTAAATTGTAATGTTTTTTCGCCAAAAAGTATTGATGAACTCTAATAATTCAAAATTTTCTATGCAAATCATAGATCCACATAGTAACCAATCCTGGCGGCAGGACTGCTGATGTATTACGCACCGGCGAGCAGTTGGTTACATTCCCGGGATTTTCCCTATATCAAAAGATTCAATATTGAAAATACCTCGAAATTATTATAATTATCCTAAGTTCTTTTCATTTAAATGATTACATAGTTTTTATTTTACCTTTTTACAACTGTGCATTAATTATCAAAAACTTTAAATCACAGATTATATCGTAGTCAATTGAACGGCTAAATAAAAACTAGTGACATCGTCATATTTATATTACGCATGCAAACAAAAACAAGTGAATCTGTGTAAAACAAGTGACTATGTCAAAATCAAAAAAATTACAATTATAGTGTTATTATTTATTCGTACACATTGGAATTAATTCGTGACCATGAATTTTTATTTATTTATTTTATTATGAAAAATGTTATTATGTCTACATACTGCGGAAATATGTCAACAAAAATTTTACTTCACTTAGATTATTTTTACAGTAAGAAAAAATGACCGTGATGTTCTCAACTGTTGGGAAGTGCCGCACAAATTTTTGTTTTTTTAGTGATTATGTCATTCGTAATTCTATTTTTTTTTTGTGAAATTTGGTCCCCTGAATTTCTAATTAATGGACTTTTACTGTAGTTATTTTATAATGATGTTTTATGTATTAAATATTAGACCAATTCAACCACTGTAACGCAAGCCATATAATCTTAGGAATAACTCACATCATATTTTTTAACTAAGCTAATTCAGTTTTATAACCAACTGAATATGCAATGGATACTCGTAATTCAAATATTGATAATTTGTATTTTTTATACATTGGTTTTTGCTATTGCTCTATCAAACATGTAAACAGCAACGATAACAGACCTGTAGGAAGACACAAGGAAATGTGAAAGGACAAGAGGACACGTTGTCCAGGTGTTTGTTGAAAGGTGGGATTTAAGTTGACACGAAATATTCAAAAAGGATCATGATGGATAAAGGGCATTATTATCGATTCAACCCCAGCTCTGGAGAGGGTCCGTAGGTGTTTTTTTTTTAAAATAAAAAGTAAATTGAGAGTAAAATTGAGTTTGTTTTCTATTTGAAGTTATCATGAATAAAGACCTTTTATAATTTTTTTTATCCTTATATAAATACATCTTGACGAGTTTATAAAAAGATATTTTACAATGAGAATAGCTCATTTAGTTTTAATGTAAAGATTATCTATAAATATAAAAGACAATTATTATAATATACCATAAACTTAAGGTGTTTTTTTCAACTTTTACATATGCAGAATCATCATAACCTTATGCATATAAAAATTTTCATAACTGCTGTTTTGTATAAGGTAAAATCAATCCAAAAAAATTGGCATTTCTTTAAAAAAAGTAACAATCAAAATGTTTTTGGTAAATTTTCTACATGATAAAAGCAATCAGTAAAACATCAAAAAAAAAATTTAAAGGGTCAGCTTTCTAAACCGTGCTAAACAATATTTTTAAAAATAATCTTTCACTCATTCTCTGAAGGATGTTCATTTTACCCATTTCTTTTCCCTCGTATGGGGGTCTTCCTACTACGAAAGAATAGGTGAATCTTTTAGCTACACCATCGCTTCGTGATATACTGTTGAACTTCCGTAATCCCCCTGGGAACTAATACAGCGAATATTCTCCAACGATGTAATTCATGGTCTCCAGAACACCGCACCCGCAAAGGAAAGACTCCACTAGCCCTTATCTATACGTGATGTAAGAGTAGCCACCATAATCACTATGGAAATATATAGCAGCTAAATATGGAATTTGATAAATCAGAATGATACCAAACTCATTGTGCAGCAAGCTAAGGAGAAACAGAAAAAGGAAAACTTGAGTTTGTTCAATGACAAAGGTCACCGATACATTAGTTTGTGTAAAGGGAATGAATAGATTAGTTATATAGCAAAGATGAGGGATCAATACAGCAGAAGACATCTGAAGTTTGAAAGCATATACTGGCAGGGTAGCAAAGAACAGAAAGGAATAGTTATATCTTCCATTAATCTACTGTTATATTGTATTATATACTCAAATACATACAAGATATTAATTATTATAATATACAGTGTGTTATGTCCGTTTAGAGAGTTGACCCTTCAAAGTATTATTTTGATATTTTACTTATTGATTTTATAATGTATAGAATAAATTTTATGATCGAATATGTTTTGAGGCTTTCGGGACGGTTCTTCACATCAGTTGAATAAGGTTTTTCGGACTGTTTTTCCGTGTGGTTTGGCATCATAAGCCAAACCACGTGGTGGTAAAACACTCCGAAACCACATCTAACAGATTTTATGATAATTTAAATCTGCAAAAGGACTCAAACACAACAATAAAAGAATATTTTATAAATATATTTCTATATTGTCCAATGATAAAAGTATAACAGATCTTTGTGTTTAACAAGATTCCCAACACACTTTCTGGATGATCGATGTTTTTATTAAATTTTTCTAAATTTTCAACACTTTTCACTTGATGAATTCATTCATCAATTTTATAGCAGATTTCTAGTTAATATTACAAAGGTCAGTGCCGTAACTAGGCCGGTGCACAAGCACAGGGGTCAGAATAAAGGAGACCCCGAAATGGAATTAATAAAATATTTGTCATATAAAAATATTTTCAAAGCTTTAAGTTTGAAACCTCAACACAAATACAAAACATTAACATTTCAACTCCACTTGGTATTCATACACAACAGGCTCTTTATGATTTAGTATTAATTGAGTCGATGATAACAATATTGCTTCCCAAATATTTCTCACATTTTCCATTTCTACTGCTTTGTGTGAGTGAAGTTTCAGCAAATCAAAATTAATTAAGAAAAATTTACAATCGACTATCGGAAAGAACAATTAACCAATCTTTCCATAATTTTGATTTGATATAAATTTGTTAAATAAATTAAAAGGTAATAAATGAATTCACTGAAATAAAAGTAATGGAATTATTTTAACCTGCAATTAACATAATTAAATTACTTTAAAAAATATATGTGAATGATTTTGTGTATTGCTTACGTACACAAAATAATTTATAAACAATTGTTACATTTAATTTATTATCCTTCCAAAAAAGATTTCAAGGGTCCAAAATAAATCTTTGTACATGGCACATGAAAAGCTAATTACGGCACTGATCAAGACAATATAGTATTTATCTAATAATTTGGTTAAATAAAAAAAGAAATCTGTTACAAATTGAAGTTTTTATATTAAAACTTTATAATATCACTAATGCTCTGACTGAATCTCATATATCTACGTTTCATGTATTAAGTGATTTTTTTAACCAATTTGTAGCTGCCAATATGTCTATTACACCTTAAACAGAATTAGAAATGGTGGTAATTAACTAGAGGTGCGTCTTTAAGTAAATTCACGTGTTGAGCGCCCAATAATATAGAAATATTTCTAGGATATTAAATTTATAAATAAATAAAGTTCCTTTGAATATTCCGCGCATTATTTATAATTTTAACAGTAAGTTCATAGCAGTCAGTTTATTTGGAATACCAGCCTGTATTGAAATCATATGTGAATGAGTAACAAAAGACGAAAGAAAAATGTTGAAAAATTTCATAATTTTGAAGTCAATTGCTGATTGCACTTTTGCACTGCATTATAAATTTCCCACCATTTATCGTCTATTGTCAGATTGTCGATATTTTGGTTTTCTAGTCAAAATATTTTCACTGTCTCAAAGTATGTATGTATGCACATACATATCATCACACCGTGTCCCTTACGGGGTAGTCAGAGAGATCAAATCTCCAAACTTTTCTATCTAAACACACAACTTTTGCCTCATCCACATTCATACATTTCATCATGCATAGTCTTCTATTATTCATTCTTCTCGCTTTACCTTCTTTCAAAATCTTGTCTATTTAGTCCAGTCACGATTTCTTCAGTCTACCTCTTCCACGCACACCTTGCACTTCTGACTTGTATATTCGCTCAGTCATTCTTTTATCATTCATTCTCTCCACATCTTCAAACCATCCTTTCTTCATCTTACTTAAAACATCAATTTTATCCATGCATTCATTTCTGATGTCTTCATTCCACCTTATTTCATACATTGACATTTCACAAATTTTCCTTACTGCACATGTATATATATGTAAATCCATATAATGAAAACATGAAGCATATTGGAATATGAAAATGGAAAAATATTATTCAGTATAAAACATATTGTTTATATAAAAGCAATGTAGGGAATAAAAACCCTTTGCGAATTTTTTAGTTCAGAAAAAAATTACATGATGGCCTTACATACAGCTTGAGAGATATCAGATCATTCATGATATCAAATAAACTGATTACATGAATTAATGCTTCAATTTTAATACATCGATTGACGTATCTTGAAACATACAACAAAAACCAACTTAATCTAATGATTTGAAATCTTCGGCGGTGTCGTACAGATAATATTTTAAATTTATAGATATATCCTTACAAAAGTAAGTTTTTTATGTAATTGGATCCAATTTCAATTTCTATTAACTCTGAAGGTGAAACAATGAAGAATAGTAGTCTAGAGAAATGTAGATACGAGATCAAGTCAGAGGAGATTAAAGGAAACTTTTTATTTTCCTCAAATCTTTATGCAACAATAAATTATAAATACAGTAAAGATTAAAAAAAAACGTAATTCAATACATTTAATCCTTTGCCACTCATAATTTGTTGATGATTCAAACATTCACTAAAAAGTCAAAAGATTTGCACTGTTTTCTTAAAAAAAAGTTATTGTTCGCACAAAAACAATTGACATTAAAGTCATCGGTTAACTTTGGAGATTGACTCTTCCATTGGCGTAGTTGTTTTAAACCTAGAGATGAGATCGTGAATGTTCCTCAACTTGTCCGGATTCCTGTATGCCTTGGCTATCTGAAGCAGTCTGGTCCTTCCTTCCGTCTGAAGATCCACAACTCCCCACATCCTGAGCAGTCTTAAACAGTTCTTCACCCCGTCAGTTGATAGTGCTTCTCCTAAAATAAATATTTATTTGTTAAACCAAAGAAGTAAAAAAAATATTGAGACTTTTGGGAGTGAATCAAGAAGAAATCTGGAACAATATAAAAATTATTGAGACTTTTGGGAGTGAATCAAGAAGAAATCTGGAACAATATAAAAATTATTGAGACTTTTGGGAGTGAATCAAGAAGAAATCTGGAACAATATAAAAATTATTGAGACTTTTGGGAGTGAATCAAGAAGAAATCTGGAACAATATAAAAATTATTGAGACTTTTGGGAGTGAATCAAGAAGAAATCTGGAACAATATAAAAATTAAGGCAAAAAGGAAACTGGCGGGGTACCCATCGGTGAGACAGGATAATGTTTTCATTGGAGCTTCAAAGATCCTTTTTTTCGTGTTGGATGGTTGTTTTTTGTTTTTAAAGAGGTGCCATCTATGTCTCCCCTCTGGATGGTGTAATTGTTAAAGCAGGAAGAAGTTATCAGGTACGATGGGCAAGGATTTTTGAAGTTGTCATCATCGACCAGAAATCCTGATCGATGACGTCGCAAATTATTATTTGGGCCCATTTAGATTAGGCCCATAGTTATTCATAATTTTTTACTTACCATATTTACAATCGCCATTATCAAGCATCACTTTCATTTCAGCCAAGATATCCTGTACAAACTCCGACTCCTTGGTGCTGGCAGGCACTCCGTTCTCCGAAACTAGCAGTCTGGGAAGACACTGCGTTGTTATACTGTACACATCGATCAGGGGCCTGAGGACAGTCTGCATGTATTGTCTAGAAAAAACTAAATAATTAATTATTCCTGATTAAAATGCTTAAGCCTTATCGGTGACATTCAATCACCTCACACGCGTCTCAGTGAGTTCTTAAATAAATAAAAATTCACAACTCTTAAAGAAAGTAGCTGAGTAAATGCGGTGTTTTCTTTTAACCAGAGTACACATTTCAGTGGACATTAGTTAAAACTTTCCAGCATAATCCAAAGAAACATTGATTTGCTAACTGAGTTATGAAATCTCGGAACAAATTGCCCAATAGTGTGGTGAGTGCTGTGGCATTGCACCAGTTAAAAAACTGCCTGGTCAAGGTTCCCTACACACAAACCTAGAAGTGCCGTTTTTTTTTCTTTGCTTATCGTTTTAATTTTAATTTATGAATATATGACAGTTAAACTTGATCTAGATATTAACAGCAAATAACTGTTGATTTTAGGTTAGCAGCAATATCGTGCGGTTTTCTAATGGTTGCTGTATACGATAAGCATTCAAACGTTCGGGGTTTGAATCCCGAGTGTTACTTTTTTCAGTCTGAATGTATTGTTGTACTAGCTGCTGATATCATCTGTGTATTGGCATTCTTGCTAAGAAAGCAGAACTAAAGTGCAACAGTTTGCACACAATAAATCAATATATGTACAGGCAGCAAAGTTGTAGATTGAATACTTATGAATTACTGCAAATACCTTTCTTTGACGATTGCCGGATTTTGATTGACCGAGTAGAGAGTAAAGTTAGAGGGTGAAGCAGTTGGTTCCTCCCCTCCATACACAGCATAGGAAAACCTGATGCTAGAGATTTGGTCATCTGTGTAGTTCTCATTCTAAAAAAAAAAAAGGAAATGACAATGAGGAAAGTTCCATTTGACGAGGTATTATTGTCCACATTATAAAACAGGTCATTGTTTGCTATGCTTTAAAATTTATTATACCAAAAATGTTTTGTAAAATAAATCTAAGAGTATGATGCAAATAATTACATAAAAATAAGTTAAAACACATAGAAAAAAGCCTAACGGTAAGGGGGTTAAGGCACTAAAAGTATACAACTTCATTGGAAATTATTAAAACATTGTTTTGTGTTCTGAATATTTTTTACAAGTCAGTTTCTTTTAATTACGAAATAAATAATGATAAAAAATCAATGCATAATTCCCTATATATTTTTGAGGAAACTTTTCTCCATCATATGGCGATAAAACATAAATAAATTTTGAGAGTGATGGGTGATGGTGTACTACCTTGATCAAAAAGTTTTAGGACTTTATTCATAAAATCGAAAATACAAGTTTATTCATCAAAATCGATATGGTCCCCTTCAAAGTACTCCCCATCGACTGCAACGCACTTACGCCAGCGCTTGATCCAATCCTCGAAACACCGCCGGTACTCAATTTTCAGTATGTCCATCAGAGCCGTCTTCGATTTTTTCATGACATCCTCTCGGGCGCTGTAACGCATTCCGCAAAGCGGTTTTATAAGTCGGTTGAACAGGAAAAAGTTGCAGAGAGTCAGATCAGGTGAATTCAAAGGCTGCTGAATAGTAGTTGTGTTGTTTTTGGTCAAAAACTCATGGAAATCATGTCTTTCGCTATTTCAACGCGGTCCTTTTTTTGCATGAAATTGAGGTCTTTCGGCACCAGTTTTGCAGTGACACGTCTGAGGCCCAAATCATTAACCAAAATGTCTTGAGCGGATCCAAAAGCGATATTCAAGTCCTCTGCCAGCTCTCTGATGGTCAATTTGCGGTTTTCGGCCAACATTTTTTTGATTTTATCGATGTTTTCATCGGTTTTCGACTGCCACTGCGTTCGTCATCCTGGACTGACTCACGATCACTTCTGAAGCGTTCGTGCCACCGAAAAATACTTCTCCAACATTTCCAAGGTCTGCAGACCGTTAAATCCGTTTTTCACACAAAATTTAATGCAAACTCGTTGATGCACAGTTGATGTAATTTTCAAACTTGCAAAAAAACTAAAACATGCAGAAATGTTGATGTACTCAGTACAGCGTAACTTTTACAAATGTCAAACTATGACGCTGAAATTTGGAGGGAAGTGTCAATGATAGATGTGGTAACCTAACAAAAAAAAAAGAATTCCAATCGGGTGACTGACAGCGCCACACGGTGGCCAGTCCTAAAACTTTTTGATCAAGGTAGTATATCGTTGGGACAGGATGCTATTTTCACTGAAGCTTTGAAAATCCTTTTCTTCGTATTGGGTAGTTGATTTTCGTTTTTGCAAAGTCAGTGTCTTCTCACTGGATAATATTATTGTTGAAGCACAAAAAAAGTAATCAGGTGCAATGGGAAAGGATTTTTTAAGTTGCGTGCAGAGAATGTTTTGGGTTCACCGCCATTCGACAGAAAGAAATAAACTCTCCGTAATGGGAGAAACGTACAAACCTCAAGGATTATATTTCCATGTCATAAATTATCTATATAAATAAAAATGTAAATGTTCGTTAATTGAAGATGGCTAATCTCCGGAAGTTCTCTACCGATCGCTTTGAAATTTTGACTTAAGTTGATATTCGTCAACGGAAATGTTTTTTCATTTTTATTTATATATATATATCAGTGTATATAATAAAATTTTTAAATCAGAAATGAATATTTACGCGAACCTGTGTTTCGACATGGAATTAATTTGAGCTGTCAGATTTCATTTTCGACATTTCGGAATTTACGATCATTTAATCTTAAATAAATTATAAATAAATTATTTATTAATTTTATGTTTAATAATCTATATAAATAAAAATTTAATCATTAATTTTATAAATAATAGAAATTTTATATGTATTACGTACCTTTATAAGTCGAGACACGAAACAATTGCGATCTGTTTTATCGACTGTTTTAAATTACGTAATTGCTCACTTGACATCGCCATTTTAGAAATGCATTGACTGGTGATCTACGATTCTGAATCATATTTACGTTCAATATATATAAAATTTTATTTATATAGATAAGATAATAGATAATTGACTTCAATAAATGTGGTAAGTTATTGATATTATATTTAAATAAAAAAATATGAAGTAAAGTCGTTCATTTAAAAAAAATACTAATTACGAACATGCGATGTATTTTACGTTAAAATATAACTTGATAAAAAATTATAAAAAATAGTTATATTGTCATAAAATTGACTTAGTGATTATGGTAAGTTGTTTAAGTTTAAAAATAATGGACTTAAGAATTATATTTGATGAAAAACTTTCATTATTGATTCATATTTCAAAAGTTAACCTAAATTTTTTCAAATTTGCATTAGTAGAATAATCAGTTACTTATATGTAATCAATTTTACAATTGAATTTAAGCTTAAAATATAAAGCACTTACAATTATATTTATAGATAACAACAGAGAAAAGAATAGTGACACATACATCCAAAAATTCAGAAAAATTAAACGAGATACAGGGAAAAGATATTATACTCAAACTGGAAACATTATTGCTGTGTTATACATACATAACATATATTGAACTTAAATACACATATAATTATTAAATAATTTTAAAACAATGACTTTAATTTATTATTACTACTGCTTTTTGTATCCTCATGTTAATTTAAGATAAAGTTGTATTATTTGTCAATAATTTTAAGTACTTGTATAACCTGTCACATGTTCATTTGTATATAAAGACACTTTTATGTCATTAATTAAATAAATAAATTATTTGGTGGTACATTAGAAAGAAGTACCCGTAGAAATATCGCAAAAAAAAATGAAAATTAAAACAAACTTTTACGCTGCTCAGTTCCTTTTTTAATGTTTCAGAATTTTATATGTTTTAACTTTCTTTTTTCGTTTTCAGTGCAATCGATCTGCTTTAGTTCATCAAAACATCGAAGAAGCAACAGAACGACGTGTATCCAGACTTGAGAATGCACGGGGATTATCTCGATGTTTATGTCGAAGAAGCAGCATAACGACGTGTATCCAGACTTGAGGATGCACGGGGATCGAGATCTGTAGATTCAGAACTGGTTCGTTCTCATCATAATGTACGCGACAGGCTGATAGAAACTGAAATAGGTCAGTAGGAATATCAAAAGTATCTTTTTTATATAGAATTAAATTTTATGTTTATATTTCAAAATCTATCAAATCGTATGTAGAAATGGAGTTTTTTTTTATTAGTTCCAATTATCTATTTGTCTTCCCTTAAAATTTAATAAGTTACAATTATCGCTTTGTGTTCCTTAACATTTAATAAGCTACTTTTATGTTTCGCAATTTTATATGTTGTATGAAATACTCTACTTTGTGGCGACACGTAAAGACGTTGAAATTAACTACAAATATGCGTGTCCAGCTGCAAAACGATCGATCAGTTGAGATATTCTCACATCAATCGTATGTAGAAATGGAGATTTGTAACAAGATGTATTAATTTGTCATTATTGTTACTTTTTTGTAATGTATTTACCTAAATAACTTGATATTTATTAGAATCGAGCCTTATATTAAAGTCGATAAAATAATTATAATCACTGAACGTCGTTACAAGGTTGTATTGGGGCAAATTTGTGAACTGTCATAGAAATCAGAACGTTTGATATTCATCCGTTTGACACGGACCAAGCTTTGCTCTGAAGAATACGTTCATTCGCGAGATGCAGTTGTAAATGACGGTAATAGAACTAAGGTTGGAAGACTATAACTTATGCAATTTAGTGATGTCAAAAAAAGAATCGGTTGAAAAAGTATTTCCCTATATTCAAATCACTTATAAGAATCAAGATTGGGTGAGTGAAAGAGATATTGTTGGCGCGAAGAACAAAGACGTCTATGAACTTACCAATATTATTCAGTTCCTTTTTTAATGTTTCACAATTTTATGTGTTTTTGTTATAACTTTCTTTCTTCTTTTTCAGTGCAATCGATCTTTCATTTGAATTCAAACCATATCGTGAATTGACCTATTGGAGTGACGCGATCATTTGCGAGCACGGCGATAAACGCGACAGACTGAGAGTGACTGAAAGACATCAAAAATATTGTATACCCACAAGCATTGTGAAATTAAACATAATTGAAACGTGTGCTTTCTCTTTTCTTTCTTTTCCATTTAACCAGACTGAGCCACAGCAACGCGTGGCTGGGTACAGCTAGTTATTAAATAAAATTAATTTTGATAAACACAGAGTTCGGTTCTATCAACACACATTTGAAAACTATTGAAATAAATTGGAATCAATAAAAATTTTTAGAGCTTCCAAAATTATTTTTATCTCTGATTTGAGCATGGTCTGGAATGTGAGACATTTAATTTATCGAATGCCATATCTTTACCATGTACTCATTTCACATAAATACAAAGCTAAATCAATGCTCAGATCATTATTTATGGACGAAAAAAAAATGTATTATTTATTGTGGCAAGATTGTCGCATGCTATTAGTCGCCATTTTAGATAAACAACAAAGATAAAAGATTAGTCACCTTTCACTCAACACAGTCGACTTAAGGACCACTGCAATAATTTTTGTTGTAATTGTTTTTTGTATTGACGATTCCTAATTAATTAAGTGATAATGACTGTGAACTAAAGGCTGATGCATTAAGTAAGATGAAGAAGTGCACGCTGAGATGGTTTGGATGATGTGGAAGGAATTAATGAAGAAAGACTAACTAAACAGTTATATAGTGCAAATGTGAGTGGAAAGCGTGTGAGAGAAAGACCAAGGAAAGTAAAGTTGTATCAAAGAAGTGATATTGTGAAAGAAGGAAATGTAGGAAGTCAGAGAAATCGTAGAAGTTGTATGAATGTGGAAGAGGCGAAGGATGTATGTCAAGATAGGAAGGTCCGGCGCTCTGTCTTCTCTGCTTACCCCGACAGGGAGATGGCGCCGATGGTGTGTAATTAAAAATATTGTTTATTTATCTTAAATTGAATTTCACATTTCAACATCACACATCTCTTAATGAAGAGGTTATATTAACCCTTTAAGTGCCGGAAGTTATTAGTATGGCCGCACCCAGCAGGCCGGGATTTTTTCAACAAAAATAAAACCTAAAAATTTTATATTTTTTGTATACAGATATAAAGGATATTATGAAAACTTACTAAATACATACACCGTGGGGCGTTTGAGCTGCCGTTCACTCAGAAAAACACATTTTAAATATTCACAAAATGTCAGGGTTGTCACAACTTGACACAGAAAACACGTTTACTTATAAATATAGTGGAATATAATATACTTTGTAAACTAAAATCAACAAATCATCTGTATGATGTATAATAAAGCACAAAAGGTAAATAAACTATAAAATAAAACCGTAAAAAGTCTATATAAACGTCGTATTATGCCGCAAAACTACCCCCAATAACCAAAGAATACATGAAAACACACTTTGTAAATAAATACTTTGAAAAATTAACAAAAATAACGCACAAAAGTTAAAAATCAACCACTGAACAAAACTACAAACGAAGTCATTATAAATTATCGCAATTACGTCGCAAAAAACTGTAGTCGGTAACCCTGTATCAGAGACACGTATTGACTGTCAGTGAAAGCTTTTAGAAAGATAACTGTAACTTTGATAATATCGGTAAATTGTAATATTTAAGTATTTCTTGACCATCCCAATAGATGTCACTATGTGTTATAATTTATAAATTATTACAATTGGATTTGATATTGGCTTGTGACAAGCTCAAAGGAGAGCGCGTTTACGCGTTCATTTTGTATGGCCGGCCTGGCGAGCACTGAATCGGAGAGCGCGTCAACACGCTCGTGGCAGAGAACCGGTTAACATTTCGATTATAAAAATTAAGTACTCTGATTTAACGATATATAACCATTACTTTCCTAAATAATCTACTTCTGTATAATGGTTCGGTGGTCTAATGCAATAGTAAAGTGACGATTTCTCATCATCAATATGCACACGATAAAAAAAAAACAACATACATTTCATTGATACATGAATCGGCCCATTCGTGAAGTCATAGTTTACGAGTTTTGAGGTAACCTTATAATATAATATTTATTAGTTCATCAACTATTAGTTTTATTGTCTATTTATTTAAAATAAAATATTCTTGTTTGATGGAAATGAAATTCACGATTCTAGTAAAGAAAATATCTAATCAATCAATTTAATTAAAGTCACTAAGAAAAAAGAAATCCAAGTACCTTCCTAGTGACGAGCCATTCTTTATAGCACATAGAGTGTATTGCCTCGCCGACTACATCCTCCAGGGTCTGACAGGGCTTGCACAAGATGAACTCCTGTGACAAAATCTCACACAGTTGCAGGCTCATCTCTGTAAGATCCTGCCAAGACACGTACATTCCGTTCTCTTCCACGCTGTCTCCTGTGAGGACTTGGAGGGCTGTGGCTGAAATGAATAATGTAAATAATAACTGATCTAGTGAAATGTTAGTCAGAATTTAGAATGGTCTTTCGGTAACAATCTTCTATATAAAAGAACAATTGTTTAGATCAATAACTTATCTCTTAAAATATATTAAAAATAATGTATCTAACTGTGAGGGGAATACAAACAGTGATGTTGAAACACAGAATTAAAAAAGGAATACATGTAAAATGAAACCCTGTTTTTACGTTTTTGAAGGGACTGATAAAAAAACGTAATTAGAGGGAAAACGTAGATTCGGGGTTAGAAAAAAAATTTAAAAATTGAAAATTATTTTTTATTTAGATAATCACGCGAATCGGTTTGGTACATATTTTTGTGCTGGTTTACAGCTCTTTCGATCTTATAAATCGATAAGAAAGTTTCGCCTTGTACGTTTTCAATACTAGTAAAGTAGCTTTTACATGGTAAGGCCCTCAATATGCCTCATAGCATCTTCTTTTGTTGGAATTGGATGGATTAAGTTTACCTCTTCTTCGCCAGATAATTTTTCATCGGGTAAGTTTTCGTGGATGTGACTGTCCACTATATCATCGATATCCATAACTTCAGATGTCATCACAATTAGAGTTCGTCTGCTTCCAATCTTCAGCGATCTCCAAATCCACACTTTGAGATTCCCCACAAACTGATCTATACACCACAGAGTGCCTCTTCTTGAAATGATCTATCCAGTCATTTGATGCAGTAAATCCTTCGATATTTAATCGAGACGCAATGTGCAGGGCCATATCTCGAATTAATGGACCGTTGACTGGCATATTGCTGGAATGCGAGCTGACAAACCATTCTTTAAGGATTTCTTCCATTTCATCCTATTTTGAAGGTTGTATTGTGCATGCGTTTTTTCGCCATGGGACCACATTGCATTTTTCAATCGATTCGCGATCTTTTATTATCGTAGCCAAAGTTGTAATGGGTATCCCCAAATCACGCGCGAGCAAAACACGTGAGCCAACTTGTTTATTCACTTTTTTGAGAATTTTCCTTTTCTCTTGAATCGATAATGTTTTTCTTTGCCGAGACATTATTTGAAGGGATTCAATGAAAAATTGAAAGAAATGCAAAAAACGTAAATTGACACATGAAATACACGACAATTGAAATCGTATGTACACGACCGACACGTTTAAAACACAAGCACAGATTGACCTGTCTTTACAGTCTGCCTGTCTCTGATTCGCTAAATTTCCCACCAATTGCCTCGTATTACACGACTCATGTACCATAACCTTGACCATGAGCGCTGCAGGTACAGGTGCACACGTGTCTTTAAATAGAAACAACATATTTCTGCTTCCTAATATTCATTTAAAATATTTTAAATCTTCGCGCATTTAATTAAATATGTTTATAAATTGATTTGCATTTTAAATATTTCAAACATTAATTGTGGGAAATAAAAACATAAAAGCGGGTACTAAATGTACTCAAATAAAACAAGGGCCCGTAAAAACTGGGTTTCACTGTAGTAAAAGTCCATTGATCAGAAGTACGATAATTTTTATTTGCCACCATTTTCTAAGTTCCTAAATCGACTTTAGGATAACTATGTAGTATATTATTTATTTCATTTTTATTTTTTTTATTTACACATGACAAGAATTCTAAAAATACACAATTTGCGAAAAAAAAACAACAGGTAATTTAATTTGGACACACAATTTGAATGGGTCTGGGTTTGTTACCTTACATTTGTCGTGTCCCCAGTTAACTAGGCTTTTGCCTGTATCGCACTGAGGAGATTATGCGCTGGTAAGCGATTATAATATAGAATTTGTCGAAAACTTTATATTAGCGATTATAATATAGTAATCAAGTGCACAACCAAATAAAAACCAGTAAGATCATCATATTATATTACGCATCCAAACATAAACAAGTGGATTTGGGTAAAAAATTGACCATGTCAAAATCAAATGAGTGATAACTACGAGTAAGTTTTTTTAAAATTATATGAATAAATGATTGTTATACATGTTTTACAATTAACCCTTTTAATCCCAGCATATTTTGCATAAAATGTGCATAAATCCCAAGCATTTTTTGGCAAAAAAAACAGTTTATATTTTATTTTTTATCTCAGTTAACACGTTCACTGCGTCGAACACGGCTCCCGTGTCCATACAAAATAGCCTTGAATGTTGAGTGCACTCATAAACGTCTCCCGATAAGGATTCGACGCCGGTTTAATGTGTTTTGAAGACACTTTAGGGACTTGTGTTTCGCATAGAAGGATGAGGTTGTTTGAATAAAAGTCGTCGAGATCGAGATAAGCAAAGAGAGAAAGTTTATTGAAAGCGTCTGTATTTATAATGTATAGAACGGCGCAAAACATGTCGCTGTCTCGCTTCGCCGGACACATGGTTATTGTTGCGCGTTCTATATACATTTCATACTACGGTCTGCAGGAGAGGCAAGAGATATGTCGGCGTCTCGCTCTCGCTGTTCGCTACTAGTGAGTTCAATGACCGCGCGGGCGACCTTCGCCCAGTGCTGTCTCGCATTCCTTACAGTGCGAGTTCAATGAGCGAGCGGCCAAGGATCGCCTCAGTGGGTTCAGTGACCGCACGCACGGTCGCTACAACACGAAGGAATACACTTGTATATGATGTTTCAATAGAAAGTAGAATTTGATTTTTAACAAAGTTATGGGTTTTCAAAAATTCGCGAATTTTCAGAATCTCTGTATGACATTTTATACGCAGTGAACGTGTTAATATTTAATTTTAAAACCTAATTTTTTTGTGGAGACCTCCATGTAGAGTGTAAAATAATAAGTAATTTTCATATTTCATAAAAAAAAAAAAACTTGCATGAAAACCTTGAATCTAATGATTGGCCCCGTGGGATTTTTAGCATATACCAGTTGGGGCCGATAATAATTGGCCCCGTGGGATTAAATATGTTATTACGTCTCAATATTGCGAAAAAAATGCCAACACAATTGACTAGAATTATTTTTACAGTTAGAAAAAATTGCTGTGCAAATTCAAATAGTTTCTTAAATTGTGTAATTCTTAATTTGAATATTTTTAATTAAATCCGTTTCACCTGAATTTGGAATTAACGGAGTTTAACTGTATAAGGCATCTAAACTAACCTGCAATACTAGACATGGTGTAGTGCGACAGAAGGCAGTTGCTGTAGTAGGAGAGCTCAATGATGTTGGGCAGAATGGAGACTGGCTTCACCATTATGTTTTCAGCTTCGAATTCCTTCAGGACTAAACCGGGACCGAGTATGTTGATCTGGATAAAACAAAAATTTTAAACATCAGTTATAAATTAAGTAGAAATTTGTAAAAAATAAAACAAATCAAAGAAATATGGAAAATAAGATTTTTCTCTTTGTACAAGTTTGTAATGTCATTTTAGTCCTTTTAGTACGACTCTGGAACACATTTGCAGACTACGAACGACTAACATGAGAAATGAAAAAAAATTCATACTAATTCTTATTTAATTCTCATTCCACGTACCATCACACTGTTTCCCTGTTGGGGTAGGCAGAGAGGACAGATCATTACACTTCCTTCACTTTCTTTACATTCATACACATTCTCATACAGATATCCTTCTTTTTCTTTACTCCTTACCTTTCCTTCTTTCAAAATTTAATTCACATGTTCCAAACATACTTTTCTCTGCCTCCAGTGGTTCTAAGTCCGAAAGTTTGAGTAATGGGGCCAAAAATAATGTGTTCTCCCTGCCACGCTTTTTAATATGCCTAAATCACCAATTTAGATAAGTTGAAGGGTGCCAAACAAATGAATGAATGAGTTTCCAAAATATTCGAAATTTTTTATTTATTTAATACTTTTATTCTAAATACAATCGGGCAGGATTATTGCCAGGCGGCAATCTCTTCCAACCAACCAAGCAAAAGTAAATGAAGCCAGTTACATGGTCCCAAAAAACATTCCAATGACTATCTATCCCCACGAAACCCATGACAATATACGAGACGTATCCAGAAAGTAAGTGTACTGAGGCTCTCACGACCGGATGGATTTTATTTTCGACATGTTGGCTACACTTCCATGTAGCCTGACCCTTCCCCTCCGCAACGAGACCGGTTCGAGGTCAGTACGTTGAGAAGTGTCGACGCGACAGCACGTTTCGTGAAAAATGTCAATCCAATCTCCCGCCAAGTGCGAAATACGCGGCGTCATCCGTTATCTCGTTTGGAAGGGAAAACCTCCGGTTGAGGTTTATAATGAGGTGAAAACTGCATATGGTGATAAAGCTATGAATCGTACGAGTGTGTACAAGTGGTGTCGCGAGTTTAAAAACGGTCGTACGTCTGTGCATGATGATCAGAGGAGCGGAAGACCTTCAATTGTGACTGACGAAATTGTGGAAAAAATCGAAAATGCGCTCCGTGACGATCGCAGATTGACTGTGGATGAACTTTCTGCGATGTTTCCGCAAATCTCCAGATCTCTACTACACGAAACCATCACAGAAACCCTCGGATATCGGAAACTGTCCGCGAGGTGGGTCCCAAAATAGCTGACAGACCAACACAAGTTGAATCGAGTGGAGGCCGGGCAAGAGTTTTTGAGGCGCTGCAAACTCCATGGAGATGAATTTCTCCGCTCCATCGTTACTGGAGATGAAACTTGGGTTGCACACTACACGCCTGAAACCAAAAGGCAGTCTCAACAGTGGCGTCACACCTCTTCACCCTCCGCCAAAAAGTTCAAAACCACAATTTCAGCCAAGAAAATCATGGCATCCGTGTTTTGGGACTGCCAAAGCATAATTTTAATTGAATATATGCCTCAAGGGGAGACCATCAACTCTGCAAGATACTGTGAGACCCTAAAAAAATTGCGGAGGGCGATTCAGAACAAGAGGAGAGGCATGCTGACAAAGGGAGTCTGCCTGCTGCACGACAATGCCAGACCACACACGGCCAACGCCACGAAGGAACTGCTCGCCTCGTTTAAATGGGATGTCCTGAACCATCCCGCGCATTCCCCTGACCTAGCACCTTCAGATTACTATCTATTTACCTCCCTGAAGCTGCACATGGGTGGAAAAAGGTTTTCAACCGACGAGGACGTAAAGGAGGAGGTGGAGAAGTGGACGGAGGGGTTGGCGGGAAACTACTTCGAGGAAGGCATCAAAAAGTTGATACCCCGCTTCACCACCTGCATTGAGAGGAATGGCGACTATGTCGAAAAATAGCTTACATATGTACTACGGTAACCACGTAATTTTTTTGTTTAAATAAAAAAAATTGTAACCTGCAAAAATTCGGTACACTTACTTTCTGGATATGCCTCGTACATACATGAGCATACGCCTATAAACCCCACAACGACAGACAATCACCCGAACATTTCTTTTAATATAAGGTGAGATATCATTAATCAGATGAAAAAGACGGGATGGTGGAGAGGAATAAAAATTGTTTGAGGGCTTTGCAAACATAACTTCATTAATCTTATGTGTCAATTGTGCACTCTACTTACAGCATGATTAGCAACATCAACAGCTTCTCCCGTGTAGCCAACATCCTTATCACTATTGAGCAGATCATTGGTGAGAGCCTCCAGAGCTACGACCAGCTGGTCCAGAGAACAGCCGTGCCTGAAACGTGTCAGCAGCAGGAAGGCCACGGCATTGGTGGACATGATGGATGTTGCTTGCATGCTGTCTAGAATGTTTAAAGATACAGTCAGAGGAAAGTTGGTTTGAGAGTATTTAGAGTGATGGCTAATATCAGGGAAACAAAAATACAGGTCTGGCCTGAGACAGTTACAAAGCGCGCAGCTGCACCTATATCTGCGTTTAAAGAGGCCCCGCGCTCAAATGACATATAAAAAATGGAGTTTAGCTAATTTATTCAGTCTCAGCCTATTTCGGCGGCATCTAATTCTTTTTATTTGTATATTTCGAAATAATGAATACTCTTTATGTGTTCCTCGCAGGAAGCACAAACGCCTGTGATCTGATTTGTAGCATTCCGTTGTGTATTTTACGTAATGTTTAGTTTATCTCCTTTATTTAATGAGTCTCCTTAAGAGTAATGACTATTATTTATTATCAGAAAATTACTTGAATGTCATGTTTACTTGGTGTTGTAATCAAATATCAGTGGTTCTAAACAAAATACGTGTTTAAACTTAGAAATTAAAAAAACGCCGAAATTGTGCCGCGCACAGGATTCGTGGAATTTGATTTTTAACGCGGTGTACAGGTTAAATTGTCTTTTTTGCTCAGCTAAAATTATTACCATCATACAATGAACAACAGGTGTCTATTGAGGTTTCATCTTAATTCCCACTCGGTAGGCCCTTCATTAAATAAAAACACGCGTAATATAAGTAGCATTAATTGCTACTGGCCTGAAATATTGAAGGGGGCTCAAGTTTCTTCCTGAACATATACCGTATTAGAACAACATTTTGACATATGTCCACTATCATTTAGGATAAGCACAGATGACGCATACTTTCCCTCAACAGGGGATAGCTTTCCATTACCTGAATCTAAAAGTCATTCATGACAGTATTTTTGTACTTTTAGATAACGCATGGCAGAATCTTACGAGACTGGAAGCGGGGGGAGATTTTATTTATTTATTTTCTCAAAACAGGCTTAGCCCAATTACTTTGAAAAATACAAGATGTGTTAACATTAAAAATAAAGAAAAATTATAAAGAATAAAAAAAAATTATATAGAATAAAATATACACACAAACATACACATATATTCAAAGCCACGTTGATGAGTGCTTTCTAACGCGCTCAATCTTAGAAGATAATTTACTTTTGCTTTTGGTAATGTGATATGAAATATGTCAATATCCGAAGCAGTCCCGTTCAAAAGAGTTAAGGCCCTTCCAACAGGCATAGCGGCTGGAAGACCCGTTCTTGCGTATGTTATTGAGAACAGTTCTTGCCGGCGCAGTCCAGTATAATTGTTAGGAACATTTGACGCTAATCTTTGCAGTAATGCTGGACAGCTCACAACTCCTCGAACGAGTTTGACAACGTATACCAGGAGACGCAGATCTCTTCTTACGCTCAAGGAGTTATACCCGAGCATGCCCAGCAGAAACTGAGTAGGATAAAGCCATGGATAGACACCGAACTCACTCATATAGAGATATCGTAGATATTTTTTTTGTACTGGAGAAGACGGTGAGTGACTGATAGATTTGAAGGATAATCAATAAAGCTTTATATAAGTTATATGGCTATCTGAATTGAGATTATGCTATCGTAAGTTCTTAAAATTTTCTATTATTATTTACGATGTAATTGTGTTTAATCTGTATCAACAATAAAATAAAATACCATAAACAATATGCCTCCCAATAGCCTCGACAAGTCCCTGCTGCTCATCCGTGATGCAGTCACCCCCGTACAGGCTGGCACAGCTGGGATTGGAGCTCATGGTCCTCTCGTAGCTCAGCATCTGGATGGTGATGGGAGACAGATTCTCCGCCTCGCTCTTGTAAACGGGAGATTCAAATGAGATGCTTCTAGTCAGGGCAGCCTTGTTGGAGAATTGATTAAAGGATCTCACTAATTCCTAAAAAAAAAATATTTTAACACATTTAAATTACATTATTTATAGTTAAGGCCTCGGCCACACAGGTAGGAGCCTCGCTTGATGCTTAGAGCTATGTTGCGAATTAGACGACATATCCTAGCGAACCAACGTACCGCTTACTATCGCAGTGGCCACACTGCACGCTTCGCATTTATAGTCAAGACATTAACACTGTGGAGGTTTAAAGACATTGATTTTGTTTTATCAAACACTGTTTATTCCACTTCATTTAACAGTATAACCCTATCGGTTTCAAGAGAACAAACAATACTGTCTTGTTTGTGTTCTCCTCATGATAAAGTAAAAACCTTGAAACCGGTTGGAATAAAGTGTTGATAAAACATATTACAATAATTATATTCAGAATTCTAAAATGGTCTATAAATTGATATTTTTACATATATTATTTAAATAATGGATGTATATAGATACTTTACCATTTATACAGAAAGAGTCATAGAGCAGCAAGGTGCATAGCCCCTAGTTTATGTTTCTTTTTGCTACATTTGATAGAATAATCTACATTTAATTAATTCGATTCCATTCGATTGTATAGAAACAATACTTTGGTGTTTTTTCTTGCTGGCAACACAATGAACCGTACGCATGCTATTTTGAAACTGCCATTGTAGGCTCTCTAATAATCAATGGTTAAAAAGAAGCCTTACCCTCATGGAAAATGGCTGATTGAAGTCCACCCTAATGCTTCCGTAGTGTGAATTGAGCACCTTCCAGATGGCCTTGATGGCCGCACCAAAGGTCTCCATCTGTTTGGGCATGCCCAGCTGCTCTCTGACAAAGTTTCCATCCACCAGTTTCTCGTAATTCATGGAGACGGGCACCAAAAGGGCATCTTCGATGGTTCCATCCAAGTAAGCATCTACTATCACAGATAATATGCCACCTGGAATGAAAACATATTAAGTGTTGACTGGAATTTCTTAATATTTCACACCTTAGAAGCCACTTGAATTTAAAGCCTTTATTTAAATTTAATTGCGAGACTTCTGTGGCCTAATTGGTAATAATAAACACCTGTTTTCTATCACAGAGGTGGCGGGTTCCATTCCCATTGGAACCGAGATTTCTTTAAAAGGTAATTCAGCCTGGTGTTGTACTTAAAACCAGTTCAACAAATTTCTGGTTGGTTGAGAGAGATTGGCACATGGCAATATCTCACAAAGTTGTATTGTATAATACAATGCAATAAATAATATGCTAGTAAATATCAGTTAACACAAAAATAATTAATAATGTAAAGCCTAACAATATGGAAAAAGGTCACATTCATCCCCAATCACTTCGTTCCATATTCTATCATAAATTGTTCCCCCATGTATTTTTCTCAGTGCACACATTTCTACAGCATTTTTTCTTCTTTTTTCAGTTTTTCCGAGTCTACGATTCACTCCCATACATCAAAGCTGGTACTAAAATACTGTTGTGGACTTGGACATCTTGGCACATTTTGATACTGTCCAGTTCAAGCATATATGATATGTTTTAGTGACATATTAAATATTTCCTATCGCTATATGCCCTTCAATATCCCTCTTAACTCTTACACTATCTGATAAAATACTACCTAAATAGCAGAATGTCTGTGTCTACCCCTCAGCCGACATTGACTCAGAAAAAAGTTTTCCTTTGTGTTTGGTGGGATTTTTTGGAAGTTGTTCATTATGAATTACTAAAACCTGGTCAGACTGTTACAGCAGATGTGTATTGTGCCCAATTCGAAAGATTAAAGACATAACTGCTTAAAAAATGATCAGTTTTAGTAAAGAATCAGAGAAGAATTCTACAACATGATAATGCAAGACCACACGCAGCAAGAATTACGCAGGACAAAATAAAAGAGCTAGATTTAGAAGTTCTGTAGCATCCACCATATTCACCTGATATTTTCCCTTTGGATTACCATCTTTTTAAGTCGATGGAACATTCACTTCGAGATAAAAAAATTACGAATGTCGAACAAGTCCGAAATCACTTGGAGTCATATTTTACCGAAAAACCACCAGAATTATACGAATAACGTATTAAAAAACTGCCTATTCTGTGGAGGAAGATCATCGGTAATAACGGTAATTATTTAACGGAATAATATTGTATAGCTTTTGTTTAAATCAATTTTTTATGGCATCAAAAAAAAATGGCATTTCTTTCCGCTTTACCTAATATAATGGGGAAATAAAGTATCTTTATTTTTATAAGACATTGGGAGCCGCAATTAACCCAACGAAGAGCCACATTTGCCCACGTCTGTACTATACTATCAAATTTATTTTTATATTTTCATTGAATTGGATGGTTTGTAAATTAGATTTATTTCATGTAGGTATTTGAAGGTTTAATATAAATTATATATCCTTTTTTTTCAGAATTGATTTTTTTGGAATTTGACTTGCAGAGAATTTTATTTCTCGAAAAATTGGAAGTTGGGATAGTGATCCTAGCCCATATAAAATAAAATGTAGTTAAAATGTGCCTTTGACTGACCTTTAGGTAACTGTGGCTTTCCAGTCCTGCTACGTCCCCCCTCGATAAAGAACTCAATGTTGTGTCTGGCACGGAGGCAGTGCATCATGTAGGTGTGTAGCGCAGCACGGTACACTGTGTCTTTCTCTTCGCGACTGTTCTCCAGACGGCGTTTTATGTAGAAAGCACCTAGCCCACGGAGTAACCATCTGTAATCATAAAGATTTGTTATTGTACGGTTACCTATTCTATTGGGTGTGAACATAAGTTGTCAGTTTTTTTTTTCAAATTTAAAAATGAACACCAAAAGTAAAACAAAATGGTCAAGGTTATACGTCATTCGAAAGAAAATTTTCTGCTCTACAAGATATTGTGTTTGCTTTTACGTTACATATATTATTTTATTTGATTACAAGCCTTCAAAATGGAATGTCAAGTAGACGAAAGTGAGCATTTTCGACACCTCCTGTTCACGTTCAATCGAGGGAATAAAGCTGCCAAAGCTGCTCGCGTTATTTGCGAAGTGTATGGTAAAGATGCTATGAATGAAAGGACAGCTCGTCGATGGTTTTTGCGTTTCAACGTTCGACAATTGATTTTTGTTGTTTTCACTCAAAACATGTGGAACCCAAGCGCCGAGCTTCTGGACTTTTCCCGTTGATTTAAGATGGCGATATACAGTCATGTGACTACAATTCATCTGCTCAGCCAATTCTACGGTGGTTTGAAGGGGATCTTCATGAATTATATGGTTTGAGCGGTCCTCACCGAAGTCCACTGGTCATCTGGAACGCTCCATGTCTTTCAGGTCGAAATTATCGTCTTTGAAATGCAAAAATCATCGACAAGCTGTCCTTTCATTCATAGCATCTTCACCGTACACTTCGCAAATATCGCGAGCAGCTTTATTCCCTCGATTGAAACAGAAGGAGGTGTCGAAAATGCTCACTTTTGTCTACTTGACATTCCATTTTGAAGGCTTGTAATCAAATAAAATAATATATGTAACGTAAAAGAAGGGGCGAAATATGTGTTTCACAATAGGAAAGTCTGGCGCACTCTCCTCTCTGCTTACCCTAATAGGGAGACAGCGTGATGGTATATATATAATACAATATTGTATGCACTTCAACATATCCACGCCGCAAATTGAAGATACATTGAAGAGTACCATCAATATATAAATCTTTAAAATTTACCCAAAGAAAGGTATCTTCAGGTTATCACCAGCTGCGACCAGAGGACATCGAATGTTGTAGTTGGCCAGGACGAAGGAGACCAGGATGTAGTCCAGGTGACTGCGGTGCAGGGGCATGAAGATGAGGGGAAGGCCAGACTCTCCAGCCCTCTGGAGCACCTCTATCTGGTTGGGAGAGATATTCACCGAAGTCACAAAGTATGGTAACAGCTTATAGCAAGTCCATGATGTAAGCCTGAAAAAAAATGTATCAGAATTTAGTTATACAGATATTTAGATATACAGATATTTAGATATACAGTATTTAGATATACAGTATTTAAATATACTAAAGGACATAACACATATTTTAAAGTTTGCAGGCAACCTGAAAATGTTTCTAAAAATAATGAGTACAGATGATTGTAGGAAACTCCAAGAAGACATTAATAGTATTTATGAATGGAGCATCTAAAACTAACTGTTTGTAATTTATTTTATCAAACACTGTTTATTCCACTTTTTTGTAACCATATAACCCTACCGGTTTCAAGGCTATCACCTCATCTTCAGGGGAGAACAAACAAGACTAAATTCTGTTCGAACTGGTACCGATATACACGCTTCAACGGTTGGGGACATTCGGGTTGGGGACCGAGGGCTGAGGGAGACATGGGACGATTTCGGCCAGCAGCGGAGAGATTTTTGGGATATATGTGTTTACAGATGTTCGCCTCTGTGTACTGACTTAGAAATTTCTAGGGCCTCTAATCTGTCCAATTTATTTCCGTTGCTACTCATATGTAAGCATTTGACATCCAAATATAAAAAAACTAACTCTTTTTTAATATATCTAAATGTTTTGTAAATTCTTTTGCAAGAGCAAGGAGAACACTTTTCCTTCGTTACCTTATGAATGGTCAACTATCTAGAACGGATAAAACAATGGACTTAGGTGTTAAATTCGAAAGCAACCTTTCATTTAATTTAAAAATCAAATATTATTTGTCGTAAAGCGAACAAGATGTTAGGGTTTGTGCCCCGTACTACCAAATTATTTACGGATACCTACGAGTATATCCTGCGAATATTATATAATTTTCTTTTCGGAAGTTATTTAAAATATTGTTCTATAATATGGGCACCAGCAGGGGTTACGTACTCCCATATGCTAGAGAGAGTTCAGAAAAGATTTTTATACTGTCTCTACACGAGTATGGAAACTATCCCTGGTTCTATCCTAGTTTATATTTATTTTTTTGCCTCCTCAGGGGTTATCTGATAAACCTAACTGTCCTGGATAGCCATGGTTTGTATGTTAACCCTTCCCTTACGGTGATAAAAATAATACGCGTGCTCCGGTGTTGGGTAGTGAGTACGCAATAAAAAATTAGCGATTTTAAATCGGAAAAATAAGAACATTCATAGATAATCCCCTTAATTAATTATAATTGAAGGTAAAAATTATAATAATTGAGATTTATTTGCTGAAAACATTAAAAAACCATCTGGCAACGCTCACGGAACGGGCGTACGTCTAACCTATTTGCAAGCTTAGAAGCTACTAGTTGCGCGGAACGTCAGTCGCATACCCCGGTGCTTACGCTTTACTTGCCACGTTGAGACAATTCAGCTCCTCGCAATTCAGTCTAGTATGCAAGAGTGAGATGCGAATATAGTGTCGCGCTTCCCGCATACTATTCACCTATCGTCAAGACGAGGCACTCGCAGCGTTTAAATGCGAATTTGTTTTCGATCTTTACAAAACACCTCGATGTAGCCGATAAATTCTGATTATTATTAATATTATTTTTTAAATCAATGCGTAAATATATTATGGAGGAATACCTAGAATCTTAACCTTGTTTTTATAATATTTATAGAGATATTGATGGTTATTAGAAGCAACGTGTAGAAGATACCCAACACAGGGAAGGAAAGGTTAAAGATAATTATCTGAGGCAACGCACTCACAGATTGTTCTATCAACATCTATGCAGAACCATCCTACCTTTGGAAATGCCCGCAGGTAGAGCAATCACACTTATCAACCGTGTGTACTCTCAGTTAGAAGTTTTTCATGTGTCACAAAACTTCTTCAAGGGAAATTTGTTACTCTTATTGTAAAAAATTGCCACATTGTTTTTTAAATATTTAAGATACGAGTATATACATACCGTATTTTACGGACTATAAGATGCACTTCTTTCTTCAAAAAATAGCCTCCAAAATTCAGGTGCGTCTTATACTCGAAATAAATATAAAAAGGTCTGGTTTAAAATTGTCACCAGTCTTAAAAATGGCCATATATTCGATGCCGCGGGAAACCTATCTCTATCTGGCAACATTAAGTAACGCTCTCGATGGCAGTGAAGACCATCTTATATATGAAGAGGACAACGATGACGATGAAGAAGGTGAAGAGGAAGAAGAAGAAGAAGAAGAAAGTTCAGATGACGATTTTCAGGGATTTTAAAGGTCAGTTCGGTTTTATAAACTAAGATTTTTTTTAATCTGGCTTTGCAATCTAATACAATACAAATGGTAAAAATGTTATTTTTTTTTAAATTGCCTTAAAATTAAGGTGCGTCTTATAGTCCGTAGCGTCTTATAGTCCGTAAAATACGGTACTTATACATATTCTTTCCATGGTTTTTACATTAATTTCCCATAAATAAATATTGTTAATGAATTTTTAAATACTTTTGTAACATTTGTCTCCTCTAGTGTAACTAGGTTTTAATTTCATTTTATATACAATTAAAAAAAAAAATTTATTCTCTTCTTTGTAAAGCTGAATTAGACTTTTTATATGAATATATTTTATTTTCTCATTCTACAAATTAGGGAAACGTGTCTTGTACAAATGATTGTTTTAATAAATTAAATGGAGTTTAAAAATGTAAATATGTGATAGAAACACATTCGGCTTTAGGATTTTTGAACAACTTTTCTTCAAAATAAGTCCAAATATGACATATCGGACAAAAGTTAGTTATCCTTGGACAATTAATCCATGCTTTAGACCACAAAGTGTCCTCTTGGGACTATACAACATTGTATTAAAGCAAAAGGTATATTTCTAGACTTTAGGCGTTTCAGACAGTTTCAAAAATATCATTTTATTGCCCCCATGACTCAAGAGTCACAAATAGCTCATTGTGGCACACCCAGTATCAAAGATGTTTTTATTTTTTTAGCGAGGATAATCATATAATAATAAAAGGACAATTTATATAGCGCCAATTTAAAGAGAGCAAACTCTCCTCGAGGACGATCTAGCTCAGGATTCGATAATAAATTTTAGTAAGACCTCCCAAAAAGGATTGACTTTAAGTACTTCCTAAAGCTGCACATGATACCCACATCTCTGATACTAGGAGGCAGACCATTCGACACCACAGAACCAGCAACGGGGAAAAGCTCTATCATAATGCCCCCATCCTATATTGATTTGGAGCTCAATTTATTAGATGAAAAAGAAATCATTCTCAAAGTTCTACTTGTCTCCGAAGGATGAAGATGCAGTATCAATAAGGACAAAACCTTTTCATTCAATGATATGTCCAAAACACTAAGCAGATACCCCAAATCCTGCTACAATTACAAACTCCAGAAATACTGGCAGAGGATGGCTACAATTAGATATTACACAGAGGCCTCGAAACCCTGACATAGATAACGTGAAATAATATAAAAAAGGCGACTCACTTGAGCAGGAAATCAGAGATGGTAGACCTCATGGTGACCAATATAGACCTAGCTCTCTTCTCCTGCGCTTTGTATATCGTCTTGCTGTCTGGAGGGGCCTTGATTGCCTTACTACTCTTGCCACCGACCCCATTAGACTTCTTCTCCGACTTCTGCTTGTCCAGAGAATCCTGAGTGATCTGCTGCAACACTTGCTTGATCTTTTCGTCATTCAAAACCTGGAATACAGTCGAACTTGATCATTACGAGCACAAAAATAACAAGTCCACAGGTGTGATAAAATTTGGATATATAAACAGGCCGCCAAATATAATAGGAGTTTCCGGTTGACTTCAAAAAGTAAAAATTTAATTCTCAAATACATTTATCTTTATAATTATTGAATATTTTTGCATAGAAGGTTAATAAAATACAAAATAAACTTTTCCCTTTCTGCATCACATACTTCGGAGCCTGATCTGATGCAACCAAGGCCCTGTAAAGAGATAAAACGTATTTGTTGTTGCATAATTTACTGCAATATGCATTAATTTATATTTTATGAAGGTGCTTCGCATGCACTTTGGATTCATCTTGTTTTGTATAGACATGGTGCAAATTATAAATATGAATTTACTCTTCCTAATTTTTTCTTTCTTATCTTCTCGCTTTTAATTTTCTAATTATAACAGGGAATATATAATACATGAAAATGGAGTGGCAATGGGCAGAACATATAGCCAGAATGTCAGATTCCCAACGGACGTCCCAAATAATACAATGATACCCAAGAGGCATAAAGAGGCCCAGAAGAAGACCGAAGGTACGCTGGATAGATGAAATCAGGAAGCATAGCAGCATCACATGGCACCAACGAGCAAAATACCGAATTATTTGGAGTCAACTTGGGGAGACCTTCACTCAGCAGTGGATTGACCCTGGTTGACAATGATGATGAATGACATAATATATTAAATGTGAGTTTCCGAATAACATTATTGGTACTATATTGAATTGTATTAACAATAAGTAATATAATGAGTTCATGGTCATTATTCAAGAAGGAGAAGTTATGCAATAAATATTACTAGACGCGTCCAGAAAGTAAAGAACAATTGCGCACCACGCCCTGCGTATGCGCGCCAGTTAGCTCCTTCCCCCGCTTCAGTGCGAGCCGAATTTTGTTGCTGAACGGTCATGCGTCTTTGTTCTGTAACCTTTCAAAAATGGCTGCGCCCATCGAAAATTCTGCCAAATGTGAAGTGTGTAGTGTCATTAATTTTCTGAATGCACAATATGTTCGGCCTATCGAAATTTATAGGCAACTTTAAGCACAGCACATGAATCTTTCCCACAAATTTCACGATCGCTCCTACATGAAATAGTGACAGAGCACCGTGGCTACAAAAAAATTTTGTGTGCTCATAAAAGAAAAACCGAATCTCAACACCAGAAAAGTTATGGCAACAGTTTTTTGGGACCGAGAGGGTTTGATCCACGTGGAGTTTATGCCAAGAGGACACACAATTAACTCAGAGGCCTATTGTGAAACTCTTCAACAACTTAGACACGCCATCAAGAAACGTGGTATGTTGTCGGGAAAGGTGGTTTTGATTCATGACAATGCGCGGCCTCATGCATCAGCACGAACACAGCGAGAACTTCAACGTCTTAAGTGTGAAATTTTTGGACATCCTCTTTACAGCCCTGACTTGGCACCGAGTGATTTTCACTTATTCCCGAAACTAAAAGAATTGATGGGTGGAAAACAGTTCGCAAACGATGAAGACCTCAAACCAGAAGTGACATCCTGGCTCAAATCTTTGGCGGTAGAAAAGTATAACATCGGAATTGAAAAATTGGTTCAACGTTACAATAAGTGCCTTGACAGCTATGGCGACTACATTTAAAAATAGAGTAAGGTACTGTGACTTTGTAAATAAAGTTTTGTCTTGATATCTTTCATTTTTATTTAGTTACGCCAAAACGTTCTTTACTTTCTGGAAGACCCACGTATATTCAAAACATGTTTATTTTTTCAATATCATTTGAGAGCTGTCACTTGTTGATACGATTATAAAACATAAAATAACAATGTCAAATAATGTTGGTAAATAATTTGGTATGAAGGGGTGCCTATAGTATTGGTGTTTCAGGTTGATGTCATCATTGGAGCTTTGAAGATCTATTTTTTTTATTGTTAGGTGTTTTTGTTTTGATCGAGGCTCCATCTGTATCTTTTCACCGGATCGTGTTATTATTAAAACAGTAAGAAAACCCCTTAGCCTAGTTGGTAAGACGCTTATTTCCCAACCCGGGGATCGTGGGTTCAATTCCCGTTGGAAGCCAATTTTTTTAAAAAGGATTCCAGACTTTTATGCTAAAGCCCTCTTTAACATTTTTCTGGTTGGTCGGAAGGTTAGTTGCTACATGGCAATATGCCTATCAAGTTGTACTGTATACAACAAAAGTGTAATATAATACAATACGTTATTTGGTGTGACAGGCAATAATTTTTGAAGCTGTTGTTATTCCCGCTGAGAGGGTCATCGCCATTTCAAAGAAATAAGTAAACTCTCCATAAAAATAGGAACCAGGCAATAAAGATTATATTTCAGAAGAATAATAAACAGAATAGGAATCGTTAAAGAATAACATGAAAAGAAAGAATACGGGCTGGACTCGAACCAGTAACCTCTATATTCTCATGACAGCATCCATCCTGTATCCTTTCAGGAAAGTCATCTCTTAATAAACAAAAAAGTGTTTATTAAGAGATGACTTTACAGTTGAACAGAAAAATATACATATTTAAGTTTTTTAATTAACTTCCCTCATTATCAACAGGTTATTGCAAGTATATAATAATTACCGTTTCAAAAATATGTTTGTAATCAAATTTTTTGGCACTGCAAGCTCTTGATATATCACAGAAAGTTCTACAGAAGAGACTCCTCTCCTCGGCGTCTTGGTAGCCAAGGTGAAGCAAGTTGATGACATTGGTGTTCCTCGAAACCTTGTTTACTAGAGAGCTCTGAAAAAAAAGAGAACAGAAGATACAATTAGAATGGTATTCTAAAATTAGTACAGACTGGATGCAGAGATTGAACGAAACTAGAAACATGTAATTTTAAGGATACACAAAATATGTTCGTTTGTCCGAACATTGGGACTGCATGCTGTGGGCAGGACCTATTGACATGAATAATATGGCGATTTCTGTCTGCCTCTTATTAAAAACACGTGGCATAATTAAGTATAATTGATGTTCCGGGTACAGAAATGAATGAATCTTCAGTCGATCTTGGTTATTACGAGTACAGATATAAGGAGATCACTGCTATAATGAGCAAAACTCTAAAATGATTTTGATTTACGTGTATTTCCATATAATGCCTCAATGTTATAACAAGCATACGTCACGGACATACAGAGCAAATTTTGGAAACTATACAATTAATCTTAGTTGCTTTAGTAGCAGAAAAATTCCTATTCTTAGAATATACAACAATGAGGCTTTTACTGTTGTTGGCCTTATGTCATGGAATGATATTTTTCTAAGTGTTTCTGATTATTTTTTATATGAGTGATCTGGGCTTGACAGCTGAGATCTTATTGGACAGAGCTTGACAGCTGAGATCTTATTGGACAGAGCTTGACACCTGAGATCATATTGGACAGAGCTTGACACCTGAGATCTTATTGGGTAGAGCTTGACACCTGAGATCTTATTGGATAGAGCTTGACACCTGAGATTTTATTGGATAGAGCTTGACACCTGAGATCTTATTGGATAGAGCTTGACAGCTGAGATCTTATTGGATAGAGCTTGACTGATGAGAAAGAGGTGACTCATCATGCAAACTTCTCAGCATTTATGATGATCTGCATCGAATTACGGGTCCTTTTATGACATATGTTTGTCCTTTCAGAGATTCGATGGCATCGTTTGATTGTATTAGTGAATTTATTCCCGATTTTCACAAAATATCTCTGATGTGGCCGATAAGTGCTAATTATTTTTAATATTATTTTTTTCATTCAATGCGTAAATGTATTACGGAGGAATACCTAAAATCTGAACCCAGTATTTATTATATTTATAGAGATATTAAAGTTTTTAGAAGTACTAGTTACACATCACAGGGAAGGAAGGGTTAAAATAAATATTACGCCAAAATCTCTTGGTGGCGAACCTTATGACAACTGAGATTTGTTCAAACCGCATTCAAGTTTTGACGCATGCCTATAGCGGTTTAAAACATTTCTGCTTTTTTACCAAGTTTATAGACATCGTGTATATATACTTTTTTTTTGTCAAAACGGTCATAAATGGCGTGTTGAAAATGAGTTGTATAGATATGTTTCGTAATAAAATACCACAAGAGCGAGGAAAAGTAGGCCGAGGAAAAAAAGCAGATAGTTGGGAGAAAATTCCAACCGAGGAAAAAAAGCATTGTGAAACAGAAGCGCATGTGTGACCAGATGTATAGATGTGAAAGTGGTAAAGGCTGTGCGCATTGATAGAAAAACGTGGAAATCTTTCTTTTCTGCTTGTCCCAAGGGAGACAAGAGACCAAGTCTTCAGAATATGGATACCGGCAATGTGAACTGATATTTTGGACACATATGTTAGAATGATTCATTCAGTAGGGCTAGTTAAGAAAAACTCATGCCAGGCCGCTTCCTCTGGTTAACTGCTAAATATTGGCTACATAACATAAACTCTAAGAGCGATAATAACCCGTGTAACCTTGATGCGCCGATCTATCGGCGCAACTACGCTATACTAAAAGATTCGTGGCGCTTCATATTACAACTGTCGATAAATCGTCAAAAACTGGTTAAAAAAACTTGATTCAGTAAACTACGCACTTTGAATGCACGTTTTATTTTCTCTACAGTATTAACCACTTGACAGTTTTGCCCGAGCGGGACTCGGGCACGAAGTTTTTTTATTCTAGCGAGCCCGAGCCTCGTTCGGGCAAATCTAGTTTCTACTTGTTGGGAGTGTTTCTCCTGAGCGTCGTTTGGGTAGATCTTGTTTCAACTTGTTTTCTCCGAACGGAATATTTTTTTCGTATAGAATTTATTCGTTCACAGTTCGTCATTGTGTTACGTCGCGTGTTAAAAATCCGACTGTTAAGTGGTTAATCCTACAGGAAATTTAGTTTACAAGTGACTTTTTATTTATTTCAAGTCACATAAAAATGTATTAGTGCAATGTTGTGGAAAAAGGTTCATGTGCGTCAACTTTGTAGAGCTCCATATATACGACCTCCGTGGCCCATTTGGTAAGACGCCTGTCTCCCAATCCGGGGGTTGAGGGTTCAAATCACGCTGGAACCCAGATTTTTTTAAAAAAGGATTCCAGTCTGGTTTTTCTCCAAAGGCCTATTGAACATATTTTATTGCAAATACAATCTGGCGGGCTTAGTGCCAGGCGGCAATCTCTTCCGACCAACCAGACAAAAGTAAATGAAGCAAGTTACATGGTCGTAAAAAATCCTTAAAATGATTATCCATCCCCACGAAATCCATGGACACATACGTGAGCATACGACTACAAACCCCACAAAGACGGACAATCACTCGAAAATTCCTTTTCATATAAAGTGAAATATCATTAATCAAAGGAAAAGGAAGGGATGGTTGAGAGGAAAGGAAAAAAATCAGGAATGAAACACGTTATTTTACTGACTAGAAATTAAGAGATTTTTCAATCGCTTCTAAAAGCATGCCAAGGACGGAGCGAGTCTAACATTGGTTTGTAACTGATTCCAGAGTCTCAATGCAGAATTTTTATGGTTGGTTGGAAGATATTGTCACATGGCAATAAGCCCACCAGGTTGTACTGTTCACAACCAAAGTATAATACAACATTAAAATATTTAACAAATAAATTACTTAGTTATTCCATTAATTACATTAATCCCGGCTATACGCGTTTCTACTTCCTGTCCAGAGGCTCTTCAGACGAAATTTTCGCCTAGAGAGAGTATCGGGATAGGGGGTAAAACATACGTAGCCGGGGTTAGTGTAATTGTGTTACATAGTCGAAAAAACAAATTATTTATCGTTAAATACCCTGTAATTTTCTCGTCAGTGTAATTTTATAAACATTTAAATATACAGAAATTTTACAAGAAAAAAGGGTTGTTATTTGAAGGGTTAAGCCAGGGGTCACCAAACTTTTTGAGAAACGGACCGGATTGAAAATTTAAAAAACATGGGGGGCTGGACGAAAAATATTCTTATTGATTGTAATTTATTTTTAACAAACACTGTTTATTCCACTTTTTTTTATGACGGTATGGAGCAAAGTCCTATTTATAAAAAATATATCAAATGAAATAACCAAAAATATTCCAAGTCACATAAAGCCAGCTTTTTACACTAACTTTAATCTCCGGAAACTCTTATTTAATGGGAAAGGCAAAAATGGAATACTTAACAACAGCGGTGTGTATAAACTTTTATGTGCTGACTGATAATTTCTATATAGGAAAGACAGGAAGATCTTTTGAAACGAGATTTTGTGAACACCAATCTGCCTTAACAAATCCTCTAATTTATTCTGAAATGGCTAATCATTGTCACCGTGAGAATCATACTTTTTCTATCGATGATGCCAAATTCTTACATATTAGCGGCAACGGAAATAAATTGGACAGATTAGAGGCCCTAGAAATTTCTAAGTCAGTATACCGATCAGAGCATCTGTTGAATAGTTATTTCCCCAAAATCTCCCCGCTCTTGGCCGAAATTATACCTAGCCTTCCCCTCACCCCTCCCGCCTCCAACCGTTGAAGTGTCTATATCGGTGCCAGTCCGAACAGCATTTAGTCTTGTTTGCGCTCCCCTGAAGATGAGGTGAAAGCCTTGAAACCGGTAGGGTTATACCGTCATAAAAAAGTGGAATAAACAGTGTTTGTTAAAAATAAATTACAATGTCTTTAAACCTCCACAACGTTAATGCCTTAACTATAAACAACATATTCTTATTGAAATCCTATAAGGACATAATAAAATATTCTTATTGAAATCCTATTACAACATTAGTTTACATTGAAGTCGGGGGCCGGATGCAAAAGTTTGGAGTGCCGGATCCAGCCCGCGGGCCGTAGTTTGGTGACCGCTGGGTTAAGCAATGAAAATATACGAAATGAAAGGTTGCAACAGTTTGAACGAGCCAATGTTTTTGATCTCGGATCTCCTAGCCTTGGGAAATGTCTGTCAAGACTGCGTGATTACTTAAGTACAAGAGCTTACACATACAACAATTCATCGTCGTCATCCACCGATAGAATGGCTGACAACATATCATATGCCTGTTGCGCCAAAATAGGAATAAAAAAGCGCGCGAAAAACGATACAGGTATCAGAGAACGTGTATTTCTAAAAATAGATACCGCCACATACTCGTATATGCAACACAAGGTGCATCCAAGGAGCAAGCGGAGACACTCAATAATATATTCTTTCATTGCATCAAAGTGATGAATAATAAATGAGAAGTCACATTAAGTTCAAGTGAATTCAAGTAGGGGTCGCTAAATGGAAACTCGAGTTCAAACTAGTACCGAAATGTTGATATACAGCAGGGGTAGCCAAACTAGTACCGAAATGTTGATATACAGCAGGGGTAGCCAAACTAGTTCCGAAATGTTGATATACAGCAGGGGTAGCCAAACTAGTTCCGACATGTTGATATACAGCAGGGGTAGCCAAACTAGTACCGAAATGTTGATATACAGCAGGGGTAGCCAAACTAGTACCGACATGTTGATATACAGCAGGGGTAGCCAAACTAGTACCGAAATGTTGATATACAGCAGGGGTAGCGAAACTAGTTCCGAAATGTTGATATTCAGCAGGGGTAGCCAAACTAGTACCGAAATGTTGTTATACAGCAGGGGTAGCCAAACGTTTGGGTCCGCTTGACAAAACTGGCATTGAGTCTAAGCACGCGGGTCGCAAGTGTATTTTTTAAAATCAATATGCACATCAAAATGTGAATGCCTAAAAACTATTGTTATGAAATCTGCAAAAAAATCCGACTGCAACTCCGATTACAATTATACGAGTAGTAGAGTGAGTTTCATGAGAGTTTGCACTTTTAACACATTGACAAGCTTAGTGCGTAATATACAAAACGTGTCAATGTATTAGTAAGTATCTTTACCGTGATTGGTTGATGTGATCCGTTTATTTGACGAAAAATACGGTGACCATATAATGTCTGAAGTTAGGAAAATGAAGAGCATTGTGTGGACAGACTAAAGAAGTGGTTTTTTGTATGTTTATAATTACATCAAGAAATGACGGGACACTAGTGAGGGGTAAATATTCTTAATTTTTATTTATTCTTCAGTGAATCACCTTAGGAGTAGTTAAAAAAATTTACAATATTTATAAATACCTAATACAATAAAACAAAGTTAAGTTTAATTATTTTTTTAAAGATATTGAATTAAATTGACAGTAATACAATATCAGTTTATCTTGCGATCATGTTCATTTATGTCATATTAGATATATAATAATCATTTTCGGCTTTATGAAATTAAGGTATGAAACAATGGTAGGTAGCCAGATAATATGCATTGCACATCTATGTAAATACTTAGTGAGGAAGAATATAATAATTATTATATTTTTGAATTAGTGTTAGAGACATTTATTTATTTTTACAATACATACATACCTAGTTATAAGTCATTTTTAATTGGTCTTAGTATTTATTAGTGTTAATTGTGTTTTCTTTGCCTATTGAATAAATAATTTAATTTTATATTGACCATTGATTTCATTATTGTCATTAGGTACATACCTCAATCTGATATTATATTATTATTATGGTAAGTAAGTATTTTATTGGAATATGAAGTATAAGGTAGACAATATTAAAATATATACTCGTATAATAATATATTACAAAATAAATTAAAATATAGTCATCCTACACCAGGGATGGCGAACCTTTTTGAGACTGAGTGCCAAAAAAATTTTTTTTTCAATAAAATAATATGTCGCGTGCCACATGCCATGGAAATAAAAATGCATCAAATGTCTGTGTTACTTCAGATTTTTAATAAAAACAAAAATTAATACACCGAGGAAAATAATTAAGTACTTATTAATGGCGAACTAAGAGAAATAAATAAAAAAATAAATAGACTTGAAAAAAATTGTGAACCTCAAAACTTATTAGTGAGATTTTTGTTGTTGGATGCTAGATGCCAAATATTTTATATCGGGTTCATAGCTGGTAGCTTTTAATAAAATACAAGCAGTAGTACTTTCGTCTGTAAGTCTACTTCTTATGTCTGATTTAATAAAGTTCATTGAAGAAAATAATGATTCACAGGAATACATCGACGAAAAAATTGTTAATATGCCCATTGCTATTTTTTTAAGACAAGAAAAAGTTTCCGGGATAGATTGCCAAGTTGTAAGTACTTCATTTTCGGCATTCCTCTGGACTGGTCCAACGAATCGATCTCGCTCAATTTCTTCCAAAACAATTCTTAAGTCTTTAAATTTTTGTGTCCATATCGAACTCGACTGAAAATCTACCAATTCCATTTCAAAATCATCTAATTCCATGTATTCAAACATTGTTAAGTTTAATTGTTGATACTTATATGTGTCTGGATGGGTAATAAATTTTGTAGTTTCTTCAAGTTGTCGAAACTGAACAAACCTTCTTGAAAATTGTTCTATTGTTGCGTCTAAAGCATTTTCAAATGATTCTATTAATTTTCCTACGTCTGGCTTTTCATGGATTTCCAGATCCATCATGTATTTTTTTAGGTTGGGAAAGTACTTAAAATTTTTGGTCATTATATCACGCTTAAATATTTGTAACTTAGCTTCAAATGCTTTTATATTATCAAACATAACAGTAATTATTTTGCCACGGCCTTGTAATTTTATATTTAGATCATTCAAATGGGAGCAAAAATCAGTAAAGAACATCAATCTCGAAATCCACTCAACATCTGATAATTCTTCATACTGAATTATTTTCTGGTTACTTAAAAACATATAAATTTCATCAACGCACTCGACGAAACGCTGAAGTACTTTGCCGCGACTAAGCCAACGAACGTTATTATACATCGTTAATCCATTATACATCGAATTGACCTCATTTAATAATGATTCAAATTTTCTTTTGCATAAGGATGCGCAGCAATATAATTGACTATCTTAGTCACAAGTTTCATCACATCTTCAAAAGTTTTATGACCATCCTTTGCACACAGCGCTTCCTGGTGTATTATACAATGAAATGCTAACAGTGGATGGCCAACAAACTGTGTATACTGGGTGGGCATACTGGGTGCACCATCTGTACTTACTGAAACGATTTTCGACAAATTTATTTCTGGTCTAGAAAGAGCCTCTACAACTGCTTTGCAAACATCTGTGCCTTTAGTAGTTTCTGGTAAAGATACCAAACTTATTAATTCTTCCATTATTTTATTGCCAACAAAATATCGAACAAAAATAGCTAATCGAGCCGAGAGAGTGACATCAGTGCTTTCATCAAGACAAATAGAAATCCAATCACATAATTTTATATCTGTTTTTTGTTGATATGTTACATTTTTACCCATCTTCAAGATTCTGTCTTTTATTGTATTTCGAGCGATAGGCAATTCTTTTATTCGTTCGAATATTTTTTCTTTATTTCCAAAATCCTCAAAAAGAAATGGTGCGCATTCTAAAAATTCATTCTTGATGTAGTCTCCATCGCTGAATGGTTTTCCATTTTTGGCAATTATTTTGGCTATTTCAAAGCTAGCAGCAACATAATTGGAATTACTATTAACAAACTTATTTAAAGCACTCGATTGTAGATTTTTGTTTTTGATTGCTCTTAAAATATATTCTTTTTGTTCATCTCTGCTTTTGCCAAGAAGTTCCTTATGAATTGTTTCATAGTGTCTTTTTACAGATGATGTTCTAGATACCACTGACACAGAACATATAACACATATTGCTTTGTCACTTCTTTCAATTACACCGTACATTTCAGTCCACCAATTTTGAAATTGTCTGCCAGAATTTTTACTGCTGGCTTCACCAAGTTTTTGTTTCTTATATGGTACAGCCATCTTTGTGGGTGCCAATAAACAGTTTGTTTCTGTATTAATTAGATTGTTTTTATAGCACAAATTGATAACAAAACTGCTCCGATCAGGTAAAGAGTTATTCTGTCACCGAAACATCAAATCGTCGAATTTAAATTGTCGATAAATCATATTTATCCACAAGAGTAGCAATTATACACCTAAACCACAGGAGAGCTGATGATCTAATGCGCATCGAGAGCGCGCAGTGCGACGTATGTCGTGGATAAATCAAACACTTCGGAACGGCTCGTGCCGGGAGCGAAGTTCATTACAAAAAAAAATACACCTCAAGGGACTAGCACCGCGCGGGAAGCATTAAACAATGCGATTTATTTATGCATGAATGTCGTCATATCCTTCGTTTCTGAAATTATTTATGAACGAAGAAAATACACGTCGCTATTTAAATATTTTTTTAATACTATTTCTATAACTTTTTTTATTTTTTCTTATACACTTTTATTTTTTCTCCTCATTCGCGTGCCACGCAAAATCGTCTCGCGTGCCACCTGTGGCACGCGTGCTATAGGTTCGCCATCCCTGTCCTACACCAACAGTGCAAACTCTTGTGAAACCCACTCTAAATACGAGTATATTTCTAGCCATATGTTATACTTACTTACGTGGTGTAACTACTTAAATGTAGTTTTTTTTTAAATAATGTCTACGGGAATTCCTCATCATACTACACGTCATTTGTAGTATACTCAAGAAAACGTAGCATGGCCACTGTGACGTTGCACAAATTTGCCCCAATACAACCTTGTAACGACGTTCAGTAATTATAATTATTTTATCAACTGTAATATAAGCCTCGATTCTAATAAATAGCAAGTTATTTAAGTTAATCCATTACATAAAACTAACAATAATGACAAATTAATACATCTTGTTACAAATTAGCAAAAATATGTCAGTTTGTTAAAATCAAATAATATTTGGCGACGTTCGTCAAAAGTTACTACGTTAGTCTGCATTGGCTAGGGATGGGGTATACGATAATTTAATTTTCGATTTTTTTATACATAAAATTAAATGTTCGTAATTAGTATTAATTCATAGTTGATCTTGGCCTATTTAAAGATAGATACAAATCATACAATACATTAGAAAGTCAGTATAATGAAAATTAGGAATTAAAACGCCAGTTTAGAGAAAAACAATTTTTCGATTTATAAAAACGATTCGATTTGTCAATAAAAACGATTTATCCCATCCCTGTGAGACATGACATTTCAAACGTCACAGGGGCCATGCTACATTTTATTGAGTAGGTATAGATGGTGCATAGTTCATAATGACATTTATATAGCCAATAAGTTTTAAAAAATGTAAACAAAAATGAAATCGAATTAAGAATATCATCTCCCGACTACAGCTCTCCTAAAAACGAGGTAACGAGGTGTTCCTAACGGTGCTAAAAAATCCAGCACTTGACTATCTACGCCACCCACATTTTATTACAATAAATAATAACTTTGATTCCTTGAATTAACTGCATAAATACGAAATTAAACGTCTGTAATTAAGAAAAATATTTTTTACAACTTAAAAAACGACCCATCATGACATATGGGATAGAAGTGAGAGCCGATACCAACAGGATAAAAAACCTTCTCAGAGTGGCGGAAATGAGAACCCTACGCTCCATCGCAGGCAGAACTCTTAGATATCGGATCAGAAATGAGACGATAAAGTCTGTCTGTGGTGTTGGAGACATAGTGAGGTGGGGAAGAAACAGAAGGCGCTTCTGGAGGGATTATGTAGACCTCATGGAGGATACGAGACTTGCGAAAATTGCTAAGACTGAAAACCCTAACAGCAGGAGATTACCAGGAAGGCCGCCGAAAAGATGGAAAGACAGCTGGTCGTCATCATCCCAGGACAGCCAACCGTCACAAACAGGTCATACTATCTAGACCAAGAGAAAGAAGAAGAAGAAAAACGATTGATTGATTAAAAAAGTATAACAAATCTGCGACCGAGTTGCAGAGGGGCATTTGTGACATCCTCGAAGTACGAGGGCTCATCCCAAGGTTCAATTTAAAGGACAATATTATACAGAAAGCAGACTCTCGTCAAGGGCGCTCTAACTCTGAACTTGAACTCACTAATACTAAACAAATCACGTCTGGCAGCTATTACAACGCCCGAGCGAATCATGTACGATAACACTTTCTTTGTATACAGTACAACCTTGTGAGATTATTGTCATGTGGCAATCGCTTTCAACCAACTATGTTTATGAGGCCATAAGCGAAACCCAGACTGAACTTTTTTTTTTAAACTGGGTACCAGCGGGAATTGAACCCGCAATCTCCGGGTCGGGAGACAGGTGCCTTACCGATTAAGCCACGAAGGTTGTCAAAGGTTCAGATGCTTATAAAAATTGTAAAGAAAAAAAATAGGTTCTCATCAAAGTTTAATTAAACAATTATGTCTATTTATTATTTTTTCATGATTTGTAAAAAAAAATCGCGGGCCACGGGTTGGCCATGTTTGATATACGAGTACAGTGTAGTTAGTTCTTGTTGCGACATATCGACGGCAATGTTCGAGGGGTCAATGCAAGCAAAAAAGCTACCCCCATGGGCTCGTTGATAAGACGCCCTTCTTCCTGCCCGGGGGTTACGAGTTCGATACCTGTTGGAACCCAAATTACGAAGGTGGATCAAATATAAACGAGACTTTTGTTTTAGAGCGCGTAATTTTAAACGGAGCGCGCGATCGCCTCGAGGAGTGTTGGGTGGGTATATCAGGAGTCAGTCTCGGCAGATTCTGTCATTAGTATGGCACACGATGTCTGAGAAAGAGGTGCACCCGTCGATTGCGCAACGCATAATTATCAAATTTCTCGCTCGTGAGGACGTAAAACCGGCCGAAATTCTACGAAGACTGACGGCACAGTTCGGGGATAAAACACTGTCAAAGCCCCGTGTGTTTGCCTGGCATAAGGAGCTCATGAAAGGCCGTGAAGGGATCGAAAACGAGAACCATGATCGTCGACCACGGACGAGCATTACCGAACAGTACATTGATGCCATTCCTGATCTGGAAGGCGACCGACGTTTGACGGTTTCCGAAATTTGTTCTGAGATAGGAATAAGTTATGGGAGTACTCAATCACAAAGAACCTAGGATTCCGTAGTGTGCTCGATGGGTCTCAAGTCTTTTAACTGTAGAACAAAAGTTGGCACATTTGCACTTCTGTGAGCGGCTCTTGACGCGGTTTGCACAAGAAGAGAACGCATTTTTAAGTTGCACCGTTACCTGCGATGAAACTTGGGTCACCACTACACGCCCAAGTCGAAAGCTGGTAGAGTTCACGCGGCGTAAGGATAGAATCTGTGACTGTATTGTACTATAGCGTAGGTACACAGAGCGTGTGATTGTGTTAGTCAAATCCTGTGTGCTGATTGGTCAGATTCTAGTATTGGTGTGTCATCGTGTCACCATGATCGAAGGGTATGTTGGTTCTAGAAATGTACAGTTTACATTGAATACAGTGGATCAATTAGTAATAGAAAAAGTTTCTTTGATAAACTCTGAAGAGTAGAGTGGAGTGAAACCACGTGAAAGACATAGAGTCGGAATATTGGGAAAGAGAAATTATGTTGACCATATATCATAAGTGAAAACCATAATTTCATAATAAGTTTAAATGAAGCAAGAGATAGTGATTCATAATCAGACTGTGAATAATTTTATTTGTGAAATAAAATGAGACTGTTTCTTTTCTAAATTTATTTATGCATAATAAATTAAGTTCTTTTTGTATTTTTATGTTGTATCGTTTGTTTCTTAACCAAAACGTTTCTAAAAAACAAATAAACATTTCTATTTCTTTAAAATTTTCCATTGTGTATTTGAAAACAAAATATAAGGTTTGTTAGAAATAAATAAAACTTCTTGTTTCCTTCAAACTTTCTTGTTCTGCATCAATAAATAAATATTTGTTCTAAACACAAAAATCCACTTCTGTATTTTTAAATGAATAATAAATAAATAAACTAAATAATCTGAATATATAATAAATAAAAAATCATGGTCACCCTTCTACACTATTCTTTCCTTACGGCGCGTGGACTTTAAGGTGTTTGCGACCGTTTTTTGGGATCGGCACGGCATTTTGCAAGACACGCATGCGCTAGACGTATGGGAGTGTTCTTGCCTCTTCACATGCGGTAGTGTATGATATATTTGTATGATAAAATTTCAGTATTTTATCCAATGGTTCTAACCCTAAAAGCTCGATTAATGGGATGACTAAAATAATATTGTCTCCCGATCACGCTCTTCGTTATATCTACAGAATGAATGATGAATAAATAAATAAAAAACTTAATGATAAGTCAAGTTGATCCATGCAAAAAGAATTATAAATATTTTACTAAAAATAATTTATATTTAAATCCTTAAGTTACAAATCACTCTTCTGCGGGTGGATTGCCAATTGAAAAAAAATTCTACGTTTTAAACTACCAGAGTTCAACTGCCCTCCATATTTAATGGCATAAAAAAAGAAAAAACTGCCAAATAAACTAAAAAATTAAAGATTAAACAAAAATGCTATTAAAATTTTTATAATTAATTTAAAATATGAAAAAAATGATGATACGGTTGTTCTGGCAGACAGTATTGAGGACCTTCAAACGCTTATAGATAGAATTAATGGAGCCGGTGTGAGGCGGGGGCTGAACATGAACGTGAGTAAAACTAAGTTCATGGTGTTTGGCCGGCAGGATCACGCAGGAGCACGTCTTACATTGAACGGTGATGATATAGAGAGAGTGAAAATATTTAAATACCTCGGAAGTATCCTAGTGGAAGACCTCGACCCAGAAACCGAAGTCAACTGCAGAATTGAATCATCTCGTGCGACTTTTAATAAAATAAGAAGCGTATTCTGCGATGATAATCTAAACTTGTAAGTTCGACAACGGTTAGAAGTCAAATGCTACGTTTCTACGTTTCCTTCTTTCAGAATATTATTGACTCGATCAAAATTAATATAATTTACAATAATACAAAACTATTATAAAAATTTACCTTATTATTAAAATGTCCAAAAGCGGACGTATCTAGTTTTGTTCCACAGTTACATAAAGTCAATATAGCGTATATGACTGACAATAGCGAAATTAAATAATCGAAAGCGTCAATGTGTGCTAATAACAGTGCGTTCAAAGCCGAAATGTGCGGAATGTCGCGTGCGCTTAATGAAAATGTAAATAATCTGGCCAAAATTCAAGGTGAAAATTTCTCAAGTGACAGATGAGAAAATCCAAGATGGAGAATGCAACAATCATCAATTGGGACTATTTATGCACAAAAGATCCAACCTACAAAATATATTATCTCAGTTTATATAAAGTATCAAATATGAATATCGTACAAAAAAATAACTACAGTCGGTAAAATGGGTAATTTATACTGTAAAAATTATTTCATGCAAGTCTGTACTCACCGATTTTGTGTTTTCGTAAATATCTTAAAACAGGAAGAATGTGTGTTAGATCTTTTTTGCATATATATAAATTCAATTGATGGAGATGTCTATGGAATAAAATCAAGAAAAGTTCCAAATTCAAACCTACGTAGTGTTGGGCATCGTAGAAGCCCCGCCATTGGTACATGGTCGATATTTCAGGAAATCGATAGAATGTCAAAACCAAATATTTTCAACACATTGAACGAATGAGACAACGATTGGACAAACACAACTACGCAGACTGTTTATAAGTATGTACAATGCGTGTATTTTGAGAGTAAAAATGTTCCCGTTGGCCGAGAAAAGATTACGCTATTTGCAAAGGCGTTAAAGATTATTTTTGTATACGCTGCGACGGAAGACGAGATTGTCGACGATCAAGGATGGCAGAGGTCGAATTTTATTTAAAAAGTGGCAATTATTTATCAAAAAATTTATAAAATAATTACGAAATAACACATTTGTACAAATTCAATATGATATATGCAAGGAAACGAAGTCGATAAAGTAATTTATTAAGACAGTCGGTCGACAAGCTTATGTCTATAAAAACGTTAAAATAAAATAAATATTGATAATCAATCGACCGATAATTCTTGGTACTTATTCCATTATAGACAAGAATAAATATTGTACAAAAAGTGTATTTTTTTCCCACCAGTATGTTAACGGTTTTTTTTAAACTTTTATCAATTAGTGGATACAAATATCGGATTTTGAAAATAGACCAACAAAAAGCTTTCAACATTTTTCACGTTTATTCAGTTATTTTTTTATCTCTCGTTCGCCCTCGTCTACTGTTCTTGAAAACTAGACTAGAATATATGCGGTAAAAACAATAATTATCATAATGGATGAGCATGACTTAATTTGTTACACCAAAGAAAGCGTGATGTTTCATGGAAAAAACACGCATTTAAAAAAAACGTAAATTAAATTATTCTTAAGAAAAGCAAAAAGATGGAAGAGAGAGTACTTTTTCGATATCTGTTCATCTCGTGAGATCTTTTCTAATATGTGATTCATTTTCGTTGCAATATTCGTACTATCAAAACTTGTCGGCGGCCGTGGTCGAACAGTTGGCATTCACGCTAAGCAAGCGGGCGCTCCAGAAATGCACTAACCAGTTTATAAATATACGAGTGTATCTTGTTATTACACATATATTTGAGAGATATATCGTAACATTCTCTGGCACTACCATCGAGAGGAAGGGAAGATGCAGACTCAGCAGACACACATGACACGCATGGCAACTAATGAAATGTTCACCATCCCTAGAGTTAAAACCTCTTTTGCTCAAAGGCAATATGCTTATTTGGCTCTCATTATATACAATGGCGTGCCAACTTCAATAAAGGTAAAGGTAGGAAAACCATTTAGACAGTCGATCGGAGCGTGGTTGTTAATGCGACAGGATTTTGACTATTTGGGCTTTCAGGACGAATGACGAGTGGAAAAGATTTGTGTGAACTCGTGAGTGTGGGTTTCTTCTTGTTGTTTTAATTTTGGTTGTTTTTGTATTTGTGTTTCTGTGTATTTTTTGTTTTAATTTTTATTTTTATTCTTATGATTGTGTGCGGTATATTGTGGGATGAATATTTTTGGTCTTCCTGGAGTGATGATGTGTGAGGAGTTGAATTTCGCAGGATGTTTCCAGTTGTAGTTGAGTGTCACTGTTTGTCAGGTTGATGAGAATGTTCAACGGGGTTTTGTTTTTATGTAATCAAAAATCGGAAAGAAGTATCGATTTATTTTTTCATGCTAAATATCCTCAGTGAGATACAGGCAAAAGCCTAGTTTACTGGGGATACGACAAATGAAAGGCAACAAACCCAGATCCATTAAAATTGTATGTCCAAATCAAATTACCTGTTGTTTTTTCGCAAATTGTGTATATTTCTTATCATGTGTAATAATAAATAAATAAATAATATCTTCCCAATCGAGATACACCTCTACAATAGGAAAGCGAACCGTGCCGCGAGGACGTCAGATTTTTTAATCTACACCCTTGTAAAGGTAAAACATTTTTCAAATGACATTAAATAAGGAGTTGAAACAATTATTAACACGAGAAACATGTACAAGGTTCCCTTGGATCGCATCACAGATCTGTCATCCAAGAATTGGAGATTACCGAAAGACTTTCGACAACATGTATAAAGAGATACTAACGTACTTTATTTATTTATTTTATTTAACACTTCATTGCAAATACAATCTATTGGGAGTATTGCCAGGAGGCAATCTCTTCCAACCGACCAGAAAGAAGTAAAAAAAATCAAGTTACATGCTTGCAAAAATATTCAAATGATTCTTCGTATTTATGAAATTTATGGACATAAACATATTAAAGTAAAAGTGAGATATCATCGATCAAAGGAAAAGGAAGGGATGGTGGAGAGGAAAGAAAAATCAGGAATGAAACACGTTATATTACTGACTGGAAATTAAGAGTTTTTCTAGTCGCTTCTTAAAGCATGCCAAGGACGGAGCGAGTCTAATATTGGTTTGAATCTCACTGTATGGACAGTCAAGGACAACGTAAGAAAAAGAGCGGTGAACTAGGAAGGCCAATAAACAATCTCTGTTTGAGCGTAGCGCTAGTCTATGATCGGAAAGATGTTGAAAATTTTCGGCGAGATAAGAGGGGGCGGCGGGACAGTTGATGATATTGTACAATAGGAACAGCATGTGAATTTGGCGTATATTTCTCAAGTTCAACCAGTTCTGCATGTTGCTAGAAAGAATTATAAAAGTCTGGAGAATGCGATAGTCACGGAGGAAGTTAACACGTTCATTGCGTATAAAATACTTAATGTCATACAGAGATGCTGAAAATTCGAGAATTTTTGAAAACCCATAACTTTGTTAAAAATGAAATTCTACTTTCTATTGAAACATTATATGCAAGTGTATTCCTTCGTGTCTTCAAAACACATGAAACCGGCGACGAATCCTTATCGGGAGACGTTTATGAGTGCACTAAACATTCAAGGATTCCCGTGTCCATACTAAATATTTGTATGGACACGAGAGCCGTGTTCGACGCAGTGAACGTGTTAATGGCAGAAAGTTAGTTAAGGCAGAAAGCGAGTTTAATTATGGTGTTCTATGTGATGAACGAATTAAATAAAGGAATTGACAGGATCCTCTTTAAGCACTGCGTCCAGCATGACCTAGACCAGGAAGGGTTGGAGACGGGTGGTGCGTCGAGCTCAAGACAGCAGAGGGTCACGACGCTCAGCATTGAGCACGCGATAAAGAGAAGAAATGTACACAAATTAGACTACTCCGGCTAGACATATAAATGCAAACACAATTTAACACATATTGGAACTATTTTGAGGAAACTGAACTGGCCTTACGAGTATATGGAATGAAAAGAAATCTAACATATTTTTTCATCTTGACGCGATATTTAGATATAACATAATGTTATATACTACCTTGATCAAAAAGTTTTAGGACCAGCCACCGTGTGGCGCTGTCAGTCACCCGATTGGAATTCTTTTTTTTTTGTTAGGTTACCACGTCTATCATTGACACTTTTCTCTAAATTTCAGCATCATAGCTTGACATTTGTAAAAGTTACGCTGTACTGAGTACACTACCTTTGTGCGTGTTTTCGATTTTTTTAAAGTTTGAAAATGGCATCAACTGTGCATCAACGAGTTTGCATTAAATTTTGTGTGAAAAACGGATTTAACGGTCCGCAGACCTTGGAAATGTTGGAGAAGTGTTTTTCGGTGGCACGAACGCTTCAGAAGTAGTCGTGAGTCGGTCGAGGACGACGAACGCAGTGGCAGTCGAAAACTGATGAAAACATCGATAAAATCAAATAAATGTTGGCCGAAAACCGCAAATTGACCATCAGAGAGCTGGCAGAGGACTTTAACATCGCTTATGGATCCGCTCAAGACATTTTGATTAGTGATTTGGGCCTCAGACGTGTCGCTGCAAAATTGGTGCCGAAAGACATGATTTCCATGAGTTTTTGACCAAAAACAACACAAATACTATCCAGCAGCCTTCGAATTCACCTGATCTGGCTCCCTGCGATTTTTTCCTGTTCAACCGACTTAAAAAACCACTTCGCGGAACGCGTTACAGCACCCGAGAGGATGTCATGAAAAAATCGAAGACTGCTCTGCTCTGATGGACATACCGAAAATTGAGTACCAGTGGTGTTTCGAGGATTGGATCAAGCGCTGGCGTAAGTGCGTTGCAGTCGATGGGGAGTACTTTGAAGGGGACCACCATATCGATTTTGATGAATAAACTTGTATTTTCGATTTTATGAATAAAGTCCTAAAACTTTTTGATCAAGGTAGTATTTCTAGGAAAATGAGTTAAGTGTTACTTGGGTCGACAGGATGAAATTCAGACTTAACAAAGAAATCATAACATTTATTGTTCGTTAAAATATATTTTTTTGTTTAAAATTGGGCTGGCTAACTCGGCGGCGAGGATGACTCGACTTAGCGAGTGCGGTAATGCTGTCGCTTTTCATAGTTTAGGCACCACCTCTCTTATTACTTACAGTTGAAATTTGAGTTGCCAGGCTTTGAAAATGAATTAGCTGCGACCTAAATGATTCAGGTTTGATTATGTTCATTTGGTATTTTAAATAACAGAAAACCGCGTTTTGTGGAGTGGGTCCTTTTTGCATACTCGTATTCGTCTAATTGATTTTTGTAGATTAAAACAGTTATTTTTGCTTTCATTTTAGACAATACGTTAAAAATATTTGGAAATAAAAACATGGAGTTAACAAACAATGAATAATTTTAACAGACGATTCGACGACTTGTAGTCATTTTCCACAATCAATTCGACAAATTTAGTTAATTTAAAATATTCATTCAACCAACGGTGGGTTATTTTAACATACGATTTGATATAATATAGCTAATTTTAGCAACCGGTTCGACAAAATATGGCTAATGTGAACAACCGGTTCGACAAAATGTGACTAATTTGAACAACAGGTTCGACAAAATGTGACTAATTTGACCAACAGGTTCGACAAAATGTGACTAATTTGACCAACAGTTTCGACAAAATGTGACTAATTTGAACAACAGTTTCGACAAAATGTGACTAATTTGAATAACAGGTTCGACAAAATGTGACTAATTTGAACAACCGGTTCGACAAAATGTGGCTAATTTTAACAGGTTCTACAAAACATCCCGTATTTTTTAAATGGACAATTAAAATGTGTGTAATTTGAATAATAGTTTAAACCACGAACTGTGTTTAATTTTATGTTAATGACCTATTGGCGAAATAACTAATTGGATAGTGCAACAGTAAAAAAAGATTCCTACTAAATATGTCTTAATACTCGTAGATAACGAACAGAACGGACGTGTGATTTAACTTGAACAGTTCAGACGAAATACGAGAAAGTTTAAAGTTGATAACCAATTGGTAGAAAAGTCGATAAAACGTTAAAAATTATTCGGACAAAATACGGTATATTTTTATAACCTAATTAATAAACAAAGTATGTCAAATTTGAACAACAGTTTAGAAGGTGAAATGTTTTTGATTTTTATCACCAATTGGCAAAATAGCCGAATGGATAGCGCTACAGTAAAAAAACGGTTGCTACAAAATATGGCTTAATTTATTAGATAATTGACAAAAATGATGTGATTTGACCAACAGTTCAAACGAAATATATTTGATTTTAATAACCAATTGGATAGATAACGCTAAAGCAAAAAAAAAAAACGGTTTCTACTAAATACGACTTATTTTGACAAGCTGATTTTTAAAAAGTATGCGTAATTCGAACAACCGTTTAGACGACAGACTGTGTTTAATTTTAATTACCAATTGACGATATAGCCGATCAGATAATGTTACAGTAAAAAGAACGTTCCTACAAAATATGACTTATTTTAACAACCGACTTTAAAGTTATGTAATTAAAACGACCGTTGTGACGAACTGCGTTTAGTTTTAATAACCGATTAACGAAGACGCCGAAACAAAAAAAAATGTCCAGCAGGTCACATAGAAATGTGTTATGTAGATAAAAAAAAATAAAAACACACGCTGTCTGTCTGTGACAATCTTGTCTATTCCATTTGTATTATGGATGCGATAACAGGAGACGAAGCAACACGCGTGGACAGAAATAGCGCGGGTACTCCACAGTCCGGTGCAAGATGGCGGCTGCATCGGCGCCTGTGGCGAGGTGATGTCACTAGAAGATGGATCGTCGAATCCGAAGTAGTGATGTCCCCCGAAAAAAATATCAACCGGTTCGCTAGCAATTTTTCCAAATATTTAGTACCTACTTATTTTTATTGTTTTCCTTTCAGTTCTAAATATTTTTTTTTATTAATATTTCGGTAGGTATGCAAATACGAGTACATGCATGCGAACTAAATGGAAATATCTGAAAAAAAAACTACACTGCAAAACCGTCGTCGTTGCCGGGCCTCGTAGTCGAGGATCCCTTCGCCACTCCAACGTCAACTGTGTTGGAAAGCGAAGCCGTGCCATGGAGTTTGTTTTAAGTGAGTGAGCTGTTGCAAACCAGCAAACTCCTCCGTGGCCTGGTGGTAAGACACTTGTCTGCCGATCCGGAGGTTGCGGGTTCGATCTCCGCTGGAACCCAGATTTTTTAAAAATAGGATTCCAGGTTGGTTAACACTTAGAGCCTATAAAAAACATATTTCTGGTTGGTTGGAAGAGATCGCCACATGGCAATAAACTCGCCAGATAAAAAAAAAATCACCGGCCACACCGCTGTACTGAATCCGATGCACATCGATCTGAGACGATCGGAACACACCGGCATGTCACACATTTCAAAGAAGTAATACTCGATTATAATATAATTAACCTAATGTCGTTAAGCCGAAAATGAAATAAAACGTACTGTGATCGTGAAGTGAAAATAAAACAAAACATACGTGTATATGCAAAAGCTATTGCATAACGTAAGGAGTATTCCATTTTCCTTTTAATCTGTCACTCATTTCAGTTCTGATTTAATTGACGGTGCAAACGACGTGGATAAACAAAACTATCCAATTCGAATACAATTCTTCAATGAATTAACACCTTGATGAATGCCACTTCACAAGTCAAAATGAAACAAAACATTAATGGGTCGTAAAGTGAAAATGAAACGCAAAACATTTATGCAGAAACATTGTTCGAATTTTCAAATATATCACGCTGTCAAAGTAAACAAATTTACAAAACAAATGAAAATTGATTTGCTGTCATTGTTGAAATTGGCCTTCGCAATTACAATTAACGCTTTTTAATAGAGGCGGGATGCATATCGGTGGGGCGGGATGACGTTTTCAATGGGGCTTTGAACATCCTTTTTTTCGTGTTGGATGGTTGATTTTTTATTTAATTGAAGCGTCGAGCACGAGCAGACATAAAAATTAAAATTTATCCCGGGCCCAATCAAGCGAAATGACTGGAAAAATTCGATTCCATTTTCACCAAAAAAATGTCGTATTCGAGTATAAAGAAATATCTTCCATTTAAAAAAATCCAGATTGTTACCTATATAAGTATAGCAGTAAAAAAATGTCAAGTCACTGTTTTCGCACGTCCTTGGATGGGCTTTCCAGCTGGTAATAATAATAAAAGGACAATTCACAATAATACTGAAAAATAATGTGGCAGTCTATAAAGCTGTTATCATATCATCTCTGATGTATGGATGGAAATCAAAGGGTCTCTACAGACCACACATCAGAACACTAGAAAAATGCAACATCGAGGTTTTGGTGTCGGCTGCTCGCCTGCGTTAGTCTGGACACGTAGCTTGCATGCCTGAATATAGACTCGCAAGAAACATCCTCTTTGGCGAGCTATTGGTAGGCAGAAGAAAGAACGGTTGTCAACGCAGGAGGACAGTATGTCCATGAAACTCTTAAAAACATTAATACTCTGCACAACAGGGAGTAAACAGCAGATAAAGTCAAATGGCGTATAACTGTTGCTACTTATTTATTTATTTAACACTTTTATTGCAAATACAATCTGGCGGGCTTATTGCCAAGCGGCAATCTCTTCCAACCAACCAGACAAAAGTAAATGAAGCAAGTTACGTTGTCGGATAAATCATTCAAATTACTATCCATCCCACGAAATCTATATACATATACGTGAGCACATGCCCACGAACCCCACAAAGACCTCCGTGGCCTGGTGGTAAGTCACTTGTCTGCCGATCCAGAGGTTGCGGGTTCGATCCTCGCTGGAACCCAGATTTTTTTAAATAGGATTTCAGTCTGGTTAACACCTAGGGCCCATAAAAAACCTCTTTCTGGTTGGTTGGAAGAGATTGCCACATGGCAATAAACTTGCCAGGTTAAAAAAAAAAGACGGACAATTACCCGAACATTACTTTTCATATAAAGTGAGATATCACCAATCAAAAGGAAAGGAAGGGATGGTGGAGAGGAAAGGAAAAGAAAAATCAGCAATGAAACACATTATTTTACTGACTAGAAATTAAGAGTTCTTTCAGTCGCTTCTTAAAGCAAGCCAAGGACGGAGAGTATCTTATATTGGTTTGTAACTGATTCCAGAGTCTCACTGTATGGACAGTAAAGGACGACGTAAAGAAAGAGGAGCGGTGAACTGGAAAGGTCAATAAACAATCTCTGTTTGAGCGTAGCGCTAATGCATGATTGGAAAGACGCTGAAAATTTTCGTAGAGATAAGAGGGGGCGGCGGGACAGTTAAGGATATTATACAATAGAGACAGTATGTGAATTTGGCGTCTATTTCTAACATTCCACCAGTTCAATGCCTTCTGGTATGAAGTTATATGATCGTACTTACGTAGGTTGAAAATGAATCTTAGACAAATATTTTGAAGACGCTGTAATTTGTCCAGCTGTTCCTCTGTAACATCCAAGTAACATACGTCCGCATAGTCCAGAATCGGAATACTTATCAGGGGCCAATGGAGAAAGAAGACACAGGCAGGATCCTCTTACTGAAGCTCCTTGCCATATATTCAACAGATATGCCTATCACAAGATGCCTTACACAATTATCTCCGGTGGCACCAACATCAAATTGTATTGTGCCTTCTATTATACTCAGCACAGGTAGTGGGCATTTATTTAATAATAATAAAAATATAATTTATATAACGCCGTTCAGAGAACATATATTATAAATATTAGGTGATATCTGGTTACAGAGTCGCCAGCACTCAAGCAAAGCAAGCGGGCGCCCAAGGTTCGATTGAGAAATCCTGCAGTATATTGAACCTACCGATGGTCTTGGAAGCTTTTCTAATGTCCTTACCATCGGCACTTCGGAGTTGATCTGTCAAGACTGTGTGCTTGTTGAAATGCAACAGCTAGCATACAGTAAATCACTAAACGTACATGCGTCTTCCATTCGCGAGATGATCGACGATCATACACAACGACAAACCACCTACCCCAGGCAAAGTCTGCCACCCAGCTGGCACGAGATAGATAGGATTCGAAAACGTTCTTCAAAGATGCTAAACTCCATCACGGGTTGAACAAGTCTTGTCAATTTATTTATTGTGTTGCGTCTGGATTATTGTGACTCTATTTATTCTGGTTTGCATGATTCACAAATTTCTAGACTTCAATCTTTTTTTAATGCACCTGCTAGGCATACCTACCACATACCTCATGGTAGTCACGAAAATTGCCATACTGGTCGCCTCCTAAAAAGACGAAACTGGCTTAAGTATTATGATATGATTGATTTAAAACTTTGTCTCTTTGTATTCAAGCTCCTTAATGGGGTGTGCCCTTTGTACCTTTCGAATCCCATCGCGGAGAGTCAAGACAATGCCAAAAATCCTTGCTATTCCCATCAAATATATTTAAGCTTCAACAATAACACCATCCAGTGAGAAGTAGAACTTTGAGGTCGATTTCTGCTTCATCTAATAAATTGGTTATTTCAAATCAATCCAACAGGGCAAGGTATTATGATAGTCTGCTTCCTAGGTGTTCGAGATACGGATAGGATGTGCAGCTTTAGGAAGCAGTTAAAGACAATATTTTTTTGGGAGGTCTTATCAAAAGTTATGAGAGGTTTCAAAATCTGAGTCAGGGCGCCCATGAGGAGAGTTCGCTCTCTAAACGACGCTATATAATATAATTTTATTATTACAGCCAGTAATTATGATAATGAAAGGATGTCGGGGTTGTTAAGCACACAAAAATAGGTTTAGCAGAACTTGAAGGTTCCTTCGCTGTCTTATTTTGAAGCTATTATATACAGCGGAGGGTTCGAATCCCAAACATGCGAGAATCAAGATTGCAAATATTGTACAGGTAGAAATAGTCCGGATATCGAAACTGACACGTAACAATGGCCAAGTTAGCACGCCAGCCAATATTACATCCATGTTTTCTGATTATTTCAATGAAATTTCGATATCTAAAGCTTTCGCAAAATAGTCACGAAAACGAAATGAAAGTTTTCAAAATTAAATTTTTCTTATCAAAAATAACAACTGCGCAAATTTACGAGATGTTTTTGTGTATTAAGTATAATTTGCTTTGAAAGGGTTTTAATAAAAGTTGTTATCTTGTTCACGATATACTACCACATGAGATATTATTAAAAGAGAGATTATTCAGTATTTATACTCTGTAGAGTTTATTTTATTATATTTGTATAAACGGTCGTGATACTATCCCGATGATAGTGATTAAACTCATTTTTTTTAGGTTCTTTCCACATTACAGGTTTCCCTATTTCGTATAAGGACCAAACATATGTTAACAAGTACAAAAAAAAACATAACATACATAAAACAATTCAAAATGTTAAAACTTATTTGATAATTACAATAGTAAAAATGTATATGTTACACTAAAACAAAATATAGCATATATTGTTTATAGTTAAAAAAAAAAATAGCATATATTGTTTATAGTTAAGACCTTAAAACTGTGGAAGTTTAAAGAAATTGTAATTTGTTTTTTTTAAACACTGTTTATTCCACTTTTTATAACACAAACAAAACTAATTGCGTTCCCCTGATGATGAGGTGAAAGCCTTGAAACCGGTAGGGTTATACCGTTATAAAAAGTGGAGTAAACAGTGTTTGATAAAAAACAAATTACAAAATATAGCATGTTAAATCATATAAAAAAAAATTTCAAGTATAATACTAAATTTAAGAGATTTATCATGAAGAAACTGAGCGACACATGAAACACGTCTATATGATCCTGACGGATAACATAATCTGCGAGTCGCAACCCCCATAGGGTTCGCGAAACGCGGTTTGGGGGGTCGTCAAAAGGTATTAGGTACTTGGAAACAAAAAAGATGTAAATGTGAACTGTGAAATTGTGAAAATCGAATAATCCGTTCTAACAAGAAAAGTTGTTAAAAGATTACTTCCATTACCCTCTAATTAACAAAAACAAATATACGAGTATAGTGGAAATACAAGTGGAAGGCATATGAGAGGAAGGCCAAGGAAAGTATGGTTTGATCATGTGAATATTTTGAAAGGAAATGTAGAAAGTCAAATAAATCGCAGAAGATGTATGACAAGGTATATGGATGTGTATCGTGATAATAAAATCAGGCGCTCTGTCCTCTGCCAATCCCGATAGGGAGACAGCGTGATGGTACGTATGTATGTGAGAAACAGTCAGCGCGCTACGAACATGCGTCAGCATGGCCAGGCGGCTCAGCAGGTTCCACATGTCTGTGGCATTTGCGGGAGGGAGTGCGCATCTAGAATCGGGCTGTTTTCTCGCAGAATATCATACGATCGACGTGAGAGAACGGTTTGATTGATGTTAGAGTGGCGAGGGGATCCTCGACTGCGAGGCCCGGCAACGACGACGAGATACCTCCAATTATTTGTGTGAAACTGCATTTTCGGCTCTAACTATAATAAAAGCAACTATCGTTCCAGATTTAATGTAGAATCAGATTTAAGGGCAGCCATTTCAAGAGCGCCCTAAAGTTTCCCTTTTAAACGGCGCTATATAAATAGTTATTTTATTATTCTGATTATTATAAGAAAGAAGAGCTTACCCTGCTGTTAGGTGTACACCGATCGCACGAGAGCCCGAGGAAAGGCTTCTTCATAGGCGGTATCGCAATTTTCGACGGCACTTCCTTGATCTGGTACAGGGAATTCTCCTTCAGCTGGGGAAGAAAGGGTCATAAGTAAATGAAGCTCTGAGAGACATTACTGTCAAAATACTCCAGAGACACGGATATGGAGTAAGGGATTCTTGGATCTGGCAGATATGTGAGATAGAAGATATTGTAAGGTGAGTTCGTAGAAAAAACTGGCAACGTCATGTGAAAAAAACACTATAGTTCAAAAGTTCCCGCCCTGGACAAGTTAGTGCATGTACGGACATATAGCACGCTAGATACGCCCATCGCATAGTCAGACAAGGTTACATGTAAAATTCTACTACTCTACTCTCGGTTGTATGTCAACTGAAGCCGAAAGAAGACGTGTTGTTTCGTTATACTCTGAAATGTAAAAAAATGAATATCGCGTGTTTATCAAGTTTCTTTCAAAAGGAAACACTTCACAGGAAAGCATGACAAATCATTGTTGATATTTTTAGACATGTATCTATTTTTTTGTACTATGTATTTTAAGTTTCGAAAGATGACTTATAAGGCTAATAAAGTATAAATAAGTTGTTTTTTGTTATTTATTAGGCAGATTTCAATAAACTTGTTTTTTTTAAGAAGATTTTGATATATTTATTCATTAGGCAGATTTCAATACACTTATTATTAGGCAGATTTCGATATATTTATTTATTAAGCAGATGTCGATATACTTATTTATTACGCAGATTTCGATGTACATATTTATTAGACAGATTTCGATATACTTAATTATTAGACGGATCTCGATATACTTATTTATTAGACAGATTTCGATATACTTATTTATTAGACAGATTTCGATGTACATATTTATTAGACATATTTCGATATACTTATATATTAGACAGATTTCGATATACTTATTTATTAGAAAGATTTCGATATACTTATTTACTAGTCAGATTTCGAATACTATCTATTAAAGAAGCACATCACGCCCTTCGGGAAAATTTCAATGTACTTGGTTGATCTTGACCGAGAAACCCTGAAACCGAGGGTGGTTAAAAATGTATCCATATAAATGATTATACCGGTGTATAATGAAATGTTTCCAATAGAATGGTGCGATTTGCTCGATAGAAATGTGATTGGGTTAAACCTATATAAAATATAAAACAAAAGCTATATTTTTGTTATTGCTTGAGGGGGGGGGGGGTCATTTTGTAACGCCACTGCCTTGTATACCTGTAATCTATATAAATAAAAATGTAAATGTTCGTATATTAAAAATTTCTAATCTCCGAAAACTCTTCACCGATTGCTTTGAAATTTTGACAAAAGGTTGCATACGTATACAAGCATGTTTATATATATATTTTTATATACGGTTGTATATAAAAAAAAGTATATAAAACATACGAAATAACGGGAGCGCCCCCTGTAGCGACACACGCAAACTAAACAATTCTCATTGACAGTTATGTCACATTGCATTTTCGACGTTTCCGATTCTTTCATTTCGTTTTTTAACTGTTTGTCTTATTTTTCATTGCTTTAAAATTTTGAGAAAAGGTTACATTCGTATAAAAGCATGTTTATATATATATATATATATATATATATATATATATATATATATATATATATATATATATATATATATATATATATATATATATATTTTCTATACAGTTGTATTTCAAAAAGTATATGAAAAATACGAAATAATGGGAGCGCCTCCTGTTGAACGTGACGGCAACACACGCAATATAGATTTCGACTTATTTTCATTTTGTTTTAGAATATTAAATAATAAATAATAAATAATTAAATATTAAATAATAAATATTAAATTTTCAAATAGTTCGTGTTCAAAAACCAGACTGAGCCACAGCAACGAGTGGCCGGGTACAGCTAGTAACTAATAAATTGTGAAAAAAATAATATATGCTTTTATTGAGTCTATACTTTTGACTTATGCATACTTAATAAAATCTACTCTAAGTGGTATGTCAACTAGAGCCGAAAAACGACGTGTTGTTTCGTTATATTCTGAAATGTTATAAATTGAATATCGCGTGTTAATCAAGTTGTTTTCGAAAGAAGGGCAGAAATCAAATAAAGTTAAGATGCTGTCTACGGACCCGTCATATTGAACTTAACAGTTTCACTTAGTCAGAGAATCGATTGAAGATGAACCTCGTTAATGGAGACCAGCAGAACCACCCACTCCAGAAACAGTTCAATTACTGCAAGAGCAAGTCTTGCAAGAGAGAAATACGAGTATCAGCAAGGTGTGAGCTTTTCAAAACTACAGCTTCAAAATGCTGATGCTTCATTTAATTTCTACCAAGCTTTGCCATTTTTTAAAGACACTCGATAACCGCGCTATATTTAACTGTTTTCTTTTATTATTTAATGAAGTAATATATAGTACAAACATTTGCCAAAGGTTATAACATACTTATATACAACTTCATATCTTGAGAACTAATCTAATTAATATATTATAACTATTAACTAGCTTAATTTTAATTTCTTACGCATCATTTTATTTTTAACAATCTTAATAAATAATATAATTTCTTAGAAATATTGTGCTTTAACAATCACAAAAAGTGCTTGAACAATCACAAAAAATACTTGAACAATCATAAAAAGTGCTTGAACAATCACAAAAGGCCGCAGCTATTTCCGAATGTTTAAAGAACACTATCTGGAAAAACAAGCATATGAACATCCAAAGCAAGGTGAGGATATACAAGACCTGTGTCCGCCCCATAATGACATACGGCATACAGTCCATAGCCGACACTGTCAGAACCAAAAATCTTCTTCGAACCAGCGAAATGAAGGTACTCAGGAGTATCGCTGGCAAAACCCTTCGTGATCGAGTACGAAACACATAAATCCGAAGGACGTGCGAAGTTGAAGATATTGTCAGATGGGGACGACAGAGAAGAAGGTTCTGGAACGAACACGTATCCAGAATGGCGGAACCAAGAGCCGTAAGAATGGCCAGGGACAGTATCCCCCAAGCAAGCAGACCTCCAGGACGACCTCCAAAAAGATGAAAAAACAGCTGGCATTCGATGTCGCAAGAGTAAACAATGATGCAGAACCATAACAGGCCAACAGGCCTAAAATAAGATGAAGAAGAAATATTGTAGTTACCTACATACTACTTATAACTAGAGAACAATTCTTACAACTAATTGTTAAGCAAGTACATGTCCACTCGTTCAGGTTACTTGCAACATTCACTCAGACCTTGGTCCTCCCAGCTAATACTGTAGGTGGACTGGTCAGGCAATAGAGATGATGCTTCGGGAGCCTGTGCTAATAACGGAAAATGAGGTCGGATTTACTCTCGTAAGTCCCCAGGGCAGCGATTAGAGGATCGTTGTGGTTCTGTTGGCTTTTATAGAACTTCACGATCCAAGCGAGGAAGAGGTGTTGGAGGGTTTCTTCACGAAGTCGGGTGAGATTAGTTCTGGGGCGGGTGTTGAAAGAGATCTTTGTTGTTCTGCACTCGTTGAAGCTTCAGGTGATACGTGTTGCTATTACCCGAAACGGGTGTAGCATATGTCAGAATTGAATTGTTAACATTTCAGAATATAACGAAATAGTGCGTCATCTATCGGCTCCAGTTGACATATTACTGAGCATAGACGTATCAAATTATAACTATAACATTACCTGACCATAAAAACGTGGTCCGCGTGGTATCCGTCCATAATACACATTCTAGCTCGTTCATATCGGAAACTTTTACGAGTAGACATTAGTGGTATGTAGTAAAAAAGTATCTCCTGTTTCTACTCCTGGCAGTTCTTAAGGTATATGTAGTGTAAATCATAATAAAATGATGAATGGTCAATATTATGTATTGCTCCTTGTTGACTATGTACCTCTTCTGCTTCAAGGGGCATATTTTTTTATTACACACAATTGATATTTGATAATAATACAGTACTTACGATTTTGGTTTGCTCTCTGTCGGCCATGTGTCTCCTCTTCTGCTGGAAGGTGGCTCTGCGCAACGCCGTGTCTGTCAGCCTGGGCGCGCCTGCATCGCCCCCTGGAGCTACATCTTCAGCCCAGGGTCTTTGTCGCAACCCGGCGCAAGCGTCGTGGACACGCGCCGCTATAACGTCTATCATCGTTGATGCACTGTAACAACAAGAAAATAAACAATCAAAATATATAATATTCACAATACGTCCTACTCCCTTTCTATATCATGCTTTCGTCGGAAAATATTTGTAGCTACGAAGACACTACAAGCGAATGCACAGTTTTTACCCGTGGCTGTATCCTACAAGGTTTCTTGGGATACTACCCTCTAAGCGTAAGAAGGGATGTGAGGGTGTCTTCTTATATATTTAAGCTGTTGACGGGAGCTACACCTAATTCAACTATGTTAGAATATATGGTTTTATATTCTTGACAACTATTATTCGAGGTACTGAAAATAATATCTATTTTAGACTGGCAATAAGAACTAACTTGACAAGTGATCATGGACTTTTTCTTTCGAATAGGGCCTCAGATATTCATATCTTCGACATTTCAAAAAACGTTTTCAAATCAAGTATTTTGAACTATCTTATTGTAGTAATGGGAGTTAGTTATTTCGGGTTAACAATATTTCTTATATACTTATTTTTATTTTTTGTTACTGTACATAGCAGTCAATAAAAATTACTAAATAAGACGCGCCTAGTTAAGTTTCTCGTCTTCGCAATATGTATGGCGCGGAGACTTGGACTCTGAGAGCAAGTGAGATACGTAGAATAGATGCATTTGAAATGTGGTGCTGCGGAAGGATGTTATGAATTCCATGGACAGCAAGGCGAACTAACGCGTCCATTCTCAAAGAACTGAGAATCACCGACAGATTGTCGACAATATACTTTCGACGAGTCTTCCAATTACTTTGGAACATTGCTCGTGGCCAAAGACAGTTTGAAAAGGCTTGTGGTTACTGAAAGCGTGGAAGGACGACGCACAAGAGGAAGAGTCCCAATACGTTGGACTGACCAATTGACAGACGCAACATGACTGCCCTTAAAAACTACTCTTCGAGCCGTGGAGTGCAGAAATGGATGGAGAGAAGTCGTCAGAGGCTATTATGATAGTCGCGATGCTCATTCATGAGCGTGCGACGTGTACGTCAGGATAACACATCGATCAATAAGTCTCGGGACTAACCAACAGATGGCGCCTCTAATAACAAATCCATACCATTCTCAGTTAGTACCAGCTTTTAGAAGTTACGTGTCAAACTTTCATGACATTCCGACATTGTGACATTGAGTTACAGTGGTTTTAGTGACGCTACTTTTGCTATTTTCAAAACAATGGAAAAACCCGAATTTCGTGTGTTGATAAAATATTGCTTTTTAATAGGAAAAATACCGTTCAAACTCAGCGATGGCTTGAAAATTGTTATCCAGGCTCTGCTCCGTCGAAAACAACCTTTTGTCGGTGATATGCTGATTTCAAACGCGGTCGTACAGACACAAATGATGCTGAACGCTCTGGTCGTCCAAATGAGGATATTACATTAGAAATGCACCGTGTCACAAGTCGATGTTAACGATGGCCAAATTGCATGAGTTGAACTTCGAGTTGCTTCCGCACCCACCGTATTCTCTAGATTTGGCTCCCAGCGACTATTGGCTGTTCGCAGACCTCAAATAGATGCTCTAGGGAAAGAGATTTGGCTCCAATGAAGAAGTGATTGCCGAAACTAACGCCTATTTTGAAACCAAAGATAAATCGTTCTACACGGCTGGCAAAGAAAAGTTAGGAAAGCGTTGGAATGAATGTATCGCTCTTGAAGGAGACAATGTTGATGTATAAAGAAGAATTTTGGCAAACAAATGTTGTTTTAGTAGTAAGTCCCGGGGCTTATTGATCGATGTGAGACTGTATGTAATTGGGTTTGATCTTTAAGTTTTGTATGTATTATAATTGGGTTTAACCTGTATATGTACAATACAAGCTTTATACAATAAATGCATTTAATTTGTTATTGTAAATACATTTAACCCCATAAATAGAAAACATGCAAATCCTTAATATTTTTAAGATGTTGATTTTACATCTAATATATATTTTTCTTGGGTACACTAACATAGTATTGATATTAAGGAAACACAAAATAATATTATGCATAGAAAAAAAAACACAAGTAACTAAAAACCAAGAACAAAAATACACGTAAAACTTTAATAAGAAGTGTTCACGGCACGGTCAGTTGGTTGAAAAACTAATTATAAAAATATCCATATGTCAAAAAAAGGTTGAAAACCACTGTAAATGATGCAATTGCGGGGGAAACGCACTTGCGGTCCACGACGCGGTGCGCCGTGCAACTACATTGGAAAACCACTCATCAAGTTACTGCAAGTATCATTTTCCTGCGTGCAACTAGGCCAGCCATACCTGCATGCCTGCATCATGAAAAACAGGGGTCGTAAACCGATGGGGGTGGACACCCGACCAGTTTGTTGGCGTTGTGATCATGGCTTGTTTATCAAAGCGCTCTTGCGATGATACGTTTACGAAAATGCATTTTACAAATTATCCTTCTTATTATCATGGAGAATGAAATTAAAAATTTAAGAATAATTTACTTCCTATTCAAACTAAAAACTTCGTAGTGATCATAGTTTGTATATCAAAGCGCTTTTGCGATGATACGTTTACGAAAATGCATTTTACAAATTATCCTTTTTATTATCATGGAGAATGAAATTAAAAATTCAAGAATAATTCACTTCCTATTCAAACTACAAACTTCGTATGTAGTTACCATTATCGTTACCAATACGTTATGTAACTATTGGGGTAGGAAAAGAGAACACATCTCCACTTCGTTCTATCCTTAAACACATCTTTCACTTATGTCACATCCATTCACCTCATCATGCATACACTTCTATAATTTATTTTATTCAAGTACTTAACAGTACTATATAATTCACAAAGGGAATATAATACTTTAGTAAACCAATAATAAAGTTCCACGTGATAATAATAATTGAAAACATTAATAATCGGTGAAACAGAAAGAAGACACAAAAATATAAATAAAATCATCTCAATTTATAATGCACAGCATATGGCATATTGGGAGAGAACGTTGGGGAGAAGGGAGAGGAAAAAGGAAAATAGTATAAACATTTTTCCATATGTTTCAAATCAAAGGATCGCAATTCAGAGCTAAGGACTGAGAGATAGTATGAAAATAATTCACCCAATGTCTTGACCCCAAAAATGAAACAAAACATACTGGAAATGAAACAAAACATAAAAATGAAACAAAACATACATGAAATGAAATAAACATACCAGGTATGTAAATATGAAACCAGAATTTGCTCAAAGATGGCTCTAGACTGTCAAACCGCGTCATTGGCGCCTTTTTCTTGTGTTTACATTTGTCAAAGACTTAACACTCACAACAATACAAGTTATATACAACTACATATGTTTTCATAGCGTTGAACATGTCTGTTTTTGTGCCAGAAAACTATGATTTGCGGACAGCATTGATTTTCTGTTATCATTTGAAGAAAACTGCTGCAGAAGCGCATCGAATGCTTGTCGAAGCTTACGGTGAGCATGCTCTTGGTAAATCACAGTGCTTTGAGTGGTATAAAAAATTCAAAAGTGACGATTTTGACGTGAGAAACGAAGAACGTGGAGGACCACCGAGAAAGTTTGAAGACGCCGAATTGCAAGCATTGTTGGATGAGGATGACGCTCAAACGCAACAACTCGCGGATCAATTAAATGTGACACGAGAAGCCGTCTCCCTACGTTTGAAAGCCATGGGAAAGATCCAGAAGGTAGGAAAATGGGTTCCACATGAACTGAATGAAAGACAGCAGGAAAACCGAAAAACCATCTGCTCGCCAGGTTACAAAAGAAAACCATTTCTCCATCGAATTGTGACTGGCCATGAAAAATGGATACATTTCGAGAATCCTAAGCGTAAAAGATCATGGGTAACTCCAAGTAAACCAGCGACATCGAGTGCAAGGCCAAATCGCTATGGACGGAAGACAATGTTCTGTGTTTGGTGGGATCAGAAGGGTGTTATCTATTATGAGCTGCTAAAACCTGGCGAAACCGTTAATACTGAACGCTACCGACAACAAATGATGGACTTGAACCAAGCATTGCGTGAAAAACGACCAGAATATCAAAAGAGGCAACACAAAGTGATTTTGCTTAATGATAATGCAACATCGCACACAGCAAAACCGGTCAAGGAAACGAATGAGGCGTTTAGTTGGCAAATACTTTCGCATGAGGCTTACTCACCAGACTTGGCTCCATCCGATTACTACTTATTTGCATCGACGGGACACGCACTTGCTGAGCAGCGCTATACTTCTTACGAAAATGTACGAAAATGGCTCGATGATTGGTTTGCCTCAAAAGAGCAACAGTTTTTTTTGGCGTGGCATTCACAAATTGCCAGAGAGACGGGGAAAATGTGTAGCTAGTGATGGGCAATACTTTGAATAAAATATTTTTTACCATTTTCATACAATAAATAAATAAATAAATAAATAAATAAATAAATAAATATTAGGTTTATTGACAGCAACATAGTATGTACAAGATCAAATCTGAATAACATTTCTAAAAACACATAAATTGCAGACAATACATCAGACGCAGAAGCTATCAAAAGGTCTGGGCTCATCTAATAGAATCCCCTCGGCCAAAATACACCCCACCAATATAGGGCGAACCCAGCCACGGGGACACCAGATGTTTTTCAGCCCACACCCTTAGACACGTAGAAACAGGAATATATACAAAAAAATAAACACAGAAAATAAATATAGTAGATGACAAAAAAAGAAAAACAGAAAAAAACACATTCAAGAGACAGTACACCAAAAGGTCCGGGCTCATCCCACAAACATTCCCACGGCCGAGATACACCCCACCAATGTAGGGCGAACCCGACCGCAAGGGCATCAGGGGGCTTCCATCCCACACCCCCGCATATCTAGATTAAAGAATAAATATAATAAAAAAGAAAAAAGAAAAAAACAAAAACGTATGGCAGAAAACAAAATAGAAAGTAAACCCACATATACCACCTCAGGTTAACCGTCAGCAAGAACGAGGAAAAAAAAGAAAAAAAAAGAAGAGAAAAGCCTCAAAGGAGTCCAAATTTTACATAATGACAAATGTGAAGTAAGATAGTTGAGACAACATTGAAATAGTTAGGCAGTAATACATTGAAATAGATAAGCAGTTTTAAAAGAATTAATGAGGAAATGACGCACAAACATGTATGCACAATCCTCGATTCACCACCAGCGAAAAGAGAGAAAAGAAAGAAAACAAGAAAAGAAAAGCAAACAAGAGACCCATTAACCACTGAGAAACCCATTAACCACCCAGAAGATAACGCTTTAGTGTATCTTCTATAAATGTGTATCTTCTATAAAAAAAAACCGGCAATCACGCTACATAACACCTATTTGTTTTGTTAAGACTTTCTTCATTCATTCATTTCGCGTGCCCAAACTATCTCCGAGTTCTCTTCCTCATCTTAATTAACACATCAACCTCAAGTTCACGACTTGTAATCAAATAAAATAATATATGTAACGTAAAAGCAAACACAATATATTGTAGAGTAGAAAATTTTCTTTCGAGTGACGTATAACCTTTACCATTTTGTTTTACTTTTGGAGCTCATTTTTAAATTTGTAAAAAATCGGACACGACTTATATTAACACCCAATAGATAAATAACGTTTTTTTACAATGCTTTATGACATAATATGCAATTTCAAGAACGCTAACTAAAAATAAGTTAAGAGACAATCAGATGCAGCAATACAAAAAATAGCAATAGCAGAAGGGTTACTCGTGCAGTCTGTGCTTTTCCCAATACATGATTATGCACACGTATGTTATCTGGATGTTACGGAAGTACTAGTGGACACACCTCAGCGATTTTTAAACATATGTTGAGATATATTTTTAAACTTAGAAAATTATTTCTCATCACATCATATCATAAAAAGATAAATTGGTTAAATAAAAGAAAATTATTTCTCGTCACATTATATCATAAAAAGATAAATTGGTTAAATAAAATAAAATTACTTTTCATCACATTATATCATAAAAAGATAAATTGATTAAATAAAAGAATATTACTTCTCATCACATTATATCATAAAAAAGATAAAATGGTTAAATAAAAGAAAATTATTTCTCATCACATTATATCAGAAAATGATAAATTGGTTAAATAAAAGAACATTATTTCTCATTACATTATATCATAAAAAGATAAATTGATTAAATAAAAGAAAATTATTTTTCATCACATTATATCATAAAAAGATAAATTGGTTAAATAAAAGAAAATTATTTCTCATCACATTATATCATAAAAAGATAAATTGATTAAATAAAAGCATTCGTCGTCGGGCTCACGTATTGTCGCCTTAACAACCTGAACCGTTCCGTCGTTAAATCTAAACGAAAATGAGAGACTTCGTCACGTAGACCACAAATAAATGGGAAAATGCGATTTATGATGATGGAAGTACAATATTATAAAGAACACTCAACATTTTGTAGAAAATCGTTAGTGGTGTTAAAACGAAGCTGGACCAGATTTCGAAAGAAGGTAGAATGAGAAGTATGAATGATAGAAAATTGCGCATGACGAGTTGTACGAATGTGGAGGCGAAAGTTGTGTGCTTGGATATAAAAGTTTGGAGATCTGTTCTCTCTGCCTACCCCGCGAGATATACGGTTTGATGATATGTATATAATGATGCTGTTTATATTATTCAACCTTCAGCTTATTAAGTCAATTTCTATCCCGTAATTTTTAACGGATAACAACAATCTGGTATTCTGTACAATTGGATAGGAATATTACCACGTAACAAACAATTCAGCTGGTATTCTGTACAATTGGATAGGAATATTACCACGTAACAAACAATTCAGCTGGTATTCTGTACAATTGGATAGGAATATTACCACGTAACAAACAATTCAGCTGGTATTCTGTACAATTGGATAGGAATATTACCACGTAACAAACAATTCGAAGTATTTTGAAACGTCTGTTTTAAAAACAGACTAAGCATTTTAAGAATTCTCACCGTGAATAAAACCCAAGATCCACTAGTGGAAGGAAAACGCTCTCCTAGTAGGTCATGAAGGTTTTTATTAGATTTGTTATTAAAAAAACTTTAAAGGCTAGATAAAAAGGTTGCCTACTCCTGCAGTACATGACCGATGAACAATTACTGGTAATTTCTGCATGCCAGGGCGATTCTGCCCCTTTATTACAATACCAAGAAGACACCAGCAATCATCGTAGACCAAGCAGTCATGCACCGACAGTTCAGAGCTCCTGACACAGAGTGATATTGAAACTGAAAGCTGATTGCATTTCAAACATATCGGACTTTTTGTGTCTAGAATTGAAAAAAAAATTAAACACCTCTGATAAACTATTCTATGTAATCGAATGTTCTCGAAAGTCTGGAAATGTGGGCACATTGGGGTAAACCCATAGTAAACAATATTGCCCCTAAGAGTAACGATATCCCGTCAGAATTTTTAAGAGTTATCGCAAACAATTACATTAAATCATTTTAGTGTTGTACAATTTTCTTTTCAACTCTCCTTTATCTTAATGTTGTCAGAACTCCTAAAGTTTATTTGTGATATTGCCCTCGTTTCAAATTCAGTCAGTTCGGAGTACCCCTGAAGATGAGTCACATATGACTTGAAACTAATTGGGTTAAATATACGAGTATATTTTAAAGTGGATTTAACAGTGTTTCGATTGTATATTGAATAAACACGAATCTCCGCAGTGTTAAGTTGTCCGCAGTAAAATAACGTGTTTCATTCCTGATTTTTCTTTTCCTTTCCTCTCCACCATCCCTTCCTTTCCTTTTGATTGTAGATATCTCACTTTATATGAAAAATAATATTCGGGTGATTGCCCGTCTTTGTGGGGTCCGTGGGCATGTGCTCACGTATATGTTTATGGATTTCGTGGGGATGGATAGTAATTTGAATAATTTATGCGACCACTTAACTTGCTTAATTTACTTTTGTCTGGTTGGTTGGAAGAGATTGCCGCCTGGCAATAATCCCGACAGATTGTATTTCATATCTGATAACAATTTGTATATTGCCGATTTCTTGAATAAGAATTTTTCTTTTTATATCCTTGAAGTTTTTTTTCTTCAATTATCGCTTGAATATTCTTCATCCCTAAACTGCGCAACATACCCTTCGTTTTTTTTATTAGTATCTGCTCTTGTCTCGATTCCATACATTTTAAACTTTAAAAGATATTGTATACCTGTCAAGTACTTATCAGAGATCACAGAATCCAGTCAGCTACGTATAGAATATTGCGGTCAACTAGTTGCCATAAGGCCTGGTTGCGTTCGTATCAAAAATGTCGCCAATAATTAATTATCGCCGTAGATTCCATCAATAACTGCGTTCATTGGTGAACAAATTCTGCCCCTTATCCAAATGCACTTGTTCTGACTGCGTTATTAGTCGAACGCTGAAACCGGTCTTTTCTATGCCAAGAATCGTTCTTCAATCTTTTCTATGTCAACAAAAGTGCAAAGAGCAACGAGTTCATTCACATGTATCTTATTCAACATCGATTGAGTAGGATTTTTTTTAAAAGGAGACGACAAAAGGGAATACGCATCTAGGATAGGTCTGTTATCTCACAAAATATTACATGAACGAATCTTCTAGGATAGGGCTGTTATCTCACAAAATATTACATGAACGAATCTTCTAGGATAGGGCTGTTATCTCACAAAATATTACATGAACGACGCGGAGAAGCAACTCGAGACTGATTTTGGTTTGCAAAAGGTTTTTATCAAATAAGTCTTAAATTTTTTAATTGTTTTACACATGTTTTTTTTTTACTTGTTATATTTGGTTCTTGTACGAATCGGGGAAACCTGTAATGTGCAAACTTGAAAAAAATATCATATATCCGCGTTTATGATATCGTCGTTTAGCTAACAACACCGCGTAAGTAATTTTTCTTCATTTTACAGGAGGACGAAAAAACTGATTATTTTATTGAATAAAAGAGGAAATGGACTGCAGTTTTAATAGGTGCTACATTTATGGATAAACAGATCATTTCAATACATTTAAAGGCATATTTTAGTTGAGCTTCATGCTTCATTTCGACTTGGGCTGTGTTTACTAAAAATAAAATAGACTTAAGCTGTGTTACCTGTAGGATGATGCTAAGGGATGGTGCAATAAAAAATTGGTGGTTCAATAGAACGAGCACACTTAAACACGTATTGTATCACTTTAAATTTGTCATCTTGACTTGCCTTTCTGTCTCACCTGTATCCCAAATAACTCTCACCTTTCATCCTTAGCTCTTTATTTAGTTTTCGTTGCCATTTATTTGGATTCTTTGTAGCCTTATTTTGGTGTTGTTTATTTTCCACCACATCTCCGTAATAGGGAACATCACTGAGAACACGACTTTTTATGGAGCAAAAAGTTGCAAATCGAACACAATATGACGGAATGAAGACTTGAGCGGTGTTGTCGAGGAAACGGATTTGCGCGGTGATACATTTTTTTAAATTACGACCTTTTAATAGCTAAAATTTCTAGAATCTCGTTGATGGTTCGACGCGCGCTAAAAAGATCTATCCAATGACATTCAAATGTGAAAACCGTAAATTTTCGACTTCCGCGGTGTTGTTAGCTAAGCGACGATATATTGTTTAGCTTATTTTACCAAGTTGACACATATTTACGTTATATTTTATTTATTTAACACTTTTATTGCAAATACAACCTGGCGGGCTTATTGCCAGGCTGCAATCTCTTCCAACCAACCAGACAAAAGTAAATGAAGCAAGTTACGTTGGTCGCATAAATTATTAAAACGACTATCCATCCCCACGAAATCCATAAACATAACATAAGCGAGTACATGTTCACGAACCCCACAAAGACGGGCAATCACCCGAACATTCTTTTTCATATAAAGTGAGATATCATCAATCACGAAAACATATGTAGTTGTATTAAACTTGTATTGTTGCGAGTTAAAAGTCTTTGACAAATGTAAACACAAGAAAAAGGCGCCAATGACGCGGTTTGACAGTCACTACATTGACAACTAGAGCCATCTATGAGCAAATTCCGGTTTCATATTTACAGACCTGGTAAATTAATACACGGAGTTTAAACGGATTCTCGAATACGAAGATAATTTCGATGTTAAGATAAAATTCCATTCCCGATTATGTTGAGAAGTTACAGAGAAGTAACGTTTGATCAAAGATTCCCCAATAGTCATTGGAGTTTAAAATTTTTAATTTCAATGCAGTTCAAGTTATGTGTCCCATTCCGGGATGCGTCCTGGACTGCTGTCCCTGTGGTCCAACCGATTGTTTCGTCCTTGCCTCGTTCATCCCTTGTGCTATTAAAATGTCTTCTCAAAGAGTTTGTACTCTTCCACTTCAACCTTTCCTAATTTAATAAGATATTTTTTAGTGTCTTAAAATTGATTAAATGAATGAATTAAATATAAATCGCAATTACATACGACCATGTTTATTTATGACATTTATCTGTGTCCATTTGCTGCGTTTTTGACTCATCCAGTGTTGTGCGCGACAATTCGATGTTTTTAAACTTTCTGTTGCGTTTCTGTTTGGTTGACCTTCGACAACAGGTTAAACAAATCTTAGTCAGCTCGAGTGTATTAACGAGTTAATAATTGAAAACAAAAAATCTTCTCTCGTACGATATTCTTCCTCCGACTGCTAACTATTGTAGATGTCTTTCGTGACCCAATCAGTGAGATTAAAATAAATGGATTCACCATATAACGCGAATCGCCCGACCAAATGCGGTATTTTGTATCAGATATTTTACAATCCAAAATTGTCTAACGGTACAAAACTTCTTATCGGGATTATTTTGACATAAAAATAAAAATTGTGTAACTGTACAAAAATTCTTATCGGGATTATTTTGACATAAAAATAAAAATTGTGTAACTGTACAAAAATTCTTATCGGGATTATTTTGACATAAAAATTGTGTAACTGTACAAAAATTCTTATCGGGATTATTTTGACATAAAAATAAAAATTGTGTAACTGTACAAAAATTCTTATCGGGATTATTTTGACATAAAAATAAAAATTGTATAACTGTACAAAAATTCTTATCGGTATTTTGACATAAAAATAAAAATTGATCACTTGATAGGTAATCACACAAATGCTGTCACTCCCGTGATGCAAATGGATGAAGAAACATTATCAAATTGTGACTCCTTTAAGTATCTTGGGTCACTCATCCATAGCGATGGAGGATGTGCAGCAGATGTAACACATAGAATTAGTGTAGGATGGATGAAGTTTAGATCAATGACGGGAGTTCTATGTGATCCGAAAATGCCAGTAAAGTTAAAAGGAAACGTATACCAAACGATTGTCAGACCGGCACTCCTCTATGGCTCCGAATACTGGACGATGTATAACTCTTACTCTAGGCAACTGGAAACTGCTGAAATGCGCATGCTTAAATGGTCAGCTGGTGTGTCCCTAAGAGACAAAATAAAAAGCTCACGCATTCGTGGAACCCTAGGTGTTACAGACATCAACAGCAAGATGGAGGAGAGGCGATTGGGATGGTGTGGGCACGTTGGACGCACAGCACCCGATCACATTGTGAACCAGGCAATCTCCATGGATCTTCCTCGAATAACAACCAGAGGAAGCCCAAAGAATGCATGAGTGGTGCAAAAAGATAACCTGATGTAGAGGCACGTCCTGGGGGACGTAGTCCGGGACAGAAGAGCATACAACCTGAGGACGAGGAGAGCTGATCCCAACAGTCTTCGCAGACAGTGAGTTGGGATGGTGCCAGGGCTAAGACTTGATAGGTAATCACAAAAGTTTTACCATTGTTATGTGATGGACGCTTATCCTGTTTTCGTACATGAAGAGGTTCGACTCTCTTATCAACAGGATCCAAAACTACACACATTTTAGACATAAATATTTCAACGTCGCTTTAAAATGTTCTTGGAAACACTGCCAGCCCCTAGAGATAAGTGGAGCGTGAAAAAAGCAGTTTAAATTTCTGGTTTACCTGAAATATGTGTTGTCTGTCCTTATGTGGCCTATGCCCTTACACTCTCAATTGAAAGCGATGGAGATATTTCTTACACTAAAATGGGTAGCTTAAGGGTCCATAAATCCTAATTCCTTATGTAAATTTATTTGCACCAGGAAGGAAGGAGGTCACTATGACGTTCCATCCCTTAAATATATCTCATTGAAATACTGCATTGTAGTACTAGGTAAGTCCAGAAAGTAAGTGTACTGAATTTTTGTAGATTACAATTTTTTTTTATTTAAACAAAAAAATTACGTGGTTACCGTAGTACATATAGTATGTAAGCTATTTTTCGACATAGTCGCCATTCCTCTCAATGCAGGTGGTGAAGCGGGGTATCAACTTTTTGATGCCTTCCTCGAAGTAGTTTCCCGCCAACCCCTCCGTCCACCTCCTCCTTAAACTCCTCGTCGGTTGAAAACCTTTTCCACCTATGTGTGGCTTCAGGGAGGTAAAGAGATAGTAATCTGAAAGTGCTAGGACAGGGGAATGCGCGGGATGGTTCAGGACATCCCATTTAAACGAGGCGAGCAGTTCCTTCGTGGCGTTGGCCGTGTGTGGTCTTGCATTGTCGTGCAGCAGGCAGACTCCCTTTGTCAGCATGCTTCTCCTCTTGTTTTGAATCGCCCTCCGTAATTTTTTTAGGGTCTCACAGTATCTTGCAGAGTTGATGGTCTCCCCTTGAGGCATATATTCAATTAAAATTATGCCTTGACTGTCCCAAAACAATTTCGTCAGTCACAATTGAAGATCTTCCGCTCCTCTGATCATCATGCACAGACGTACGACCGTTTTTAAACTCGCGACACCACTTGTACACACTCGTACGATTCATAGCTTTATCACCATATGCAGTTTTCACCTCATTATAAACCTCAACCGGAGGTTTTCCCTTCCAAACGAGATAACGGATGACGCCGCGTATTTCGCCCTTGGCGGAAGATTGGATTTACATTTTTCACGAAACGTGTTGTCGCGTCGACACTTCTCAACGTACTGACCTCGAACCGGTCTCGTTGCGGAGGGGAAGGGTCAGGCTACACGGAAGTGTAGCGACATGTCGAAAATAAAATCCATCCGGTCGTAAGAGCCTCAGTACACTTAGTTTCTGGATAAGCCTCGTACATTGTATCATATATGTCACCTAAATAAAATGTTGGAGAAAGTACATATCTTTCATCATCATCATCTACTCCAGACTTCCGATATAACAACAGTTTTGATTCAGATTTAGTCATTATTTTCAGAGATTGGTTGTTTATTGGTTGGCCCTTGGCATCGTGCGGGTTTAATCGATGTAATCTTGATTATATAGCTTATGTGCGACAAACAAATAACACATGTAACAAATAATTCAGATCCAATGATTTAACCCTACAATGCATGACACCGTGGATTTTGATGAAATTCATACTCAGAATAGGAAAAATGATGTATACAACGGGAAAAATAATGAAAAAAATCAAAAAGAATTTTTAGTGTTCTTTTTTATTGAAAAAGTGCACGATGATGCAAATTCGCTTCACACATATTTTGTTGATTTTTACCATGCAGATAAGTTTTTACGTGAAAATATTGTGTAAATAAATAAAACATATCTGAATTGTTATTATTTTTTAACTTCTAAAACACTTTTATTGTGGTTTAATTAATTCTCGAAATGCAGTAAACAGTTGAATCCACCATTCCTCCAACTATCAGAATTAAAAATCTTTTTTTTTTTATATACAAACGCCTTTTTCATTTTTTTGCAAATAGTCAACAAGAGAGATTGTTGTACCATTTGATTTTAGTGTCTTTTATTGCCAAAAGATGGTCTTGCATTTATCATATTTTTTTGATTATCATGATGCAAATTTGTATTCCAATGAACTGTAGGGTTAAAACACAGTAGGTACTAAGTATTCGAAAGCCGCGCTGTGCTACTCTCCTCATATAACAGTATAAGGTTACTTATGACTTCGATCATATATATTCTTACAAAAAGTGATAAAAAAATGTTCCGATCGTCTCATCTCCGTGTGCCATCGGATACAGTATAGCGGTATGGACGGTGAGTTTGCTGGTTTGCAACAACGAACTCACTTTAAAAAACTTGAGACTGTGATAATCTTTGCCTTTATTTCCTGCCCCAACACGCCTTTCAAATATTTTCAGTCGTTAAATAGAAAAGATAAATAAATACGACAGGCCATTAGACGATATACTATTTATAACTTTTCTATATTCGGTACACCTATTATTAAATATGTTTTAATGATTCAACAACTGGAGTTTATATGCGTAATAGCAATTTATATTTATAAGAAGTCAATAATTTCTGAGAAGCGTATTGAATCGGACGTGCAACTATTTTCAGAACAAAATCGTGTATCATAATTAACGAATACTCTATAGGTTAAATATATCGATATCCATGATCGTGCAGTGTCACTAAGGCCTCGGCCACACAGGTAGGAGCCTCGCTTGATGCTTAGAGCTATGTTGCGAGTTAGGCGACATATCCTAGCGAACCAACGTACCGCATACTATCGCAGTGGCCACACTGCACGTTTCGCGCCACGTTGCATGACGATTAGTCATCGAGTGAATCTCCCAGCGAACAGACGTGTTGGTTAATTTACAAGATGGCAGAAGTTTTAATGACATCTGTGTATAGAAGGGAGGCTTTGTGGAACCCATCGAGGAAATTATATAAAAATGTACCTGTAATAAAAACACTTTGGAATGAAGTTGCGCAGAAAGTAAATAAAGATGGTAAGTTATAATGAAATTGGTTAGTTTTGAGAGTGACATCGTGTGTTGACTCAACCACTCCCAACTGTCAAATGAATTTGTACGTAGCACTTTGGTGTGACCAGGCATGAAGACACCTAGTATATGAGTCACGTAAAATCTAGCGTAGCACCTATCGAAGCATTTTGGTGTGGCCTCGGCCTAAATAAAAAATACACTTGGAGAACGTGGTCGAGTCGCGAGGGATATCGAACGGGTTGTAGAGAAAGGAAAAAAAGTCAATGGAGCACTAAAATATATCGTTTAGCTCAACGTTTCCAAAAATGGACGCTACCGCCCCCCTGAGGGCGCAGGCCAAGGGCAGTAGGGAGACGTTGAGGTGCAAGTGAGCAATAAGAAGAGAATTTCATGTAGTCACAAATCTTTTGAGTAGAAAGAGGAACTGACTGGAAATAACACATCGATCAATAAGTCCCGAGACTAACCAACAGATGGCACCTCTAATAACAAATTCATTCCATTCTCAGTTAGTACCAGCCTTAAGAAGTTACGTGTCAAACTTTCATGACATTCCGAAATTGTGTCATTGAGTTACAGTGGTTTTAGTGACGCTACTTTTGCTATTTTCAAAACAATGGAAAAAACCGAATTTTGTGTGTTGATAAAACATTGGTTTTTAATGGGAAAAAATACCGTTCAAACTCAGCGATGACTTGAAAAGTGTTATCCGGGCTCTGCTCCGTCGAAACCAACCATTTGTCGATGGTATGCTGATTTTAAACGCGGTCGTACAGACACAAATTATGCTGAACGCTATGGTCGTCCAAATGAGGCTGTTACACCAGAAAACATAAAAAAACCTTCAAAATCGTGATGGAAAATCGCAAAATAAAGTTGCTTGAGATGGCTGACATCCTGAAGATATCATTTGGTAGTATTTACACTATTTTGCATGATCATTTGGTCATGAAAAAGCTTTTTTCGAAATGGGTGCCGCGTTTCCTCACAATGGAACAGAAACAACAACACATCGATGATGGTAACGATGGCCAAATTGCATGAGTTGAAATTCGAATTGCTTCCGCACCCACCGTATTCTCCAGATTTGGCCCCCAGCGACTATTGGTTGTTCGCAGACCTCAAAAAGATGCTCCAGGGAATGAGATTTGGCTCCAATGAAGAAGTGATTGCCGAAACTAACGCCTATTTTGAAACCAAAAATAAAACGTTCTACACGGCTGGCATAGAAAAGTTAGAAAAGCGTTGGAATGAATGTATCGCTCTTGAAGGAGACTATGTTGATGAATAAAGAACAGTTTTGGCAAACAAATGTTGTTTTAGTAGTTAGTCCCAGGACTTATTGATCTACGTGTTAGTTGACGGGCGGAGATTTAAGGGAGCTGCTGTCAAATAAAGGGTCTAATATATACAAATCGGCAGCACAACACCAGGCTCATCCTTCTCATTAGTGATTACTGATTCGTTTGATATTAATTAATAATCGTAAGCTATGTATGTTGTTTATTTGCAATTTCATTTATGTTATTTCATTTTAATTAATAACTTCTGTATTTTAGTTCAAAGTTGTTTTACGAGTAATTACTAGGTTCATTAAATTTAATAAAACTGGTTGCAACCCGTGATATATTCACGGAAGTAAAACAAATTCTACATTTATGAAAATATATATTCATTAATGTAAAATTTGTTTATATACGAGTATATATATCATTTATACATCGTCCCCTTTTACACCGGTTCAAAAATTGTTAGCTAAGTATTTAAAATTCGTTCAGTATCACGGACCCATCGAGATTCAAATTTCGAATTACTTTCGGAGAAAATCCAAGTATTCCTCTCTCGCTCTCTTGTATTCAAAATGCAATTGTCGTATTCTTTCTTTGGCGACAACCATCATACGGGTTTTGGCCTACTTATACTATGACATGGTACACAAACATCTACATAAATATTTTGGCGAAATTCAAACACAGAATTACTCGTATAATTCGCTGAGATAGTTTTTAAACACCCGAGGGAGGCGCTGAAAAAATATATCTTTTGAAAGTGAGTTATATCCCGTATATTATCCCGACAATCTTCGTGGCCTAGTTAGTAAGGCACCTGTCTCCCAACCAAAAGCCCACAAGAATCAAGATTAAAAAAAAAAAGATTCCAGTCTGGTTTTCACTTTAGGCCCCCTTAACATATTTTTGGTGAGTTGGAAGAGATTCTCACATGGCAATAAACTCGCCAGGTTATACGGTATACAACGAAATTGTAAAACAATACAATACTCCCCGTACATCAAAGTTGGTACTAAAATACTGTTGTGGATTATCATCTTCGCAGGTTTCGAAACCGTCCGGCTCGAGTATATCATACGAGTATACTTACTACCTTGATCAACAAGTTTTAGGACCGGCCACCGTGTGGCGCTGTCAGTCAACTGATTGGAATTCTTTTTTTTTTGTTAGGTTACCACATCTATCATTGACACTTCCCTCCGAATTTCAGCGTCATAGCTTGACATTCGTAAAAGTTACGCTGTACTGAGTACATCTACCTTTGTGCGTGTTTTCGATTTTTTACAAGTTTGAAAATGGCATCAACTGTGCATCAACGAGTTTGCATTAAATTTTGTGTGAAAAACGGATTTAACGGTCCGCAGACCTTGGAAATGTTGGAGAAGTGTTTTTCGGTGGCACGAACGCTACAGAAGTGGTCGTGAGTCGGTCGAGGATGACGAACGCAGTGGCAGTCGAAAACCGATGAAAACATCGATAAAATCAAAAAAATGTTGGCCGAAAACCGCAAATTGACCATCAGAGAGCTGGCAGAGGACTTGAACATCGCTTATGGATCCGCTCAAGACATTTTGGTTAGTGATTTGGGCCTCAGACGTGTCGCTGCAAAACTGGTGCCGAAAGACCTCAATTTCACGCAAAAAAAACACCGCGTTGAAATCGCGAAAGACATTATTTCCATGAGTTTTTTTTACCAAAAACAACACGACTACTATCCAGTAGCCTTCAAATTCACCTGATCTGGCTCCCTGCGATTTTTTCCTGTTCAACCGACTTAAAAAACCGATTCGCGGAACGCGTTACAGCACCCGAGAGGATGTCATGAAAAAATCGAATACGGTTCTGATGGACATACCGAAAATTGGGTACCAACGGTGTTTCGAGGATTGGATCAAGCGCTGGCGTAAGTGCGTTGCAGTCGATGGGGAGTAGTTTGAAGGGGGGACCATATCGATTTTGATGAATAAACTTGTATTTTCGATTTTATGAATAAAGTCCTAAAACTTTTTGTACAAGGTAGTATATATACGTTTAAATAATCCATGGACTTTGTTATCAGTCGGAAATTCCTCGTAACTTTTCCACCATCCGACAATTAATTTTACATTCATGTTTTGTATAATAATTCATTGTAAGTTTCGTAATTCATCACCAGGAAAACTACATTTTTTTTCCTTTTGTAAAAAATATTAATGTATGACCTGTTTCATACCAGGCTACCAGATTTGTTGGCTAGCCTGGATGTATATTTTTATGATTGTTATCACGTGTGACTCCAACACCACATAATAAATTCACAATGCCATGGCCAAATCATTCAATAATTCGAAGCGATAGCGTTTGTTAATGGATTCAATAGCCCATGAATCAGGGTCGGCATCGAGGTCCAGGACAATGAAGCAATACGCTTAGGGATTCCAAAACCGGTATAAAAGGAAATCGGTTAATCGATTATTAAGACAGTTTCAAAATAACAGAAAAGCAGTTAATTTTGTTCGGTTAAACGTTAAGAAAATTTAAAGGTTTTTTTTTTGTATCCAGCATTATTTTTGCTATATTCTGGTGCAGGCTTTGCCCATAAATGTATCATACTATGCGTATCCAGAAAGTAAGTGTACTGAGGCTCTCACGACCGGATGGATTTTATTTTCGACATGTTGGCTACACTTCCGTGTAGCCTGACCTTTCCCCTCCGCAACGAGACCGGTTTGAGGTCAGTACGTTGAGAAGTGTCGACGCGACAGCACGTTTCGTGAAAAATGTCAATCCAATCTTCCGCCAAGGGCGAAATACGCGGCGTCATCCGTTATCTCGTTTGGAAGGGAAAACCTCCGGTTGAGGTTTATAATGAGGTGAAAACTGCATATGGTGATAAAGCTATGAATCGTACGAGTGTGTACAAGTGGTGTCGCGAGTTTAAAAAGACGAGAGAGTCACGTCACACCTCTTCACCCTCCGCCAAAAAGTATAAAACCACAATTTCAGCCAAGAAAATCATGGCATCCGTGTTTTGGGACTGTCAAGGCATAATTTTAATTGAATATATGCCTCAAGGGGAGACCATCAACTCTGCAAGATACTGTGAGACCCTAAAAAAATTGCGGAGGACGATTCAGAACAAGAGGAGAGGCATGCTGACAAATGGAGTCTGCCTGCTTCACGATAATGCCAGACCACACACGGCCAACGCCACGAAGGAACTGCTCGCCTCGTTTAAATGGGATGTCCTGAACCATCCCGCGCATTCCCCTGACCTAGCACCTTCAGATTACTATCTCTTTACCTCCCTGAAGCTGCACATGGGTGGAAAAAGGTTTTCACCCGACGAGGAGGTAAAGGAGGTGGAGAAGTGGACGGAGGGGTTGGCGGGAAACTACTTCGAGGAAGGCATCAAAAAGTTGATACCCCGCTTCACCACCTGCATTGAGAGGAATGGCGACTATGTCGAAAAATAGCTTACATATGTACTACGTTAACCACGTATTTTTTTTGTTTAAATAAAAAAAATTGTAACCTAAAAAAAATCAGTACACTTACTTTCTGGATATGCCTCGTATTTCAATATATTATATTGAAATATGATACATTGAATATCATAGAATTGTAAAAAAAATCTGTTCATATGTACAGCTGCTCATTTTAAAAAATTGCGTTTTGATGGATATAATAAAACTGTTTTAATAATGGAAGAAGTGGATTTTTACGTGTTTCGTAAACCACATCACGTAAAAATGTTTCGAAAAATGTTTCATAAAAAGGGAACTCCACTCAGCCTTACATCGGTTCATTTTCGGACCGATTGGCTACTCCTCCGTTCTAGTGGTGTCAAAGTGCAGTTTTGTTGCATTTGAAATTTTCTATGAAAGTACTGGCAACTTGCTGGACTGTTTCAACTCCAGGCTTTAACCCACTTTAAAAGAAAAAAAAATACTGCGCTGCGAGTCATTTCCCTTCTCCCGTGATGTGGGATCTTAAGTCCGTCGTCACTACTATTCTTTTCACACTTCGGTATGTCGCCACTGGAGAAGGAGTCTCTTTAGATAGTTCATTTTTGATTTTGATCTTCAAGTATAGATCGCACTGGATGGAGACTTATTTTGTCTCTCATAACACAGTGTGGAATCGAACTGAACTGAATTATCTCATACATACTGTCGAGATTTCAATTAAATTGGGTATCTTGCCTCTGCTGGGGGTCTCAGGAACACAATATAAAGTCCTAACGTGCCCAACGACCTCTATGGCATGACTGATAACAACAAAATACAATAGAAGTTCATTTATAATAATAATCAGCACTGATAATATTTTATCTGTGAATATAAAAAAAAAACAATCAAAGTCCTCTTTGGGTAAAAACAGAGTTGTCAACTTTTGATCTGTGTGCGTCATAGAGATGACGTTACTTGGGTGATTAGTACTTTAAGCGATATCTTGAAGGAGGTGATCGAGGGGGAAAAATAAATAAATAAAAAAGTGTATATTAATTAATTCATTCGTACGGTAACATACAATATATCTGAATTAGAAATGCTGTTATATTGAAGAGCGTTGCCGGAAGACAATATTGTCTTTGGCCTCATAAACCTCGCCTTCGGGTTTGAAACCAATCGAGTAGGCACGTGTTGGCAACGCTACCGCGTATGAAAAGGCAACAACACTTTAACACGTTTATCACACGTGAGTATAGTAATCATACGAACACTACAAGAGGTGGAAGACGACCTCCATGGCTTATTTGGTAAGACGCTTGACTCCCGCCCCGGAGGTTGCGGGTTCGATTCCCGTTGGAATCCAGATGGTTTTTTTTTTTATAAAAAGGATTCCAGTCTGGTTTTCAATTAAGGCTTTTTTAACATATTTCTGGTTGGTTGGAAGATATTGCCACGTGGCCATAAAACCGCCAGGTTGTACTGTATATAACGAAAGTGTAATAGAATACTGAGACCTTATATTTTCTTTTTTTTTTCTGGTGCCATCGGAAATCGAACCAAAGGCCCTTGGATGGAAAGCAACCGTCTTATCAAAAAGACCAACTAAATCGACTCACATCAAGCACAACTACACATATTAAGTGTGTTAGTCCTTGCACTTTGCTGGTCAGCAGCGAAATATACAGTTCCAGTTCGGAGTGACTTCTCACACATTTAACATATTGACGTTGCTTTGAACGAAACCGGAAGGATAATAACAGGATGCTTAAAGGCAATATCATTGGAGAAAATATACCAATCGATCGGTATCGCTCCACCTGAGATCTTGAGCATTGTTGCGATTGACACAGAAAGAACAAAATAAGTCCAGGATCCAAGACACCCCATATTTTACCTGGTCACCATCTAACAATATCGAGATTGAAAAAAAAAACTGGAATAGTTTAATGGAGAGAGCGCAATAACTGTCAATTCCTCCGGATAAAGCGCGTTTATAAAATGGAAAGAAAAAACATCTGATAACTGAATAAAGCTCTCGGAAAAGATAGCAGATGGAGACCAACAGCCTTGGCTTACTTGGAGATCAATGAATAGACTCTCGAGTAGGGGTGACTAGATGCAAAATGAACATCCAAATATGGGGCTGGGGAATATGCAAAGTTGGGGATGTGTTATTAAAAAAAAGTAGCACTGAATATGATTGTGGTGATATACAAGACTAACAACACATGCTAGTTTGTCCAAACATCGGGACTACATGCTCTGGGCAGGACCTGATATATGTTGCGAATGATAGGGCGATCTCTGTTGCCTCCTACTGGGAACACGTGTCATAATTGACGTGGCCTGGACACGGAAATGAACGAATGAACTAGACCACGAAGGTCTTTGTAGTTTCTGAATAAATTTTATTCTGAAAGAAGCAAAAAGTCACTGCGAGATGCTCTTAGAATTAATGGAAGGTTAACTAAACGTCAAGCCAAACAATTTCCAGAAAAGAAAGACAAAAAAAGTTAAATTTTCAATTAATTTAATGGAACTGTTAAGTTTAAGAAAAGTGCAAGTAAGAAAAACTCAGACAACTTATCATGGGAAGACGAACTATAAAGAAACCTTTGTAGATCTACAAATATGTTATAGTAATACTTAGTAGATCTACTAATATGTTATAGTAATACTTAGTAGATCTACAAATATGTTATAGTAATACTTTGTAGATCTACAAATATGTTACGAGTACAGTCGACTGCTGTTCAGTTTCTGGCTCATATGCATACATCCATGATTCGTCGCCTGTCACGATCTTATAGACGTCTTTTGAAGCACCGCGATCGAATTTTTTCAATATTTCTTTCGACCAATCGACACGAGCCCTTTTTTTGATCGATTGTCAAATTATGCGGTATCCAACGCGAACAAATCTTTTTGACGGCCAAATGTTCATGCAATATTGAATGTATGCGAGTGGAACTAATGCCCAAACATGCCTCAATCTCACGATAAGTCACATGACGATCTTGAAATATCAGTTCACGCACAGCATCGATGTTTTCTGGCACAACAACCGATTTTGGACGACCTTCACGAAATTCGTCCTGAAGCGAAATACGACCACGATCGAATTCGGAAAACCAGCGAAACACATTGGCCCGGGATGGTGCTTCATCACCAAAAGTCGAAGCGAGTTGATCGGCACTGTTGTTGAGTTAGTCCACGTCGAAAATCATAAAAAAATCATCGCACGAAAATGTTCACGATTTAATTCCATTTTTGGCCGAGATGAATTTTTCAAGTCACTTTCTGAGCACGTATACCATTAAAAAAGTCAAACTTTACGATGCTGATGTCAGATTTGACGTATCTACACTGGTGTTGGCATATCTCAAAACTTAAGTAGCAACCCTCGTATAAATGTAAAGACATATTGTACACTGCTTAAGGAATACTAAAAATATTGCAAGGTAAAATATTGTATACTTATTGTCTTATATTTTAACAGTTCAAGGATCTAATGTCAAAATGTTGTATTATCATTGTTCATTTATGAATTGTTTATTGTTTTTAATATGAAAACACATCTAGCAAACGTAGTATTTAATCTTTAAATAAATAATCCGATAACAAGACATTGTTTCTTGTTCAAAATAAAGAAGCGATAACACCACACTAAACATATATAAAAAACAATAATACATATTCAACTAAGAACAAGGCAACACACATTCTTTGTGACTATTTTTCTTATTATTTATTCGTTAATGGTTCTTTTGTCCCGTACAATAAGTTTTTAAAACAAACATAAATATTTATTTTCCTTTATATGACAAGAATAGAGATACAATAATTATAAAGCGACAGTATAAAGACATACGAGATTCGTACACTTCAATAATTTATGTTGTTTATAGTTAAGGCATTAATGTTGTGGAGGTTTAAAGACATTGTAATTTATTTTTATCAAACACTGTTAATTCCACTTTTTTGTAACGGTATAACCTTACCGGTTTCAAGGCTTTCACCTCATCTTCAGGGGAGCACAAACAATACTCTTGTTTGTGTTCCCCTGAAGATGAGGTGAAAGCCTTGAAACCGGTAGGGTTATACCGTTACAACAAAGTGGAATAAACAGTGTTTGATAAAAATAAATTACAAATTCAATAATCTATCTACGAGGCGTATCCAGAAAGTTAGTGTACTGAGGCTCTCACGACCGGATGGATTTTATTTTCGACATGTTGGCTACACTTCCGTGTAGCCTGACCCTTCCCCTTCGCAACGAGACCGGTTCGAGGTCAGTACGTTGAGAAGTGTCGACGCGACAGCACGTTTCGTGAAAAATGTCAATCCAATCTCCCGCCAAGTGCGAAATACGCGGCGTCATCCGTTATCTCGTTTGGAAGGGAAAACCTCCGGTTGAGGTTTATAATGAGGTGGAAACTGCATATGGTGATAAAGCTATGAATCGTACGAGTGTGTACAAGTGGTGTCGCGAGTTTAAAAACGGTCGTACGTCTGTGCATGATGATCAGAGGAGCGGAGGACCTTCAATTGTGACTGACGAAATTGTGGAAAAAATCGAAAATGCGCTCCGTGACGATCGCAGATTGACTGTGGATGAACTTTTTGCGATGTTTCCGCAAATCTCCAGATCTCTACTACACGAAACCATCACAGAAACCCTCGGATATCGGAAACTGTCCGCGAGGTGGGTCCCAAAAGAGCTGACAGACCAACACAAGTTGAATCGAGTGGAGGCCGGGCAAGAGTTTTTGAGGCGCTGCAAACTCCATGGAGATGAATTTCTCCGCTCCATCGTTACTGGAGATGAAACTTGGGTTGCACACTACACACCTGAAACCAAAACGCAGGCGAACAGTGGCGTCACACCTCTTCACCCTCCGCCAAAAAGTTCAAAACCACAATTTCAGCCAAGAAAATCATGGCATCCGTGTTTTAGGACTGTCAAGGCATCATTTTAATTGAATATATGCCTCAAGGGGAGACCATCAACTCGGCACGATACTGTGAGACCCTAAAAAAAATTGCGGAGGGCGATTCAGAACAAAAGGAGAGGCATGCTGTCAAAGGGAGTCTGCCTGCTGCACGAAAATGCCAGACCACACACGGCCAACGCCACGGAGGAACTGCTCGCCTCGTTTAAATGGGATGTCCTGAACCATCACGCGCATTCTCCTGACCTAGCACCTTCAGATTACTATCTCTTTACCTCCCTGATTCTGCACATGGGTGGAAAAAGGTTTTCAACCGACGAGGAGGTAAAGGAGGAGGTGGAGAAGTGGACGGAGGAGTTGGCGGGAAACTACTACGAGGAAGGCATCAAAAAGTTGATACCCCGCTTCACCACCTGCATTGAGAGGAATGGCGACCATGTCGAAAAATAGCTTACATATGTACTACGGTAACCACGTAATTTTTTTGTTTAAATAAAAAAAATTGTAACCTACAAAAATTCAGTACACTTACTTTCTGGATATGCCTCGTATAATAAATAGCCCAAGTCCGTTTCCCAATATTCGATGAAGGAGTGAGGTGTTCTTTAATCGGACCGATACTCTGAGCATAATCCATCAACAGTGTGTGTTAATTAAATACGAGTACTCTCGTCACTGACAAGAACGTTCGAGAAATACTATATATGGGATTTACACTTTTTCAGCTAAATAAAGAAGAGATAAAACAGTGCTTGTGAACACATACACACGTATGTGAATAATATTTTTCACGTGCTGCGGAAAATAACATGGCGGAAAATTTTTTTTTTCGATGCCGTATTCACTAATTGAAATATTAACCTTTCCCTTTCTGTGCTAAAAAAAATCCGCGCGTTCTGGTGCAGTGTATTCAATACACATGTAAAAATGAGCAATTTAAAATCGAAAAAATAAGAATATTCATAGCCTAAATTAATTAAATTTGAAGTCAAAAGTGATAATAATTGAAATTTAATTGCTGAAAACATGAAATAGAGTGAGAGTCAGACGTGAATAGCGTCGCTTTCTCACCCATAGCGGTTTTTTTAGAATGAATATAGGCACACTTTTGATTGTATTGATGAATTTATTCCCGATTTTCATAAAATATCTCTGATGTAACCGATAAGTGCTAATTATTATTATTATTATTTTTTCATTCAATGCGTAAATGTATTAAGGAGGAATACCTAAAATCTGAACCCAGTATTTATTATATTTTTAGAGATATTAAAGTTTTTAGAAGCAATGTGTAATAGTTACACATCACAGGACAGGAAGGGTTAAGAGTGACACAAATCGCACACGGAATGAACTAGTTGAATGAATGTTCAAATATTGATATCTTCCATATCTCGGTGGTTAAATTAAGCAATGAGGTCCATAATAAACTTTGTAGCAAAATAAACTGAGCCACTTACTGTTCCTGTTTTTATTATTTTCAGACTTGAATATATATTTTTTTGCATCATGCATTTTTTTATTTGATGTTATTGGGTTACACTAGTATCAAATTTAAAATTTGATGTTATTGGGTTACACTAGTATCAAATTTAAAATTTATTCTCTCTAGATGTTCTGGAATCACATATTTAATTTTTATTTATATAAAATAAACTTCGACCCAGAAACCGAAGTCACGTGCAGAATTTTATCATCTCGTGCGGTTTTTAATAAAATGAGAAGCGTATTCTGCGATGATAATTTAAACTTGAAACTTCGACATCGGTTAGTCAAATGCCACGTTTAGTCAGTGTTATTGCATGGAGTGGAATCATAGACCCTCAAAGTTGGTAGTATGAACCGACTGGAAGCATTCGAAATGTGGATTACCGGAGAATTCTACGGATACCCTGGACGGATATGGTCAGCAACACAAGGGTTCTTCAAAGAGCCAAAGTTAATAGAGAGTTGCTGGCTTATACTAAAATCCGAAAGGTGTCCTACTTGGGTCATGTACTTAGAACAAAGTACAAATTACTGCGCCTGATCATCCAAGACAAAATAGAAGGCCGAAGAGGTGTTGGCAGGAGGCAAATCTACTGGCTCCGCAATATACGTGATTGGACTGGCATAAGGGGCGTTGGAGATCTTTTTTGGGCTTCCGGGGACAAAGATGCCTACTCTCAGGTGATATTCAACGTTGAGGGGACCTGACATGACACTGGGAAGAAGATAAAATAAACGGTACAATGTTTCTTATAACAAAAATTATCAAAAATAAAAGAGCTAGTAGTGAGTGTCAACACATTAAGATTGAAAAAAATTACAACAAAAAGAATCAGAAAGAAACGGGTATCAAATCGTACAAAATTACACGTTACCAACACAATACGGGGCTGTCCACAGGCGCACAGCCCGCACTGCGCAAAAAAATACAAACACAAAAGACAATTTGAAAAGATATGTAAAATATTACGAAGAGATAAGTACATATGACAATTGTTGATAATTATAAATGGAAGCAATATTAGTGAAATGGATAAATGTAAAAAATAAAAAAGTTCTAATCTTAAAACACTAGTAGCATTGAATTGTTTACCAAAAACTTCAGTTTATCATTTAAGTACAATACAATTAAAATATCTTCCTGATAAATGAACATGCACTTGAAATAACTAATTAAACAGATTATTAATAAAAAAATACATTGTAATTTCTTAATATGTCATTTGAAATGATATTTTTGAACATTTTCTAAGATTCCTAATTAACTGATATTTATAATGATTTGTAACACATCCGCATAAGAAATATGTCGTTATCGCAAACATAAAACAATGCAAAAATTGCATGAGATAATTTATAATCGTCGCTGCTGGGCCTCGTAATCGAGAATCCCATCGCCATTCCAACGGTAGTTCAGTTGGAAAGAGAAGCTGTGCCGTAAATTTCACTTATTTTTCTACTTCTCCTCTTTAAAGGGATATTCTACTCTTCTTCTTCTCAGTGTCATGTCAGGTCCCCCAAACGTTGAATATCACTTGAGAGTAGATATCTTTGTCCCCGGCAGCCTGAAAAAGATATCCAACGCCCCTTATGCCAGTTCAATCACGTATATTGCGGAGGCAAGAGATTTACCTCCTGCCAACACCTTTTCGGCTTTCTATTTTGTCTTGGATGATCAGGTGCAGTAATTTGTACTTTGCTCCTCTAAGTACATGACCCAAGTAGGACACCTTTCGGATTTTAATATTAGTCAGCAACTCTCTATCAACTTTGGCTCTTTGAAGAATCCTTGTGTTGCTGACCATATCCGTCCAGGGTATCCGTAGCATTCTCCGATTATTCTACTCTAGAGGCGTGAATTTCGGGCGTTTTTTCAGACTAAATAAAAAAAAATCCTTTACATTTTTTACAGTTTGTTTATTGATGATTTGATAATGCACAAAATTTTTTGAAAAAAAATTTTTTAATTCAAGATGTTATCAGCTGTTATATATTTTCGTGGAAAAAGAGGGTGAGCTGGTCGACATGATTGGGGAACCCTTTCGTAAATTTTAAACAAAAATCATACCAGTTTCTTGATAAGAAATAATGTCGCTATAGTTGGTACAAAAGAGAAAAAACTCGTAAAATGGCGACTGTATGAAAAAAAAATTTTTTTAACCCTTTTTTTGATTTTTTTTTAAATGGTAAAAAATTAGTTTTGAATTTTCTAAGGTAAGAACGATAAAGAAACATCCATCAAAGTTTATACTAAATTTGAAGGCAATCGGTTGGATAGAACTTGAGATTTTATGTCGACCAGGTCGAAAAAAGTAGTTTCGAGAAAAACGCATTTAAAGTTTTGAGATTATTGTCCGAGTCATTCCGGTGCGGCGTAATTGATGCTTCATATGCTTATGCTTATAGATATAACTTAAAATTTCATTTTGAGAACATATTCATAAAGGTCTAAACTTTAATAATTCTTTCAAAACTGCTTAACTATTTCAATGTATTACTGCCTAACTATTTCAATGTTGTTTCAACTATTTCATTTCCCATTTGTCATTTTGTAAAATTTGGACTCCTTTGAGGCTTTTATTTTTTTCGTTCTTGCTGACAGTTAACCTGAGGTGGTATATGTGGGTTTACTTTTTATTTTGTTTTCTGCCATACGTTTTTGTTTTTTTTATTTATTCTTTAATCTAAATATGCGGCGGGGTGTGGTCTGTAAGCCCCCCGATGCCTTTGCGGTCGGGCTCGCCCTACATTGGTGGGGTGTATCTAGGCCGGGGGAACGTTTATGGGATGAGCCCGGGCCTTTTAATGTCTTCTCTCCTGAATGTATTTTTTTTGTCATCTATTTATTTTCTGTGTTTTTTTTATCTTCTTGTTCTACGTGTTCAAGGGTGTGGGCTGAAAAACATCTGGTGTCCCCGAGGCTAGGCTTGCCCTGTATTGGTGGGGTGTATCTTGGCCGGGGGGATGTTATTAGATGAGCCCAGACCTTTTGATAGCTTCTGTTTTTTAATGTATTCTATTTTTAATGTGTTCTTGAAATGTGTCTAAATGTATTATGTACATACTATGTTGCTATCAATAAACCTGTTATTATTTATTTATTTATTTAATATGCAAAAATATAAAAACAGATTTTTTCTCTAGTAGTATACCCCCTTTTAAGTGAGTAAGCCGTTGCACACCAGGAAACTCGTCAGCCACACCAGTGTACTAGATGCGATGGCACACCTGAAGCGAGACGATCGAAGCACACTGGCTAGTTTTTATTTTGCTCTATTTTTTTTTTTTTTTTAAAGAACAGATATAACCGAAGTCAATCCTTGTACCTCCGAATACTAGGCGGAAAAAATGGCTGCGTTATCCGAGGGGAGTAACACAGAATGGGGTACGAACCGTCGACCTTGCGCACGGAATTCCAGTGACCATGCACCTCACAAGAATTTATAATACAAACATGCTATCACGACGTTCGTAGTCTAATACCCAAAAAAATGTGTGCCATTCTGCTTTTCATTTAAGGCCTCTTTACCGTATTTCTGGTTGATTGGAAGAGATTGCTAGATTGCAATAAGCCCACCAGGTTGTACTGAATAAAACGAAAGTGTAATAAAAAAATATATCGGTACGAGTCGCCGATTCTCATTTATAGTAAATGTTAATAAACGCTACAAATAAAAATATCGGTACAAGTCGCCGATTCTCATTTATAGTAAACGTTAATAAACGTTACAAATAAAAATATCGGTACGAGTCGCCGATTCTCATTTATAGTAAATGTTAACAAACGTTACAAATAAAAATATCGGTACGAGTCGCCGATTCTCATTTATAGTAAATGTTAATAAACGTTACAAATAAAAATATCGGTTACGAGTCGCCGATTCTCATTTATGTTAAATGTTAATAAACGTTACAAATTAAAATATCGGTTACGAGTCGCCGATTCTCATTTATAGTAAATGTTAATAAACGTTACAAATAAAAATATCGGTTACGAGTCGCCGATTCTCATTTATAGTAAATGTTAATAAACGTTACAAATAAAAATATCGGTTACGAGTCGCCGATTCTCATTTATAGTAAATGTTAATAAACGTTACAAATAAAAATATCGGTTACGAGTCGCCGATTCTCATTTATAGTAAATGTTAATAAACGTTACAAATAAAAATATCGGTTACGAGTCGCCGATTCTCATTTATATTAGGTCCTTACATATGAAATTGGCGTTTTGCCGTACTGGCAACTTTGATCTCAAATATCTTCTCTTTGGTTAGGAATTCCAAATTCAAATTTATACAGCTATTTACTCAAGTATTTGTGTTTCGAAAATTATAATTCATTTGTTTTTTCCTCAATTGTTTTTTTTCTTTGCGTCACTCAGTTTACAAAATGGAAAACTTGAAATATCGCGCTATTTACGAGTACGAGTTCCACCGTGGCACCAGTGCTGCAGAAACGGCTCGAAGGATTAATGATGTGTATGGCGACGGTGCCGCAAAACAAAACACAGTGCGTTTTTGGTTCCAACGTTTTCGTTCTGGAAATTTCGACCTGCAGAACAAGCCCTGTGGACGGCCGGAGACCAAAGTTGATAATGAAGAATTGAAGGCTATTGTGGAAGCGGATCCATCGCAAACCACGTCCGAGTTAGCTGCAGGCTGCGGTGTTAGTGATAAAACTGTTTTAATCCACTTGAAGCAAATTGGGAAGGTGAAAAAGCTTGAAAGGTGGGTACCTCACGAATTGAGTGAAGCAAATCAACAAACGCGCGTTGACTGCTGCGTTGCATTACTCAACCGGCACAATAATGAAGGGATTTTGAATCGAATCATTACCTGTGATGAAAAGTGGATCCTGTATGATAATCGGAAGCGCTCATCGCAATGGCTGAACCCTGCCGAACCAGCCAAACCATGCCCCAAGCGAAAATTGACTCCAAAAAAGTTACTTGTGAGCGTTTGGTGGACTAGTGCTGGTGTCGTTCACTACAGCTTTCTTAAATCTGGCCAGACGATTACGGCAGATGTCTATTGTCAGCAACTGCAAACCATGATGGAAAAGCTAGCTGCTAAACAACCGAGGCTGGTTAATCGCTCTAGGCCACTGCTGCTTCATGATAACGCTAGACCACACACTGCACAACAGACGGCTACCAAATTAGAAGAGCTTCAATTGGAATGTCTAAGACATCCACCGTACTCTCCGGACCTTGCCCCAACAGATTACTATTTTTTTCGAAATTTGGATAACTTCTTGCAAGGGAAAAAATTCAACTCCGATGGGGCAGTCCAAACCGACTTCAAAGATTTTATTGATTCCCGTCCGAATGGTTTTTTTAGTAAAGGGATCGATGAACTACCTATGAGATGGCAAAAGTGCATAGATAGCAATGGTACATACTTTGATTAAATAAATATATTATATTAAAAAAAAAACAACTTTATGTTCCTCCCAAACAAAACGCCAATTTCATATGTAAGGACCTAATAGTAAATGTTAATAAACGTTACAAATAAAAATATCGGTTACGAGTCGCCGATTCTCATTAAATTTATAGTAAATGTTAATAAACGTTACAAATAAAAAATAAAAATACGTACCGCGTGGCTGTTTGGTTCCACGTGATCTATAAACATTATTGCTGATGAAGAAAAATAAACAAGAAAACCAAACAAAGAACGAATCGCGTTGCTAATTGGATTATCTATGCGAACTATGCCCCTGGCACAGTGTCATAACATAAATCAGAACAAACAAAAACAGTGAAAACATCTATTTAATTGCGTCATCCCCGAGATAAGAAAGTCGACAAAGAGCGAACGAACGTTAACCCTTCAAAGAGACAGACGCACCGAATTAAATAGCATTTTTAGTACAAAGGTTATAAAGATCTTCAGAACGAGATTGCCAATTGAGACGAACGGTTGAAAAAATATATGTTATTATAATATACAATACATACCGTCACGCTGTCTCGTTGTCGGGGTAGGCAGAGAAGAGAAAGCAAAAAAATTTACTATCGCGACAAACATCTTTTGCCTTTTCTTCTCATAAGATTTCACTGATATCTTGCATTTCCTTCTTTCAAAATATCATTCATTTGATCCAACCACACTTTCCTTTAGTCTTCCTCGAGCACGTTTCACACTCAATTTGCACTATGTTTTTCTTTTCTTCATTAATTCGTTCCATATACACAAACCATCTCACTCATCTTCTTCATCTTACTCAACACATCAATCAGCCTTAAGTTCACATTCAGCCCTACTCATCTTATTTTGCATTCTATCATACATTGTCATCTCATGTATTCTTCTATGTGCAAGCATTTCTACTGCGTTTATTCGGTTCTTTTCAATCTTGTTCGACGTCCACCTTTCATTACAATACATAAAAGTTGGTACTGTTGTGAATATCATCTTGGCAGATCCATAATGCTGAAGAAAATCGAATTTCTGAAATAATCCTTTTTAAAGATGTAACTTATTCAGAGAATCAATGCTATAATTCGGAAATTCTAGGATGAGTCCTGTGGCAGCTCACAAATTTGCCCCAATACAACCTAATGTAATGTATTTACCTAAATAACTTGCTGTTTATTAGAATTGAGGCTTATATTAAAGTTGATAAAATAATTAAAATTACTGAACATCATTACAAGGTTGTATTTGGGGCAAATTTTTGAGCTGTCACAGGACTCATCCTAGATTTTCCGAACTATAGCTGTTTACATTGGCATAGTACCCCCCCCCCCCAATTTGAGGATTAGGAAGCGAAGTTTGAACACAACAGTTGGTCGATGAAAGCAAAAACAATCGATATAAATGCTAACATACAGACTAGACTCCACCTAAAGCTGAATGTGTTACTATCACATATCGGAAGATCTAGAACGGTTTGTAGCTCTTCTTCTCTTGTTAAGTTTTCAGCTGTTTTTTTTTTAAGTACGAAAATACTCAAGACCTGATCCTTACTTAAAAAATCCTTACGATAATTTATTTTTGTAAAATTTTATTTCAATAATATTGGGTTCGATTGTTCGTTCGTTCAAGCGCCCTTGAGAACAATATTTTCATTAAATGGAGCTATATAAAATGTAATTTTTTTATTACGTTGCATATATTGTCTGGTAAAATAACGTGTGGTAATACAGTAATGAAAAACTGCGGTTTGAAAATTAATGTAGTCATAAAAACGAAGGAGCACAGACACGGTTTGAACGGTTAGCATGCTTGTAAAGCAAAAAACGTTTTCGATTCGAGTTCCTGAAAATCATGAAATAGTTTCAGAGCAGACAAAAATCGTAAACCATATATACTGATTAGAACAAGCTCACTCACAAGCTTAGTGTGTATATAATCAAATGGGCAGCGCTAAGTGTGTATATAATCAAATTCATACACGTAAAATGCAACTAATACAGACATTTTATTTATATATAATATAAAAAATAGTATCGTTTGTATTCCATTTTGTTTTCTTTAATTTGTATCTTCAGTGCCATGTTTACACGAGCTTAGTACTTACGAGTATCATTAGTACTTATCGTTTCTACTAAGCTGCTTAGTGACAAGTTAGAAGAAATCATTTACACGTTGGTGTTAGGAAGAGGTATTAGTAGCACGACATCCGTCCGGAATTGACGACCGCCGCCTTGTTTTGAGAAATGTGTTCAAATACCAAAAAAAGAACGAACACGTGCGCTCACTTGCCATTTCAATTTGTCACTAAACACTTGCCGCGGCTGTTTAGACGACTCTGCAAGCGACAAGTGCTTAGTTCAATTGTTGTGGGGGTAGCTGCTTGTCGCTTAGTAAATAAATCGGCCTCTTATTCACTTGCACTTGCCAGATTTACTAATGCTTAGTACTAATATGCTTGTTTACACGTGGATACAAGTGCGAGTGAGAAGCACTAATGACAAGTACTAAGCTCGTGTAAATATGTCATAATACAAAAAATCTACTAAACATACTAACCAATTGTGAAAAATATTTATTATGCAAGAGAATACGCGACTTTATGAAAACCTCGATATAACGGATGAATTCGGGAGACTGACTCTTCGCTTGCCCAACACTCTCCCGTACAAGATGCGTTTTGGGTCTATGATCGCCCGTGAGTATCACACGCCCGGTCCATCTTAATTTCACCTTTACAACCATATCTTCTATAGGTTTACAGTTGGAGCGTTACAGGACCGAGACATTTGTGACATGATCACTTCAGTAGATCCGAAGAATTCGACGAAGGAAACGCGAATCTTAATTGATGTTGTAAGGTCAAACATATTGATTTTATCAGACAAGGTTCATCACGTGCATGCAACAATTGATTATAGTCCAACTCAGTTATGTACGAATAGACATGCAGTTTAAAGTTTATATGCGACTCGTACTGATATTTAATCTTTCTATAAAATAAATAATTGTACTGTTTGCATTCGTTGTTGTCTTTTTACACCATATCATAAACTAGAAAAATACTTTTAATTTATCTAAATATTTATTAATTTTAGTCCAGTTTATCACGACCTATATTTTAGGAGCACCGAGTTTTTGTTTTTTTTTATGACCCCACAATTGATAGGTGAGTAATTGATGACTCTTGTAAAAAAAAATCTTCAATTGTGACACGCGATTATTGTTTGTGTTTAACAAGGCGACTGGTAATTGACGCAACATATTGAAAATGGTATTAGAGGTGTCACTGGGACACTCAAACATATTCTCGAACTAAATAGTATTAAAATCTGCTTTCAAGGTTTTACAACAAACTTCGTTGTGTGTGAGTGAAACGGGGACCTGGAAAAAAGACTGAGAGGAACCGAATGAATGCTGTAGAAACGCGTGATTTGAGACGAATACACGGAATAACAATGTAGGACAGAACATGGAATAAAGTGATAAGAGATGAATGCGAACGAATGAAGGAAGTCTTTCTTCCTTCCTTCGTTCTACATAGCTAAACCATATCAGAATGCTCTTGTTCACCTTACTCAAAACATAAGCCTTACTTTCACATTCATTCCTTATCACTTCATTCCGTATTCCATCCCACATTGTCAACTCATGTATTATTTTCAGTTCACGCATTTCGACAGAAATTATTCGGCACTATTCAATCTTTTTTTACATCCACGTTTAACTCACATACATCAAATTAGCACTAAAATACTTACGACACAATAATATACGCAGAAAAGATTTTTCAGATTTATGTAACCAGAATATCGACCGTCATTTTCGCATTCAGCGCTTCAAAATCTATAGTAAACATACTTTAATGGTTGTATAAAATAAATAGTGGAATTTTGTGTTAGCAGTCACCGTGTATGTTACATTATTTTCTTATCGACCGTTTCATACGAAAATTTCGTCGTTATTTATATTTTGATAATTATTTTATGCTTATACTATATTATATTAAACTTTTTACGACGTTGTATACAAAGGAACGGCTCAAATATCAGTCAGCGACCTTCATTTGTTTGTATTTTTTGTAAAACAATTGCACGGAATATTTTTTTTGTAATGAAATAAAAATATGTCGAACATTTTTATCTTAACAACACATTACTCAAAACTTTAAACTACTTTTTTCGACCTGGTCGGCATAAAATCTCAAGTTCTTTCCAACCGATTGCCTTCAAATTTGGTATTAAACTTTGATAAATGTTTTTATAACGTCCCTACCTTGGAAAATTAAAAACTATATTTTTTACTATTTAAAAAAAATTTAAAACTTTGAAAAAAGGGTAAAAAATTGATTTTTTTCAGACAGCCGTCAATTTACGATTTTACAAAAAAAAACCTCTTTGGTACCAACTGTAACGACATTATTTCTTATTAAGAAACTGTATGTGATTTTTGTTTCGGATTTACGAAACGGTTTCAATCATGTCGACCAGCTTACCCTCTTCTAAAATTGTTACAGTAACCAGATTTTTAAGCGTTTTCCTATTGCTCAGATGCTTTTCTGTACTGCCCCTCTACTGCCGCCGGGGCCAACAGTTTATAGCATAGAAATATAATCATTCTTACCAAGTTGGTATTTTCCCCCAATACAGAGAGAGTTTACTTCTTTCTGTAGAATGGCGGCGAGCCCTCTCGGTTGTTAATAATAGTGGGTTCGAATTCCGAGAAAGAACGCTGTTGAGAGTTTTCTTTCGAAACAGTGCTATATTAATTATTTTTGTGATTTCTTAAAAAAAATATACTTTCTAAAGACTATTTCTTTTTAACCACTTAATGCCCTTGAACGAGACCCTCTCGCGCGCCAAATGCGTTCCAATTTCCGCTATCCCGAGACACGCTCGCTTGTCTCGACTAGCAATGTTCTAATTTTAGCTAACACGTGTAACGCTCGCCAGTCGTTCGCGTATTATTTATTCATTGTAAATTCGCCAGCAGTTGTGAGTGGTCGTGTTTTGTGTTGCTCATTTCGTATTTACGATATTGTGTTCGTATTTACTTAGGTCTATGTTTAACACAATACTTTCAAATCTAGCATACCAAATTGAATTTTTAATTTTTCTTCCTTTTTTTAAATTAAAATATGTGTAAATTGTTATGTGAGTCGTTTAGTATCAAAAACAGCAATCTGTCGATTTTAAGTGAATTGAGTTAAAACCGAGGAAATGTTCCTATTATAAAACTACACATTTTAAAATGTTGACATGGTACCAAAAACGCTTACTTATATTGTTTTTTTGTTACCATGTAAACATTTCAAAATGTATAGTTTTACAATAGGAACATTTCCTCGTTTTTAATCCGATTCACGCAAAATCGACAGATTGCTGTTTTTGATACTAAACGACTCATGTTTCAATTGAAAAGTGTATACACTTAAAATAAAATTTAAAAAAATACTTTATATTTTTTGAAACCATCTTCGTAAAAAAAAACCCCTAGCATTAAGTGGTTAATTACTCACACATTTAGTACACACCTAATGACTACACAGTTAAACTTTCATCACAATCCACTGCCAACTTCCTATCTATATAACACACCATAATTATTCTGCTCTAATCCCTCTTTTTCAATACCAAGGCTTCGCTTCCATACATCAAGGTAGGAATTGTATTGTTAAATGAAAACAACGCACGAAGATACTTTTGCGCCTTTTTAATATGCACACGAAGTATTCAGACATGGAATCAACCCAACACATTAAAATGACGGCCGACCTTAAGATGACCCGTAACTCGAGGTCAATGAGAAGTTTTCATGTTAAATGGGCACCTCAATAGCTGTGTATAGTTAGGACACATGCAATTAAGATCGCATTATGTCTCGTCAGTTATGGATACAGGTTTTGTTACCAAAACCATAATCACGCGTTGTTTCAAGAAAAGGAAGAAGCTGTTGTATCGTATTGTGTTTCACTTTCGTTGTATACAGTACAACTTCGTGGGCTTATTGCCATGTGGTATACTCTCCCAACCAACCAGAAAGATGTTAAAGTGTGCCTTAAGTGAAAACCAGATTTGATTCGTTTTAAAAAAATCTAGGCACCAGCGGGATTAGAACCCACAATATATTACATGCATTTTCAGGATATACTATATGTATATATTGTACATGCAATGTTGCTATCAATAAACCTATATTTATTTATTTTATTTTATCACATGACTTGGGAAATTGAATAGTTCAATACATAAAATTATTTAATAAAGTAATCTACGAGTATTACAAACATTTGTCAAAGGCTATACCTATAGTATATACAAATTTATAATTTAATAACTTATTTTATTTACATTATTATAACTTAGTAAATTATTATACAAACATTTGTCAAGGCTATACCTATATACAAATTTATTACTTAACTAATCTTAATTATATGTTATAATTTACGAACTTATTTAATCTTATTTTCCTACATATCATTTTATTTTATTTATTCAATCTTAATATATGAGATCTTAGAAATAATTAACACCTACATACTACTTATAACTAGATAACAATTCTTACACTAATTATTCAGCAAAAACAAGTCCACAAGTTCAGGCTACTTGTATTTGAACTATGAAATAACTTAAGTTTAATTAGCATTTTAAATAATCTAAATATTTAATTCTTTAGAAATAGTTAACACCTACATATTTACGAGGGTCATCCAGAAACTAAGGTTACAAGGGCTCCTGAGGCCGGGGGAATTTTTTGTTTCAAAGTTGGTGCAACTGGCGTGTAGGGGGGGATCCTAACGGTCAGTTTATTTGGTCCCGCGTGTTTGTCGGCCATTTTGTTCAGTCACAGTAAATTCTTCCGATGGAGAGGGCGTCGTGCGCTCCCGCCAACTCTCGTCCGTGCGAGACCCGCGCGGTCATCAGTTTTTGACTTTGCAGAACAATACCGCCGCGAATATCCATCGGAAGCTCGTGGAAGTTTATGGTAGTGATGTGATGAGTCGACAATATATCACGAAGTGGGTTAGGTTGTTCAGAAAAGGCCGTACTGATACGACGAGGCAAGGCAATGATTTCTGAGGAATTTGTGCAAAAAATTGAAGAACAAGTGCGAAATGACCGCCGTGTGACGCTTGACGACCTTCACGAAGAATTTACTGACATTTCTCGAAGTCTCCATGGTAATACTGTGTCGGGAAAACTTGGTTACAAGAAGTTATGTGCGAGATGGGTGCCCAGAATGCTCACACCGGAGCACCGTCAAAATCGCGTGACCGCCGCGCGTGAATTTTTGGATCATTTTGCACAGGAGGAAGAAGTTTTTGTGAACTCTATCGTGACGGGGGATGAGACGTGGGTGTGTCACTACACCCCAAAAAATTATCAACGATCAGGAGGTCGAGGAAGCTGTGAAGAAGTGGCTGAAAAAGCTGGCGGCGGAGGTATATGACACTGGCATACAAAAGCTGGTGCCCCGACTACAGAAATGTCTCGATCTCGAAGGTGATTACGTTGAAAAATTGTTTAATATATTTGTGAAGTATACTGTGAATTTCAATTAAATACAAGCATTTTTCGATCCTACATAAATGTTGTAAGCTTACTTTCTGGATAACCCTCGTACTTAGAGCTAGATATAGATAAAAATTCTTATAACTAAGGAAATGAAATGTTTTTCATGTGATTATCGAAGTGTACGTCCTTAAGGAGGTATTCTAGTCTAGAAAATTTGATTTTTTTGCATGTTTTTAAAGTTTAGACCTTCAAAAATATGTTCTCAAAAGAAAACTTTAAAATTCTTAATATTTACGAAGTTATGTTATAGCTATAAATGAGGCAGCAATTACGCCGTACTGGTATGACTCAGACAATAATGTCAAAACTTTAAACGCGTTTTTCTCGTAACTAATTTTTTTCGACCTGATCGACATAAAATCTAAAGTTTTATCCAACCGATTACCTTCAAATTTGGTATAAAGCTTCGATAAATGTTTTTATATCGTCCCTACCTTGGAAAATTCAAACAAATTTTTTATACTTTGAAGAAAAATTTATTATTTGAAAAAATAAAGCGTAGAAATGGATTTTTTTTCCAGACAGCCACCATTTTACGAATTTAAAAAAAAATTCTCTTTGGTACCAACTATAACGACATTATTTCTTATCAAGAAACTGTACATATGATTTTTGTTTCAGATTTACGAAATGGCTTCAATCATGTCGACCAGCTCACCCTCTTTTTTTACATGATACATCTTGAAATAAAAAAATAAAAAAAATTTTTTTTGACATTCTCAAATCATCAATAAACAAACTACATACGAAAAATGTTTTTAGTTTTTTTTTTATTTAGTCTTTAAAAAACGCCCGAAATTTTTGTTTTTATTGTATCTTTCCCTTAAACTGTTTATTATTGTATCTTTCCTTGTAAAGTAAAATAAAATAAATTAATATTTAATTAATTCGTAAAACTCATGACAAATCGTAAAAATATATATAATTTGATATGAAAACAAATCGAAATAAAATTTTTAGAATACTTGATTATGAAAATGAAAACATTTAAAAAATGTGGGAGTCTTCAAGAAACCAGGATAATTGGGCAGTATTTTATTTTCCGAATAATTGTTTACGACTTTCGTATTATCAATTTAATTGAAGACACCCAAAATAGAAATATATCATACTTTTAAATTTAAATTGTTTTGTTAACAGACTATACTATCTTGATCAAAAAGTTTTAGGACCGGCCACCGTGTGGCGCTGTCAGTCACCCGATTGGAATTCTTTTTTTTTTTGTTAGGTTACCACATCTATCATTGACACTTCCCTCCGAATTTCAGCGTCATAGCTTGACATTCGTAAAAGTTACGCTGTACTGAGTACATCTACCTTTGTGCGTGTTTTCGATTTTTTACAAGTTTGAAAATGGCATCAACTGTGCATCAACGATTTTTTTTTTATATAAAGTTGAGGAATTCTGCTATTTTAGTTGTATTATATTTTCACAGATGATGGAAGAGTTAAGAGGGATATCAACGGTGTATTGTATTTTTTTTTTTTTATTATATTACACATGACAAGAAATATACACAATTTGAGAAAAAACAACAAGTAATTTGATTTGGACATATAATTTTAATGGATCTGGGTTTGTTGCCTTTCATTTGTCGTATCCCCAGTAAACTAGGCTTTTGCCTGTATCTCACTGAGGATATTTAGCATGAAAAAATAAATCGATACTTCTTTCCGATTTTTGATAACACAAAAAACCCCGTTGCACGCTCTCATCAACCTGACAAACAGTGACACTCAACTACAACTGGAAACATCCTGCGAAACTCAACTCCTCACACATTATCGCTCCAGAAAGACCAAAAATATTCATCCCACAATATACTGCACACAATCATAAGAATAAAAATCAAAACAAAAAAAAGAAAAACACACACAAACACAATAACCACCAAAATTAAAACAACAATAAGAGACCCACACTCACGAGCTCACATAAATCCTTTCCACTCGTCATTCATCCTGAAAGCCCAAGTACTCAAAATCCTGTCGCAATAACAACCACGCTCCGATCGACTGTCTAAATGGTTTTCCTACCTTTACTTTTATTGAAGTCGGCACGCCATTGTATGTAATGGGAGCCAAATAAGCATATTGCCTTTGGGCAAAAGAGGTTTTAACTCTAGGGATGGTGAACATTTCATTAGTTGCCATGCGTGTCATGTGTGTCTGCTGAGTTTGCATCTTCCCCTCCTCTCGATGGTAGTGCCAGAGAATGGATTTGAGATGTAAATTGGCTATGTTCAGGACCTGATACTCTCTGAAAAGCTCCGCCGTGGGATACCGAGCAGGAAGTTTATTGATTATTTTCACAATCAATTTTTGGGAAACCTGTAATATGTGTTTCTGGGTTAAGGTGCATCCCCCCAAACTGATATACCGTAAGAAAGTGCTGACCGACATAAGGCGAAGTATATACTTTTAAGAATATTTTCACTGAGCACATTTCGAATCATACGGAATATGTATCCTAGTTTTCTGATTTTTGCGCTCAAAGTGTTAATATGGACCTCCCAACGAAGGAACTGGTCAACATAAACTCCAAGGTACTTTATACTATCAACCCTTTCCAAGGAAACACAACTACAGTCAGACATGGGTGAACAAGTGTGTAGTGTTATGTATTTATTTGTAGGTGCTTGAGTTCTTGTAGATATGCTAAATGTGATGTATTTAATTTTTTGGGAATTTAGAGTCAATAAATTTGAGTCCATCCATTCTTTAACTACACGCAATTCTTCGTTAGCCTTTAAGAATACATCGTCCCATGTTCGGCCCTCGAATAGAAGAACCGTGTCGTCCGCAAAAGTAATAATCTTACCCCTGAGAGAAAGATTACACAACTGATTGACAAATATCAGGAACAATATAGGTCCCAGAACACTACCTTGAGGTACTCCGAATCTTACAAAAAGAGGCTCACCAAATACACTATCACCCAATTTGACTCTCTGAGTTCTATCAGACAAGTAAGAAGAGAACCAACTGGAAGAGCGCCCACATATGCCCACCTCCACCAATCTGGTAAGTAATATTCGGTGAGACACTGTATCAAAAGCCTTTGCAAGGTCCAAAAAAACTGCCAAACATGCCTTCTTATTATCCAAAGTGTTGGTAACGCTGTTTACTAGACTAAGCAAAGCAGTTTCAGTTCCCACATTCCTTTGGAAACCAAACTGATTAGGAGAGATAATGTTGTGCATATTGAAAAATTTCATTATTTCAGTATTGTATTACACTTTCGTTGTATACAGCCCAACCTGGCAGGCTAATAGCCACATGCCAATATTGTACTTAATAAGCTCGCTAGATTGTTTTTTTTTTACAATGAAGTGTTAATGAATAAATAAAAATAAATAAATGTATGGAAGCGAAACGTGGTCGTTGAAAACGGCTGAAAGGAGACGAATAAATGCTATATAAATGCGTGCATTGAGAAGACTACATGGAGTGACAATGTATGATAGAATACGGAATGAAGTGATAAGAGATGAATGTGAACTTGTGTTAAGCAAGATGAAGAAGAGTACGTTGAGATGGTTTGGGCGTGTGGAACGAATGAATGAAGAAATACTAACAAAACAAATATATAGTGCGAACGTGAGTGGAAGGTGAGAGGACGACCTATTAAAGTATGGTTGGATCAAGTGAATGATATTATGAAAGAAGGAAACGTAGAAAGTCAAAGAAATCGTAGAAGTTGTATGGATGTAGAAGAGGCTAAGGATGTGTGTTGAGATAGGGAAGTATGACGCTCTGTCCTCTCTGCCTTACCCGACAAGGAAATGGCGTAATGGTATGTATGTTATGTGTACATCAGGCTAACCCAATCGGTAAAATTAATGAAAACTTGCTAAGCTTCCAGATTTATTAATAAAATTTGATTGACGAAACCCATGTTGATAAGATGCCTGTTTGGGGGTTGCGGGTTCGATTATTTTGCTTATCTTCGATTACATACATAATTTGTCCAATGTCGCTAAGCCGAAAATAAAACAAAACAAACTGTGATCGTGAAGTGAAAATGAAACAAAACATACATGTATATGCATAAGCTATTGCATAACATAAGGAGTATTCCATTTTTTTTAGAACCCGTCCTTTGTTTTAGTTCTGATTCAACGACACGACAAGGATAAACAGAACTATCCAATTTGAATACAATACCTTAATGAATTAACACTTCCAGGGATGCTGTTTCACAAGTTAAAATACAACAAACCATTCTGTGACGGTAAAGTGAAAATGTAACGCAAAACATGTATGCAGAAACATTGTTCGAATTTTCAAATACATTACTATGTCAAAGTAAACGGATTTACAAACCAAATGAAAATTGATTTGCTATTATTGTTGGAATCGACCTTTGCAATTACGATTTAAGCTTTTTAATGTTAATTAAGGCGTGGGGTGCCTATCAGTGGAGTGGGTTGACGTTTTCATTAGACCTTTGAAGACTCCTTTTTTGTGGGTGGTTGTTTTGTATTCATAGAGAACATTTTCTCTAAGTAATGGGAGAAAATAACAACTTGATAATAAGGATTATATTACCATGCCATAAATTGATTTTTTTTATAAAATAATAATGATAATTCACAAGTCTAAATAAAGGACACGTTTTGGATAAAGTTTAAGTATTTATTCTCACCAGCTTCTCACCTCAGAGCCATAGACAACAATTCAAAGGCTAGATATTTGTTTAGCAATAGACAACAATTCAAAGGCTAAATATTTGTTTAGCAATATACAACAATTCAAAGACTAAATATTTGTTTGTTTAGTTAAATATTATTTTTTAATAACAATTCTTGGCATAGAAATATAATCCTTATTACAAAGTTCGTATTTTCCAATAAGGAGAGAGTTCACTTCTTTCTGTAGAATGGCGGCGAGCCCTCTCGACGGATAAACAATAACCTACAAACGATAACTTCAAAAATCCTTTCAGGAGGAGATACAGCTGGCGCTTTTATAAAAGCAAAACACAACCACCCAACACGAAACAAAGAATCTTCAAAACTTCAATGAAAATTTCGCTTGCCCCACCAATAGGCACCCCGCCATTCAAGTTTAATATTAGGCATGGGTGGACCACCTTTAAAAAAGATTATGTTATTTCCTAAAGAGTTTGAAGACGAGCTGACATAAACATTAACACTTGCCTTACTGTGCTAAAAAATTCCGCCAACCACGGTGCTGGACGCTAAGCGTCCAGTGAAAAATGCATATTTCAAATTAAAATTATGCAAAATCTGCTAGGCTGTTTTTTTTGTAATTAGCTATAAAAATAATTTTATTATGTATTAAAACGTCGAATAATCAAATAAAATTTAAGCCCTGGTCACTCGCTATCCATCACAGGGTGGCAAGCGTTAAACTTGATCCTGGAACTAATCAAGTTAAAATCCTGGAAAAAATCAATTCTGATTTCACCAAAAATGTTGTATGCCAAGATATAGTATAAGGTTTTTTATGTGTGAACATCATTTCCCATTTGTCATTTTACTTTTATAAAATTTGAACTCCTTTGAGGCTTTTCTTTTTTCGTTCTTGCCGACAGTTAACCTGAGGTGGTATATGTGGGTTTACTTTTTATTTTGTTTTCTGCCTTACGTTTTTTTGTTTTTTAATCTAGATATGCGGGGGTGTGGCCTGGAAGCCCCCCGATGCCCTTGCGGTCGGGCTCGCCCTACATTGGTGGGGTATATCTCGGCCGGGGGAATGTTTGTGGGATGAGCCCGGACCTTTTAATGTCTTCTCTCTTGAATGTATTTTTTTTGTCATCTATTTATTTTCTGTGTTTTTTATCTCTTCTTATTCTACATGTTCAAGGGTGTGGGCTGAAAAACATCTGGTGTCCCCGTGGCTGGGCTCGCCCTATATTGGTGGGGCGTATCTTGGCCGGGAAGATGTTATTAGATGAGCCCAGACCTTTTGATAGCTTTTGTTTTTTAATGTATTCTTGAAATATATCTAAATGTATTATGTATAGTACATACTATGTTGCTATCAATAAACCTGTATTTATTTATTTATTTAAATATGCTACATTTAAATATTATTATTCCAGATCTATGTAAATATAACAAACAAGTATTTAGTTACTGTTTTCACACGTCCTTGGACGGATTTCGAGCTAGTAACAATATATAACCTCATTAATTTTTCATAAAAATTTTGAACATCTCACTTCAACCAGATTATTTTCAATTGAAATTTTTACCTGTTTTTCAAAACGTAAAAAAGCGTCGACTATTTTCGTTCATATGAATTCCTATTTAAAAATATTCCGTGTATCGATTTTTTCCGTAAAAGGATTTTGTTCTTTTTTTTCTTCAATTTCCTATAAAAAGGGGGCCGTAAAGCGAGGCATGCTTTCTGAATCCTACAAAATACTGTTTCAAAATTTTATTAATACTAAAACGTATCAGAACATGAATAAAATAATAATGAATTCAGATTGTCAACTAATAGACCAGCTGATGTTATACGTTCCTTGTAGGCCCACCCGGAAAAATGTGTTGCGTCATAGTGAAGTGGTTGTAACTAATTATTTGTACATCTATTCCATAACAAGTCTTCGCAGATTGGGTAATCAATATGGGTATTGTATCGATTTTCATATGACTGTGATTACTGACAGCAGTAAACTGAAGAAGTTGTTCTTGCAGGGATGAATTGATTGAATTGTATAGGTTTGCTGTTTTGTGTTGTTCGTCATATACTAGTTTTTTTTCTCTATTGTATTGTATTACACTTTCGTTGAATACAGTACATCCTAGCAGGCTTATTACAATGCGGCAATCTCTTCCAATCGACCAGAAAGATGTTTAAGACGCCTTAAGTGAAAAACAGACTGGAATCCTTTTTTTTTTTTTAAATCTGGGTTCCAGCGGGATTTGAACCCGCAACCTCCGGGTTGGGAGACAGGCGTCTTACCACCTAGGTCACAGAGGTCGTTCCTTCCGTTCATTTATATACAATAACACTGGTTATATGTCAACTTTATTTGTTGTGTTTTTTTATATATGTTGTTTTTATCAAGACGCTAATTTGAAAATGGATATAAAACAAAATAAAATAAATTAGCATGCAAAAAATGACCGAATCTCTCAGGCATTACATGTATTACCGTATTAGCCCGACTATAAGGCGAGGTTTTTATTTAAAAAGGCGACACGTAAACAGGGGGGTCGCCTTATATTCGAGTCACAAGTCATCAAATATCCAATGAAACCATCATCAATGGATTTAAAAAATGTTGCATATACAATAAAATGGACGGTGCTGAAGATGATATTTTGTGGGAAAATGTGATTGAGGATTTCGAAGACGATAATATCACTGAAGATGAGATGAGACTGATGATGAGGATGCTATAGCCATATGTGAATCAGACTGACCTGATTAGCTACTGTAGTTGGACATTTTTATTTCTTTTTTTCATGTTTAAACATGTGCTTGACTATTATCTGGGTACTTTGTTTTAGTAAATATTTTTCGTTAAACATTTTGCATTTTATTTTTCATAATTTATATGGTGAGGGAAATATTTTTTATCCAAAAAGCAGATTAAAAAATAGGGGTCGTCTTATAATCAGGGTCGCCCTATAGTCGGGCCAATACGGCATATATTCTCAGATGGTCACATTCTAAATGAAAATAGTTTGCGAATGGAAAGGGTTGATATGATCCCTATGGCAATTCGCCAGGATCAACTTAGAGCCGTCTCAATTGCCGATCAGTCTGGGCACAAAGCACCCATTGTCGGCCCATCAATGTCTGGCAAAATCATCTTTGTTGGTTGATTAAGGCCACTTGGTGCGAATTTCAGGACAATCGCACCGAGTTAAGACTAACTGGTTTTGAGTACGAAAACGAAATAATGTGAGACCAGAGATGTGAGCTGGTGCCTGGACAATAAATACATAATGGGCAAGTATTAAGACCCATTGTAAAAGAAAGAATAGCTCTAATATTTGTGACCAATGGAGCTTAAAAAATTGTAAGTTAAAAAAAGTACTAGATAAACAATTATTCATTCTGATCTGTTCATCGGCGTGTATAGTCAATGACATTCTGATCTGTTCATCGGCGTGTATAGTCAATAACATTCTGATCTGTTCATCGGCGTGTATAGTCAATGACATTCTGATCTGTTCATCGGCGTGTATAGTCAATAACATTCTGATCTGTTCATCGGTGTGTATAGTCAATAACATTCTGATCTGTTCATCGGCGTGTATAGTCAATTACATTCTGATCTGTTCATCGGCGTGTATAGTCAATAACATTCTGATCTGTTCGTCGGCGTGTATAGTCAATAACGTTTTAGAATTAAGTCGGAAGATATACACATGTGTATGCTCCTTCAATTTCTTTCAATAAGATTCGTAACTTTCCGACTATTTTGAATCAAATACTACTGCCGCAATGTCTTTTGCTTCCTTTCTTGATTACGGTGACGTATGTTATTTGGATACCAACGAAGAATTCTTGGATAAGTTGGAGAGACTCCAAAACGTTTGAATCCGATTCATATTTAACCTAAGGAAGTATAACCACGTGTCAGAGTTTCGGAACAAACTAAATGGCTTAAAATCAGACAGCGAAGGAATTTTCATATATTGTCGACATTTGGTTGCGTGCTTAACAATTTTTCCTTAATTTCTTAGTTTTACTCAAAACACGGACGTTCTTTTCGATAAGACGATGACAGACTCCTTTGCATGTTAACATATTTTCATTTGTGGTTCACTCAGCGCGACTTAGAGTTTATCAGATGTGCGCCATCCTTATTTACGTTTAAGAGAGAATTGAAAAAATATTACATCATTCCTTTCATTCTAATTTTGTTTTCCTTCCCTTCTCTTTAGCCACGAACGAATTATTTTCCTCTAGTTTTACCATTATTCATCAAGATTAGTTTTTTTGTTTACTTTAATTTATTTTGTAATATAATTTGTCAATAATGGTGAGTTCGAATTTCGAGTAAGAGCGCCCTCGAGGAGACTTCTATAAATGTCGCTATATACAATAAATTGTAATTTTATTATCTGAGTTATTAGTTTGTTTACATAAATAATGTTTTTTTTTCTTGAATAATAGAAAATACGTTTTTTTTCAATTTGTGCTGTCATGTTTATAGTTTTTTAATAAAATAAATAAAACACCTATTTTTATATTGTATTCCCCACTGTTTTATTTGAGTTCACTACCGGTTTCAAAGTCCTCCGCCTTCCTCGTCAGGTGAAATTGAACTAAATTATGTCTAAATTTTTTTTTCTGATTGTAATAAGTACAGGAGAGTGGGAGAGGCTAATAAAGAGAGGGAAGTAGGTGGACGTCAAAGGGAAACATAATTTTCAAAGGACTATTTTTTTAAATTAACTTGTCTGTTTATAATGTTGAGACTTAATTCAACATTATAAACAACGGAGTCAATTTCAAAAATAGTCCTCCGCTAAATATTTCCTTTTCAAAAGCCACCCCTTTGGCGCCTATCTACATCCCTTCCCGTATTAGCCACTACCCTCCCTCCCTCTTCAGAACCTGTTATAATTAGAAAAAATATATTTTAGACATATTTTGGTTCAGCTTCACCTTTCACCTGACGAGGAAACCGGAGGACTTTGAAACCGGAAGTGAACTCAAATAAAACAGTGGTGAATAAAAACTAAGTTTTTTTTTATATACACGTGTTTCATTAAAAACTTAAAAATTATGTTTTCTGCCTTTGTGCATCAATTTTTAATTATTTTTTTTAATTCGAAGGATTAATTGCGTGCATTACTTAGATTTAATCAAATAAAAGTATTTGAATAATCCATTGATATGAATGCACTTTGACTTTTAATGCACTTTGCTTGCATTGTTTGATCCATGCCCCCATTTACTGATAAATAATGTATACATTTTGTAAATCTACAGTTGTGGGTGCGCAATAATATTAATTTCATACAAAATATAGATAATTTCACTCGTACTTAAGAAATCCATTATTTCACCCCATCATATGCACCCTGAGGTCACTTAACACATTCACTGCGATATGTATTTATAGAATAGTGTAGAGGCACTGAAATAAATCATATTTTCGAAACCTTAAAATCTTAAAATATTCGGTACCATACAAACAAAGAGAATAGAATGACGCGCAACGGGCGTCATCAGCGTCTCTACAAAAAATGTGTTGACGCCCCAGGGGCGTCTTTAGCAGCGAACGTGTTAATAGTCCAGTTTTGAATTCGCATACCTCCCCCAGTATGGGCACTCTTCCAGGCGGCATCTGGAGATTTGATGTTAAGCGCTCCTTTCGCTTTTCCTTTTCACGGTCACGTCACATCATCTCAAAAAGTGCCACCTGTTAACGCTTTCAGTCCCAACAGGATAATACGCCCCACAGACATTAAAAAAAACACTGGATGTTTAAATTTACATGAAATACTAGAACGATTGAATCCCGATGGATATTTCTGTCGCGTTATGGCAGAAGTTGATATGTCTGTTTTTTTTTTGTCATTTTGTGTTTACTCTCCCAATTTATAGAACATATTTCTCAGCATGTTGTGGCAAAACTTGGTGTGTCAGTCATTATCCAAACAAAAGATATATTGTTTGGAAAAACTTAAAAAATGCTTATTTGTACTGATTTTAACAGCTTATCAAAGTTAACATTGCTTGTCCTATAAACTAAGGTAAAACGGACATATCAACTCCTGCCATAACGATACAGATTTATAGCTTCTACTATAAAATCAACCAGGTGACAGAAAGCGGACACGTTGAATCTTTTTAATTTAACCTGACGAGCTTATTGTCATGTGGCAATCTCTTCCAACCAACCAGAAATATGTTTTAATAGGCCCTAAGTGAAAACCAGAAAGGAATGTCGTTTAAAAATAATTGGGTTCCAGAGGGGATCGAACCCCCAATCTCCAGATCAGCAGACAAGCGTCTTACCACCAGGCTACGGAGGTCGTCAGAATCTTGTGTCAATTGTGATTTTTGCATGATGAGGGGTGGAGAATCTGAATATCGTATTGTAATATAACGGAATTATTGCTACACGATGGATTGATTCGAAGGAAGTACATAATAGTGATGAGCAACTGTTAAAAACCTGACAAAAAGTAGAAAGAAACGAAAACTTACGGCACAGCTTTGCTTTAACCCTTCCCTTACGGTGATAAAAATAATACGCCTGCTCCGGTGTTGGGTAGTGAGTACGCAATAAAAAATTAGCGATTTTAAATCGGAAAAATAAGAACATTCATAGATAATCCCCTTAATTAATTATAATTGAAGTTAAAAATTATAATAATTGAGATTTATTTGTTGAAAACATTAAAAAGCCATCTGAAAACATTAAAAAACGCTCACGGAACGGGCGTACGTTTAACCTATTTGCAAGCCTAGAGACTACTAGTGGCGCGGAACGTCAGTCGCATACCCCGGCGCTTTCGCCTTTGCTTGCGACGTTGAGGCAATGCAGCTCCTCGCAATTCAGTCTAGTATGCAAGAGTGAGATGCGAATATACTGTCGCGCTTCCAGCATACTATTCACCTATCGTCAAGACGAGGCACTCGCAGCGTTTAAATGCGAATTTGTTTTCGATCTTTACAAAACGACTCGATGTAGTCGATAAATTCTGATTAGTATTAATATTATTTTTTAAATCAATGCGTAAATATATTATGGAGGAATACCTAAAATCTTAACCTTGTATTTATTATATTTATAGAGATATTGATGGTTATTAGAAGCAACGTGTAGAAGATACCCAACACAGGGAAGGAAAGGTTAACTTTCCAACTGAATTGACGTTGGAATGGCGAGGGGATCCTTGACTACGAGGCCCAGTAACGACGATAACGACTCAAGTAGAGCCTTAGACGACCACTGTAGCCAAGCTAGATCCCGATTATTTACTTTATAGATAAAATTGTAATAAAATTTCATCCAATTTTTATTTTACTTGTTATTGAAGAACATTTTAAGCAAATACAAGGATATCTGACTGAATATTTTAGTCAAAAGGATAACAATAAAATATATGTCAACTTTCCGGAAGCAATATAATTTTATAATGAAATAAAGTATAGGGTTGTTTTCTCAGATCAAAAGGTGATTTATATATTTAAGTATATGATTTCAATCGTAAATCTACCAAATTGCGCGTCTATTTTCTCTATTGGGTCCCTGATAACTAGCAACAGTTTTATGGAATTTATTTACTTATTAATTAACGGCCGATTTAGACCGTTTATTTTTTTTACTAAACAAAATTAAAATTAATAGTGCGATGAATACAGAAATACAAGATGCTATTAAAAAACATAGATATCAATACACTAACATGCTTCATATAATCACGTCTTAAAAATAAGTGCTACTAAATACCACATACAACATGACAGGTCTTAGAAGGTCCAGGCTCATAAGCATGCAAGTAAAAACAACATAATATACTTCATCGATACATTTCATTGGGCTCGCTTACTATACCTCAACATATATATTGTTCCTTCTTTATAGATTAAAAATAGCTTTTACACAAATAAAAACATCTTCACCATAATATAAATGAAGAAAATAAAATACAATTAGAAATTTGGTAAAATAGGATAAAACTCTGCATGAACATTCATAAGAAACACGTTATATTTCAAAAGAAACATATTATACACCATAAAGTTAAATATGATGAGAAACACATTATATTAGGTGTTAACATAAGTTGTGCCCGTTTTTTTCCAAATTCAAAAATGAGCACCAAAAGTAAAACAAAATGGTAAAGGTTATATATACGTCATTCGAAAAATAATTTTCTGATCTACAAGATATTGTGTTTGCTTTTACGTTACATATATTATTTTATTTGATTACAAGCCTTCAAAATGAAATGTCAAGTAGACGAAAGTGAACATTTTCGACACCTCCTTCTGTTCGCGTTCAATCGAGGGAATAAAGCTGCCCAAGTTGGTCGCGATATTTGCGAAATGTACGGTGAAGATGATATGAATGAAAGGATAGTTCGTCGATGGTTTTTGCGTTTCAAAGACGGTAATTTCGACCTGAAAGACATGGAGCGTTCCGGACGACCAGTTTGAAGGGGATCAAATGTTCGAAGGGGATCTTCATGATAAATATGGTTAGAAAATTTTCTTTCGAATGACGTATAACCTTTACCATTTTGTTTTACTTTTGGTACTCATTTTTAAATTGAAAAAAAAAAACGGACACAACTTATGTTAACCCTTCCCTTACGGTGATAAAAATAATACGCGTGCTCCGGTGTTGGGTAGTGAGTACGCAATAAAAAATTAGCGATTTTAAATCGGAAAAATAAGAACATTCATAGATAATCCCCTTAATTAATTATAATTGAAGTTAAAAATTATAATAATTGAGATTTATTTGCTGAAAACATTAAAAAAACCATCTGGCAACGCTCACGGAACGGGCGTAGTCTAACCTATTTGCAAGCTTAGAAGCTACTAGTGGCGCGGAACGTCAGTCGCATACCCCGGCGCTTACGCTTATGCTTGCGACGTTGAGACAATTCAGCTCCTCGCAATTCAGTCTAGTATGCAAGAGATTTTTTTTTTAAATCAATGCGTAAATATATTATGGAGGAATACCTAAAATCTTAACCTTGTATTTATAATATTTATAGAGATATTGATGGTTATTAGAAGCAACGTGTAGAAGATACCCAACACAGGGAAGGAAAGGTTAACGCCCAATAGATAATAATAAAAACAAGTGTATGGTGAGAAACACGTTCTAAACAAAAAAAAAACAAATATTATATGATGAGAATCACATTAAATACCAGAAGAAACAAACGATATATCATTAGAAACAAATTATATACAAGAAGAAACAAATTATATATGATGAGGTACACATTCAAGACTAGAAGAAACATATAATATATGATGAGGTACAAATTCAAGACTAGAAGAAACATATAATATATGATGAGGTACATATTCAAGACTAGAAGAAACATATAATATTAGGTCCTTACATATGAAATTGGCGTTTTGCCGTACTGGCAACTTTGATCTCAAATATCTTCTCTTTGGTTAGGAATGCCAAATTCAAATTTATACAGCTATTTCCTCAAGTATTTGTGTTTCGAAAATTATAATTCATTTGTTTTTTCCTCAATTGTTTTTTTTCTTTGCGTCACTCAGTTTACAAAATGGAAAACTTGAAATATCGCGTTATTTACGAGTACGAGTTCCACCGTGGCACCAGTGCTGCAGAAACGGCTCGAAGGATTAATGATGTGTATGGCGACGGTGCCGCAAAAGAAAACACAGTGCGTTTTTGGTTCCAACGTTTTCGTTCTGGAAATTTCGACCTGCATAACAAGCCCCGTGGACGGCCGGAGACCAAAGTTGATAATGAAGAATTGAAGGCTATTGTGGAAGCGGATCCATCGCAAACCACGTCCGAGTTAGCTGCAGGCTGCGGTGTTAGTGATAAAACTGTTTTAATCCACTTGAAGCAAATTGGGAAGGTGAAAAAGCTTGAAAGGTGGGTACCTCACGAATTGAGTGAAGCAAATCAACAAACGCGCGTTGACTGCTGCGTTGCATTACTCAACCGGCACAATAATGAAGGGATTTTGAATCGAATCATTACCTGTGATGAAAAGTGGATCCTGTATGATAATCGGAAGCGCTCATCGCAATGGCTGAACCCTGCCGAACCAGCCAAACCATGCCCCAAGCGAAAATTGACTCCAAAAAAGTTACTTGTGAGCGTTTGGTGGACTAGTGCTGGTGTCGTTCACTACAGCTTTCTTAAATCTGGCCAGACGATTACGGCAGATGTCTATTGTCAGCAACTGCAAACCATGATGGAAAAGCTAGCTGCTAAACAACCGAGGCTGGTTAATCGCTCTAGGCCACTGCTGCTTCATGATAACGCTAGACCACACACTGCACAACAGACGGCTACCAAATTAGAAGAGCTTCAATTGGAATGTCTAAGACATCCACCGTACTCTCCGGACCTTGCCCCAACAGATTACTATTTTTTTCGAAATTTGGATAACTTCTTGCAAGGGAAAAAATTCAACTCCGATGGGGCAGTCCAAACCGACTTCAAAGATTTTATTGATTCCCGTCCGAATGGTTTTTTTAGTAAAGGGATCGATGAACTACCTATGAGATGGCAAAAGTGCATAGATAGCAATGGTACATACTTTGATTAAATAAATATATTATATTAAAAAAAAATCAACTTTATGTTCCTCCCAAACAAAACGCCAATTTCATATGTAAGGACCTAATATATGATGAGGTACACATTCAAGACAAGAAACAAATAACATACAAAAAGAAACAAGTGATATACGATTAGAAACACATTACAAACAAAAAGAAATAAGTGATGGGAGAGATGTTCCACCTACCATGTAGCCAGCCTGCCATTGAAGAGGTAGTAGATAAAACCAATGATCACCACTAGCTCCAGGTAACCGGTCATCATCACCATCTTGTCGAAATGTGTGTACTTAGTCAAAACACTTCACAGCGAATACATGTTAGTTTCTAACTACTTAAATAATTAATCTTATATATATCACAGGATTTTAACACTAAACATAATCGTATAAAAACTGCATGAAAGAAAAAAATATTAAAAAAAAATTCAATCAATCAATATTGATAAATGTGAAGCGAAATCAATCAAAGTGACTCGTAGATATTTTTGCAATGCAAAGCAAATACAAATTGTGCACAGTTGTTTTCCTAAAAATTATGCGACATGCTCGATTTTACATCGAAAGAGTGATTATTTGTGGAATCGTAATTTTTTTTAATAACGACTTATTACATTTCAACTCGACATAAAACACTTTAGATTTTCTTAATTTTTGGTTTACAGTTTGTACCATATAGAGCGCATGATTCCCATTTTAAGAGTGCCAAAAATTATTCCCATTTTAAGAGTGCCAAAAATGATTCCCATTTTAAGAATGCCAAAAATTATTCCCATTTTAAGAGTGCCAAAAATTATTCCCATTTTAAGAATGCCAAAAATTATTCCCATTTTAAGAGTGCCAAAAATTATTCCCATTTTAAGAATGCCAAAAATTATTCCCATTTTAAGAATTACTTTATTATAAAACATATTTTACAATTCAATATCAGCAATTACGTATATGTATTTTCAAAACACTTCAATGCCACATATCTTTCCCTTATTCTACATTCATACACCTTCTCATACAAATTCTACGATTTCTGACTTCTTCGTTCCCTTCTTTCAAAATATCATTCAATCGATCCGTATATACTAGCCGTATCCAGAAAGTAAGTGTACTGAAGCTCTCACGACCGGATAGATTTTATTTTCGACATGTTGGCTACACTTCCGTGTAGCCTGACCCTTCTCCTCTGCAACAAGACCGGTTTGAGGTAAGTACGTTGAAAAGTGTTGACGCGACAACACGTTTTGTGAAAAATGTCAACCCAATCTCCCGCCAAATGCGAAATTTTGTAAAAAGGCAAGAGTTTTTGGGGCGCTGCAAACTCCATGGAGATGAATTTCTCCGCTCCATCGTTACTGGAGATGAAACTTGGGTTGCACACTACACGTCTGAAACCAAAAGACAGTCTCAACAGTGGCGTCACACCTCTTCACCCTCCGCCAAAAAGTTCAAAACCACAATTTCAGCCAAGAAAATCATGGCATCCGTGTTTTGGGCCTGTCAAGGCATCATTTTAATTGAATATATGCCTCAAGGGGAGACCATCAACTCTGCAAAATACTGTGAGACCCTAAAAAAATTGCGGAGGGCGATTCAGAATAAGAGGAGAGGCATGCTGACAAAGGGAGTCTGCCTGCTGCATGACAATACCAGACCACACACGGCCAACGCCACGAAGGAACTGCTCGCCTCGTTTAAATGGCATGTCCTGAACCATCCCGCGCATTCCCCTGACCTAGCACCTTCAGATTACTATCTCTTTACCTCCCTGAAGCTGTACATGGGTGGAAAAAGGTTTTCAACCGACGAGGAGCTAAAGGAGGAGATGGAGAAGTGGACGGAGGGTTTGGCGGGAAACTACTTCGAGGAAAGCATCAAAAAGTAGATACCCCGCTTCACCACCTGCATTGAGAGGAATGGCGACTATGTCGAAAAATAGCTTACATATGTACTACGGTAACCACGTAATTTTTTTGTTTAAATAAAAAAAATTGTAACCTACAAAAATTCAGTACACTTAGTTTCTGGATATGCCTCGTACATACTTTAATTGGTTTTCCTTTAACATACACATTCGCACTATATATTTATTTTGTTAATCTTTCTTCATTAATTCGTTCTACATGTCCAAACCATTTCAGAGTGTTCTTCATCTTACTCAACACATCAGCCTTAAGTGCACATTCATCCCTATTCACTTAACTTTGTATTCTGTCATACATTATAATCCCATGTTTTCTTCACAGTGCACGCATTTTCACAGCATTTATTCAGCTCTTTCCAGTATTTTCACACGTCTACGTTTCCCTTCCATACATCCAAGCTGGTACTTAAATACTGTTGTGACATATTTTTTAATACTTACAATTTGTAAACCATAGAGGCTACAAATTGTCTGTCGATAAAATCATATTTTTGATAGTTACGAGTACAATTTGTAAACCATAGAGGCTACAAACTGCCTGTCGATAAAATCATATTTTTGATAGTTACGAGTACAATTTGTAAACCATAGAAGCTACAAACTGCCAGTCGATAAAATCATATTTTTGATAGTTACGAGTACAATTTATAAACCATAGAGACTACAAACTGCCTGTCGATAAAATCATATTTTTTATAGTTACGAGTACAATTTGTAAACCATAGAGGCTACAAACTGTCTGTCGATAAAATCTTACCATAAATAAATATTTTAATGTCTATAAATCTGTCTGAGAATAAAATTGACCAGATATACGTAACAGTACATTAAAAATAACCAGTATTTTGGAAGACAGTTAAATGATGACAATTTAGCGAGTTTATATACTGTAATGTGACACGAACTATCCAGAATTATTGTCAATACGAGCTGGATATTATCAATAACTGACTGTTTCACTTCGGCTATATTCACGCACGAGTAACGATATTCCCGCACAATACGAAAAATGTGTTGATATGAAAAGCGATTTAACGATACTAATCCTTATTATGTCGGAATTCAATTAATATCTCGAGACATCATTGTTTATGTACTTAATTAAACCAGAGCTCCGCAACAATGGATCCGCAAACTATTTTAGAAATATAACATTTATATTATATTTCATAAAATAAAATAAAAAACTGTTTCTATTTTTGTGAATTCACTACCGATTTCAAAGACCTCCGTCTTTCTCGTCAAATGAAGATGAACTTAATTGTATGCCTAAAATATATTTTCTAGTTGCATTGGGTACTGGAGGGGGGGGGGGAGGCTTATAAGGGCAAGGGAGTGGGTAGGCGTCTCAGAAGGGTGGCTTTCAAACAGGAGGCATTAACCCTTTGCACTCCTTAACTCTTTCACGGCGGGGGACCACTTAACTGGCCCATACATAATACGTGCCGTCCTGGCGAGCGGCCATTTAAGTGGCCACTAACTTTACGTGTTGATATCTCAGTCAAAATTAAATCTTCTTTAAAATTTTTAACCTGAATATAAGACAAAACGAGTCCTCTAGTGACATCTCTTTTAAAATCATCAAAACTTCAAGTATGTACTTGATCCATAAGAAGGATTTAAACAGACCGATTCGAGGCCGTCGAAATTTAAAGCATTTTAAATATTAGCGCCACACGTTCGTGTGTGTTGAAGGTCATGTTTCTAATGACGATTGCTCCCGATCAATATGACGTATTTTGCGTCGATATTTTTTTGTAAGTACGCGTATTGCGTATTGAATTAATTGCCTTTTTCATTGTTTATGGATTATTGTTTTCTTCGCTTATTGCTTCTTATATTGTCGCACTTTATTTATAGCTTTGATTTGGATAATATTACGTGTGTATAGTGTCAGCTAAAAAATGCATCGGCGCACAGTTCCACAGTAATCAGATTCGGGATAATGGCGAGTCATATTTTTATGTAGATACAATATAAATTTATTGAGGTAAAACACCGCCCCCTGTGGGACACACGAAAGATACTCGAGCCATCGCCGTAAAAAGGTTAATTATTATTTTTTTACCTACCACCAAATCCTTAATTAATTTACGAAATAGACAAAAAAAGGGGTCTCGGATAAAGTGTTGTATTGGAACAGTGCAGAGTGTGTATTTTTTTTTGTTTATATTAAGCAGTAAGGTAGTAAATTAATAAAAATGTATACCATATACTCAACAAATTTATTTATCAGAATTATTTATAATTTTTCAAAGTATAGTACTTTTTAAAACATTCTGGATGAAGGCCGGGCTTCCTATCACAAGTAACACAAAATATAGTACTTTTTAAAACATTCTGGACGAAGGCCGGGCGTCCTGTCCTATCACAAGTAACACAAAGTATAGTACTTTTTAAAACATTCCGGATGAAGGCCGGGCTTCATATCACAAGTAACACAAAGTATAGTACTTTTTAAAACATTCTGGATGAAGGCCGGGCTTCCTATCACAAGTAACACAATATAATGTAGTTTCTTTTCTCCCTCCTTTGACCTTCCGATTTGAACACACCATACAGTCCTTGTATTTTTTTATGGAAAAAAATAAAATTACTTGAAAAAATAAAATCCAAACGCTGGATAGCATCGTCTGTGGACAATCGGCCCGGTTTTTGTATCGGTGCACGAAAGTCTCCGATTAGACTCATCAATAATTTGATTCTAAGATTTGATGTGATATTTTTTGCATATTTTCCTTAGTATGTTCATTGAATAATATGTATATGACAAATTCACTCCCTTTTTAACTATTACAAAGTATTTGAAAGAAAAAAAATCCGATTTAAAATTATTTTAGAAATTGTGTCGTATAATGTCGAGTCTAGCTCGACATAGGAGTTGGCGTTAGAAACACGATGTCGAGCCACACTCGACATAGGAGTGGTAAGGGTTAAGAAGACGAGGATTATGGTTAATTTTAACATCCCGGTTGTGCCATCTGATCCAGTGCAGTGGTGTGGCCGGTGAGTCTGCTGGTGTGCAACGGCTCATACACGGCACAGCTTCGATTTCCAATTGCATTGATATTGGAAGGACAAGGGGATACTCGGCCCAGTAATTATGACTTAATTCTCCACTATTTAAGATTCATACCTATATCTAAATTTATTGTCCAAAATTCGAGATAAGTAAAATTTAAAAAAAATGTATTACTGTAAAAACACTTTAGTTATATACAGTACAACCTTGCGAGAATATTGCCGCGTGGCAATCTCTTCCGACCAATCAGAAAGATGTTCAAGAGGCCTTTAGTGAAAATCAGACAAAATCCTTTAAAAAAAACTGGCTTCCATTAGGATTTGAACCCGCCATTCGGTTAAGGAGAATGGCGTCTTACCAACCAGGCCACCACGGAGGTCGCCAAAGTAAAGTCGTAGAAAAAATAAAATATTCTAATTTGTTCGTTTTTTTTATTTTCGATTGAAATGCTGATTTTTATCATTCATTTTGCAAGTCAAATATTATTATTCATTTTGCATGTTAAATATTACAATATTATCTCAAATGATTGAGAATATTGTGTCACGTCACCATCTTTAAATTATCACAGATAAGTTTCAAAATAATTAGGATCACAGTCCATAGCGTTTATCTCTCTTCCTAGTTAAATTTCTTTACAAAAATTATCTCATTACCCCTTCTCATAACCAAGAAACAAATGTTTGCCCCAGTACTAGGCAAATAATGGCTCGGGTGCCATTTACAATTCGCAACGTACTTTCATGTGACCCGCAAGCTATAACTATTTTGTATTTACATTGACTATTATTTTGACGGAGGAAAACATGACCAGATTTTAAAGTAAGGTAAAATGTGAATAATCGAAGATTGTGCATGACGAGATGTGCACCCACAAGGGACACGGCGTGATGATATGTAAGTGTATATGATTTTTTTAAATAAATTATTGATATATTATATATGTGCACATATTTTTAAAGAAAAATAAAGTTTTAGTCCAAGTTGCATGTGTGTTTTAATACGACTTATGTAAACGTGTGTGATGCACAGCTATTTCTATTGTATGTACTAGTAAGTATATATGATTTTTTTTAATAAATTATTGATATAATATTATATATGTGCACATACTTTTAAAGAAAAATAAAGTTTTAGTCCAAGTTGCATGTGTGTTTTAATACGACTTGTGTAAACGTGTGTGATGCACAGCCATTTCTATTGTATGTATATTGAACGATTTGTATATATAAATAAATTGTATAGACATAACCTCCGCGTTTACCATTTTTTTTTATTTTGGCTATGTAATTTTCTTTTTTGTAATAATAAATTGCATCTTCAAAACAATGTACTTTATTAAGCGGCCTGTTCTTATATTGAAATTCTAAACACAGCACATCAGCTAAAATAATTTAAAAGGCCTGAACTCACCCTAAAAATCACAAAATGTTTATTGACGGCTGAATAATCTCTATCAAAACATCGGCGGTGTTTAAATATAATACTTGCGTACATGTAAAATTCTTAAAAAATAAATAAAATTTAATAGTATCGAATATCCCCTCGCTATTCCAACGTAAATTCAGTTGGAAAGCGAAGCTGCGCAGTGGGGTTAATTTTTTTTAAGTGAGTTACTGTTGCACACCAGCATATTCACCGGCCACACCGCTTACTGGATCCGATGACACATTGAAGTGAGACGATCGTAGCGTACCGGCATGTGTTTTTTTTTCTTTCTTTTTTGAAAGAATATTATAATATTTTTTACTATTTATTTATTATTACACATGACAAGAAATATACATAATTTGCGAAAAAACAACAGGTAATTTAATTTGGACATACAATTTTAATGGATCTGGGTTTGTTGCCTTTCATTTGTCGTGTCCCCAGTAAACTAGGCTTTTGCCTGTATCTCACATCTCACTGAGGATATTTAGCATGAAAAAATAAATCGATACTTCTTTCCGATTTCCGATTACACAAAAACAAAACCCCGTTGCACATTCTCATCAACCTGACAAACAGTAACACTCAATTACAACTGGAAACATCATGCAAAATCAAACTCCTCATACACTATCACTCCAGAAAGACCAAAAATGTTCATCCCATAATGTACCGCACACAATCATAAAAACAAAAACATACAGAAACAGCGACTAGTCGACCAGGACGTTTTGGAGTTTTCGCCGCCATTGCGAGCCGGGGTCTGACTCGCGCGCGTCAGCACAGAGTTGGTTTATTTGCTCCGCGTGCGCAGGGTTTCCGTCACCTGAAGCGATCAAACCAAGGGATTTCATGATTTTTCCCCGTGTGAAACACCTGACTTCAATACACTTTGAGCGCTTCACCTTATCAGCCAGCAAGGACATCTGCCAGCAAGCCTGGGACGTCCTCACGACACCGCCACAGGTCAAACAAGGAAAGAAGAAGGCCCCACGACACTGCAGAACCAGTCATCACCAGTACTCGTGTATCGAGCCCGACGACGTTCACCGACGTCTCCTCACCGGGTATGTGAACGGACATTTATCTTCCCTCCTCTCCCTCCCTACCATATTTATTGTACATTTTATCATTTGTATCAAAGATGCCTTCCAGGAGTTCAGACGCCGTCCACTGGCGTATAAACGGAGGGCATAAACACAAGGTAACGCGGACATACCCTGAGATGGATCTGCGTAATCGCCGCCCCCTACACCAGATAGACCGGTTTCCCAAAACACTCCCATGTCTTTACAAGACGTTCGAAGGAATACTGATTTTACACATAAGTCTATCCCATTGGGAATGATTGGTCATTACTCCTTAAGTGTCAGAAGAGATATACGCATCTATTTGTACATATACAAATTACTTACAGGTAAAATAGCGAGCCCCTTGTTAATTGACAATTTTTCATTTATCATAAATAACAACCCTTTGCACTCGAGGAGCTTTTTGTTATGTGCCTACCGCCAACTCGAAGCATTTTTTAAGAAAAAAAAAATTACGTTGAAATATAATTTAATTTATAAAAATATTTTTTTTTTATTTTGTTTTGGTAAAATAGGTATGTAAGGAATATAATGGACATGAAAATAGATTATTTGAAGTTTCACATTGTATGGTATTTTACATAACAACCCCCAACGTGAAGTCCAGGTTTACTTTCGCAGGTTTCGCAATATAATCGTGTTTCTTTTCTTCTACCCGGAATTTTTCTATTGGATCATACTGCGCAGTCCTTCTTAGTTCCAGAACGTAGAATATGCAATTGATTAATAAGTCGGTCTTCTGTAGGGAGAGTAGCGGAGCGTCGTCGAAATCGACGGTATCTTTTCGATAATCTTCTACTAATTGATCAACCAATAATTTGACAAATTTCAAATGTGTCATCGGTTTTTCATTATTTTCTTCCTTGGAAACTTTATAAAGTATATAAGAGTTTACGACACACACCTCCATCCCCCCAAAAAAGAGTTTCCTCCGCCATTTTAGGGACTCCTATAGTTATTGAAATGTGACAGCAACATGCCAGTGCAGTACGCATTGCATTATGATATTTCTCAGCACAGTTAGCTTATACGGTAATAATATACCAGGAAAGTACACGTGTCGCCCTTGGGACTTGTTTGTCTCCGAACAAAAGATTCCATTGTGTGTTGAGAGTTGTATTTTGTGTTGTTATCTCGCCTCCTCAAGTGCGAGGAATAATATCGTTATCCGCAGAACTAACCTACCTTACTCGATCAAATTCCGTAACTTATTATTATTTAATTGCAACAATATGATCCTTGGTTAAATATAATAATATTAAAAACTGAAAACCCCAATATAATAAAAATATTGACAAATAAGACTATTTTCTTGGCGCCATAGCGGCAACACTCGAGTAATATGGCATATCATACATACCGCTTCTATGGCGGCATTCAAGTGCAAAGGGTTAATAATTATTTATGCTTAACGAACCTAATAATTATTTGAGCTCGGCTCAGATGGACACATTTGTTCTCATGGCTGTCCATGGTATCCTGAGCATTCAGCGCTAACACCACGTTTAAAAGGCATGGATCCGCCGTCCTACCGATTCTCCGAAAGTCCAAGTTTCAACACCATACAAAAATATTTGAGAAGATTAATGTTTGGACAATACTATATACGCGTAATTCACATAAAAAATAAAAAGCGATTGAAATGACTCAACAGTGCGATTAGCCACTTGAGCCCGTCCGGCGCGGCGCGGGGTGGTCGAAGTATGGTCACGCAGCGGCAATAATAAAACAGTAAAATTGTATTCAAGGAGAGCGTGGCACGATCAATTTAGCGAATTCTTTGAAAAGAAACGTTGTATGAAATTACAGATTAAAACTAAACAGACGACCTCCGTAACCTGATTGGTAAGACGTATGTCTTCCGGCCCGGAGGTTGTGTTTTCTGGTTGGTTGAAAGAAAAAATCCATTAAGATAAGAAATTAAAAAATGACGGATAGTACGAAAAAATTAAAAAAGATTGTATGGGAGTGAAACGTAGACATAGAAAAAGCCAGAGAGAAGCCAAATAAACGCTGTAGAAATGCGTCCTTTGAGATGAATACGTGAAGTGACAATGTACCACTAAATACGGAATTAAGTGATTAAGGATGAGTTAACTTTAGGCTGATGCGTTAATTAAAATGAAAAAGAGCACGCTGAGATGGTTTGGGTAAGTGGAACGAATGAAAGAAAAAATATCAAACAAACAAATGTATAGTGCCAATGTGAGTGGAATGCGCGTGAAAAGAAGACCGAGGAAAGTGGTGTGGTTGGATAAAGTTAATGATATTCTGAAATAAGGAAACGTAGAAAGTCAGAGATGAAAGTCTGAATGCTGGGTATTGAGTAAGAAGAACGAATCTTCCCTTCTAATATTTGAAAGGAAAATTCTCAGAAAAATATTCGGACCCATACAGGAAAATGAATCTTGGAGAGTGAGATATAATGAGGAGTTATACAGCATATACAAAGAGCCCAGCATTATAAAATACATCAAAATTGGGAGGCTACGTTGGGCGGGGCATGCAGCAAGAATGGGAGAAGAGAGAATGCTTAACAAGGTACTCTTTTCCAAGCCTCAAGGAAGACGTAGCGTGGGTAGACCAAAGCTCAGGTGGATGGATGGGGTGCAGAGTGATACAAGCGTGATTGGCATCAGGGGCTGGAGGAATGCATCCCAGGATAGGAGGGAATGGCGACGACTGCTGGAGGAGGCCGGGGCCCACAATGGGCTATAGTGGCATTGATTGATTTGAGAAAGTCAGAGAAATCGTAGAAGTTGTATAACCAGGTGTATGGTTCCGTATGGAAGTTCAGTGCGTTACCGCGCGGCCATGCATCTCTAGTATGTGATAGACTTGATCTTAAATGTATGCAGGCTATAAGCTTAGAGACATCCAAGACTATTCTTAAGTTCCAACCATATGAGATACATTACATTGAAATGTAAACACCCATGAAGTGATCTTTCATAACTAAATGGCGCAGTAAAAATAAATAAATGTATTGTAATTTGTTTTATCAAACACTGTTTATTCCACTTTTTTGTAACGGTATAACCCTACCGGTTTCAAGGTGCACACCTCATTTTTTTTTAACCTAGCGAGTTTATTGCCATGTGGCAATCTCTTCCAACCAACCAGAAAGCTTTTTTTTTTTTATAGGCCCTAAGTCTTAACCAGACTGGAATCCTTTTAAAAAAAATCTGGGCTCCAGCGGGGATCGAACCCGCAGCCTCCGGATCGGCAGACAGGTATCTTACCACCAGACCACGGAGGTCGTCTTCAGGGGAACACAAACAAGACTCCCCTGAAGATGAGGTGTGCACCTTGAAACCAGTAGGGTTATACCGTTACAAAAAAGTGGAATAAACAGTGTTTGATAAAACAAATTACAATATCTTTAAACCTCCACAATGTTAATGCCTTCCTTAACTATAAATAATATAAATAAATGTAGATGTAAGACAATTCACTGATTACATTGTAACACGTTATTATAAGTATCAACTTTGAGATAAATGTAAGTTAATGAGACACTTTTTTTAAACTCTAGAGCTCTATTATTTGGTGAAACTCGGTGCAATTTAAGCTCTAGAGCTCTATTATTTGGTGAAACTCGGTGCAATTTAAACTCTAGAGCTCTATTATTTGGTGAAACTCGGTGCAATTTAAACTGTAGAGCTCTATTATTTGGTGAAACTCGGTGCAATTTAAACTCTAGAGCTCTATTATTTGGTGAAACTCGGTGCAATTTAAACTCTAGAGCTCTATTATTTGGTGAAACTCGGTGCAATTTAAACTCTAGAGCTCTATTATTTGGTGAAACTCGGTGCAATATAAACTCTAGAGCTCTATTATTTGGTGAAACTCGGTGCAATTTAAACTCTAGAGCTCTATTATTTGGTGGAACTCGGTGCAATTTAAACTCTAGAGCTCTATTATTTGATGAAACTCGTTGCACTTTATATTTTTAATTTAAACATTACAATGTACAGTATTTTATCGATCATTAAAAAAAATTCGAAAAGTAATACTCAAAGTAGAATTTTAAGTGCGCACAAATATAAATAATACTTGTCACAAAAATTATAAACATTTACATGAATCGTAAACAAAAAAAAATCAGAAAGCAGTTCGCACACGCAGTTCAACTGCCATATACAGGCGGCCCTCGACTATCGCACATTATACTTTGGCACAATTCGTTATTTCGCACATTTTTTAAAATTCATTTTTTTAAAGATTTTTGTCGATAATGCAAATATTATTCGCTTCCTTGCAGTCGTTCCCACTTTTTTGGAAGAACTATAATACGAGTATATGGAACGCAATAAAAAATATTGGAGACTCGTGGGCTGAAATAAGGGTCACCAATGAAAGGTTCCTGGAAACAATTATGCCCACAAATGATTAGTGATTTTATAAATTCTGAAGAAACTCCGGAAACTATCACAGATGAAATACGAGGTATCTTGCCGTAGGTAGCCTAATGAATGAACTAAACTTGGACGTCAACAACGAAGATGTTAATGAGTTGATTGAATCTCACTCAGTACCTCTGTCAAATAAATACTTAATTGAGCAACAAGAGTTAAATGAAATACACAATGAAAGTGAGGAAGAAGCTGATAAAATCGTCAAGACTTTGACAATAAAAAATACGAATGAAGGCTTCATGCATCTTGACAATTTTTTGACTATCATGAAAGAATGTGATCCCAATGGAGAACGTAAATCTCAAGCACGTAGGGCGATTGAGAAAGACACAGCATGTTATAGAACTCTTTATCAAGAAAATAAAAGAAAAATGGTGGTATTCAACTAACTTTTGACAGGTTTATAAAGAAAACGCCTGAAAGCACTTAAACACGCCTCGTCAACTTAATTATGTATCATATATTGATAAATAAATATATCTAATATATTATTAATAAATAAATAGTTAAAAATAGAATTTTTTATGTTTTTTTACATCCCTCTACTTTCGAAGATTCAACATTCGCACACATTTTCAGGAACCAATTATATGCGAAAGTCGATGGCCGCCTGTATTAAATGCAAACTTGCGAGAGGTTAAAACTCAGGTAACCAAAGACCATAACACGCAAACAAAACAAAAAAACAATAAGACAGAATAATAACAAAAATATATTAGGTGTTAACATAAGTTGTGTCCGTTTTTTTTTCAATTTAAAAATGAGCACCAAAAGTAAAACAAAATGGTAAAGGTTATACGTCATTCGAAAGAAAATTTTCTGCTCTACAAGATATTGTGTTTGCTTTTACGTTACATATATTATTTTATTTGATTACAAGCCTTCAAAATGGGTTGTCAAATTGACGAAAGTGAGCATTTTCGACACCTCCTTCTGTTCGCGTTCAATCGAGGGAATAAAGCTGCCAAAGTTGGTCGCGATATTTGCGAAGTGTACGGTGAATATGCTATGAATGAAAGGACAGCTCGTCGATGGTTTTTGCGTTTCAAAGACGGTAATTTCGACCTGAAAGACATGGAGCGTTCCGGACGACCAGTGGACTTCGATGAGGACCGCTTAAACCATAGTATTCATGAAGATCCCCTTCATACATATGTATGTTATTATTCGTATACTCGAATACACCAAAAAAACGCACATCATAACATGAAAAAATAAATATACAGATATCTCAAAAAAACTTGAAAGAAAAAAATTCAACTTGAGTCATGCCGTGTAATTCGGATTCACGGTTCAAACAAACAAATGCGCTCTCTATGAGAACTTTCATAGCAATAACGAAGCGAGATTGAAGGGAGTGAATTATGTATAGTTATATACTAATTAATATGAAGAGGTCGAGTTTGTTTTGTATTTGCAACACTCAAAAACCACTGAACCGATTTTAATGTAACTTTCACCATTGTCTGCCTTGTGATCTTTGAAATGTCACAGGCCTTATTACATCACACTATTGCGTCAGGGGTTAGGCAGATAAAAAAAATTTGAAGCTATTCGGAAAAAAATACACACCGGTTGCACTTCAAATTTTATAATCTAAGGTAAATCGAAACAATGTAGGAGACAATTGTGTCCGTTTATTAAATTAATAAGCATTTTCTTTTTTAATAAACTTCATAGCCTTGTATCATTGGTAGTTTTAAATGCTTGGATTGATACATTTTTTATGTATACACAAGGGTGTAATCTCATTTTGATTATTTTTTAAATCGATTTTTTTCATTTTATTTTTTTATAATCTTTTCTGAATCATTTCCAGTAATAATTTTTCAAAAATCTTAAAAATTCGCAAAGAGGGTTTATAGTCGAGCGCGCCGAGCGAAAAATGACGTCTATTGTTAAGGCAGCATTTTTTTTTTCAAGAATTCTCATCCAATAGGATTTCTTGGAATGATGAATTGATATTAAGTTTGTCGGGATTTTTAAACAAGTTTATATGGCCCTGGAATTGCTGATTAACAGTAAGTTGAACATGTTTATTTTAATTCGTGTTAAAATCGCACTTGGAACTTTAAATGCGTTCCCTGAAAAATCACATTTTTTTTAAATATTCCCCATAATAACTCAAAAACTAATTAACCGATTTTAATGAATAAGTACTTATTCTCTTTCTTATACCTCTCTCTATAGCTGGTACCAGAATTATTTCAATCGATTCATTTTTTCGATTTTTTTCACTCCTCTAAAGACAGTTTTTTTTAAATCGAATTTTTATTTCAATAAGCCGTCATTTTTTTATAATTATTATTTTTTAATAATTCTGGTACCGGCTATAGCCACATGCTTTCTGAGTAAAACAGTTTTTTTTTAATTTTCAGACGAGTACAACAGCCACAATCATGGGCATAATGGGCCCCCTCCATGTACGGGCGGCCTTACTTCGATTTAATAACAAAAATATTCTATTTTTTAGTATAAAATTTTATGAAAATGTTCTTAACAAATACATATCACCATGTTGTGTCCTTAGCGGGGTACGCAGAGATGACAGATATCCATATTTTTCTACTGAAACACATACCTTCGCCTCCTTCATTTATATAGGTATATTCTCAGACACAAACTTCCATGATTCATTTTACTTTCTTTTAAATCTGGTTCCCTAGAACCAGCCACTTTATCTCGGTCCGTATCGCATTTTTCACTTACTCGTCATTATTTCTTCAATCTTTCCACAAGCCCAAACCATCTTTCCCAAACCATCAAATCCAAGTATTTACTTTGTGGTGTCTTCATTTTACCTTCTTTCAAACATTAGCACTCCACAAATGTTCCTTAGTGCACGCATCTACACAGCATATAACATACTTTTATCATTTTGTTATAAGTCCAAGTTTCGCGTGATTGATTAGAGAAAAATTATCCTCGTTGAAAAATAATACTTCAGTGAAGTTATAAAATAAAAAAGCAAATACTAAATTAAATGCATACACAGGTTATACTATACAGCATAAATCAACACATTGTATTAACCATACTACGAGTATATTAACACGATCAATATTATCAGAATAAGAAACAAAGTGAAAACGGTATTAAATATTCTTGTAGTAGTATTAATCAAGCAGTAAACAAAAAATATAGATCAAGAACTACCGCCAATGGATTCGAGAATCTAGTATCAGGAATATCTTTACTACATGGGAGTGCAACGTGGACGAGGAAGAAGATTGAAAAGAGCCGAAGAAATGCTGTAGAAACGCATGCATTTAGAAGACTACATGGTGTGAAAATGTATGATATAACATAATACGGAATGAAGTGATGTGTGAACCTAAGGCTGATGGAAAAAACTAATGAAGATATACTGTAAAAAAATATACAGTTCAAATAGGAGGTTAAGGCGTGGTAGAGGAAGGAAGATCAAGGGAAGCACGGTTGAAGTATACGATATTTTGAAAGAAGGAAACGTTAAGTCAGAGAAATTGTAGGAGCTATATGAGAAGGTGTATATGGATGTAGAAGAGGCGAACCATGTGTGTCGCGATAGGAAAGTCGAGCACTCTCTCCTTTCTGCCTGATGGCGTGATCGTATGTATGTAAATTATCAGGAAAACATGAAACGTATAAATACAAATATGAATGAAGAATAATGGTATCAGTACAATCAATAAATAAAGGTAGTTAAAAATAATATTCATGATAAGCCCAGCCAAGCAGTTAAATAAAAAGGGCAAAAAATAACGTCTATATGGATTCGAAAATCGGGAATAATGTATCAGGAGAATATAAAAGGGAGAATTAAAAATGAAAGCAAAGCATGGCCTATCTATAATTGGCAAAACTCGACGCACTGTAATAAATACTAACACTGAACTGTTCGTAACAATAACGAGAGAGAAAATCAACAGCCATATAGATACGAGTATATGATATTCACGGACAATTCGCCTCCGACACAAGCGGAACGTGAGACGGCTGCAAAACGCCGACGATGACTGACTACTTACTGCCTATCAGCGGAGAGTCGAACGATTGACATTATTTTTGTTGTGAATAATGAAACGTGTATGTGAGTGCATATATTCTGTCTGATTACGGCATTTTTCCACTTCACGCTGAGATACATGATATTATATATTGCGAATACAAAAAAAAAGTGGATCAAAGTTGAGAAGTGGCGCTGATAAAAGTGGACAAGCGATAGAAAATGATAGTTGCATCGTTAAGGTACAGTTGCACAAGCTGGAAAATTAAGAGAATTGAAATAATATTGGGTGTTAACAGTGTGTCCGTTTTTTTACAAATTAAGAGAAAAAGAGGACACAAAAAAAAATTTACAACAGATTAGTCAATAATGTATTCTCATTCATTATTTTACAACAAATTAGTCAATAATGTATTATCCTTCATTATTTACAACTTAATGCCGACGTTCTACAAGTTTTGCAGCAGAAATTGTCAAACGTTGATTTTTTGTTTTTTTAACTCAAAACATGTAGAACCCAAGCGCCGAACTTCTGGACTTTTCCCATTGATTCAAAATGGCGGTATAGTCATGTGACTACAATTCATCTGTTCAGGCAATTCTACGGTGGTTTGAAGGGGATCTTCATGAATAATATGGTTTAAGAGGTCCTTGTCGAAGTCCACTGATCGTCCGGAACGCTTCATGTCTTTCAGGTCGAAATTACCGTCTTCGAAACGCAAAAACCATCGACGAGCTGTCCTTTCATTCATAGCAACTTCACCGTACACTTCGAAAATATCGCGAGCAGCTTTGGCAGCTTTGTTCCCTCCATTGAACGCGAACAAAAGGAGGTGTTGAAAATGCTCACGTTCGTCTACTTGACATTCCATTTTGAAGGCTTGTAATCAAATAAAATAATATATGTAACGTGTAACGTAAAAGCAAACACAATATCTTATAGATCAGAAAATTTTCTTTCGAATGATGTATTATAACCTTAACCATTTTGTTTTACTTTTGGTGCTCATTTTTAAATTTGGAAAAAAACGGACACAATTTATGTTAACACCTAATACTATTTACTTTATAGAGTTTAAGGGCGTTGAATACGAAAACAATAGTTTAAATTCTGGATTGGTTGATCCAGTTAACAAGACAAATCGGATATTTCTGTGTTGCAATGTAGGGCCATCCAACAAAAATATTTATTACTAGCTGAAAAGTCCATCTAAGTATATGTGAAAACTAAATATTAGGGATTGTGAAGAGGAAAGAAAAATCAGGAATGAACGTTACATAACTGACTGACTAGAAATTAAGAGTTTTTTAGATTGCTTCTTAAAGCATGCCAAGGATATAGCGAGTCTAACATTGGTTTGTAACTGGTTCCAAAGTGTCACTGCATGGACAGTAAAGGAAGACGTAATAAAAGAAGAGCGGTGAACTGGCAAGCCCAATAAACAATCTCTGTCTGAGCGTAGCGCAAGTCCACGATAGGAAAGACGCTGAAAATTTTCGGCTAAATAAGAGGGGGCGGCGGGGCAATTGAGGATATTAAACAATAGATATAGTATGTGAATTTGGCGTCTATTTCTCGCGGTCAACCAGTTCAGCGCCTTCTGGCATGAAATTATATGATCGTACTTTCTCAGGTTAAACAAATAAATCTTAAACAAATATTTTGAAAACGTTGTAATTTGTCCAACTGTTGCTCCGTAAAATCCAAATAACAGACGTCCGCATAGTACAAAATCGGAAAAAGCAGAGATTGTATCAAGTATCGGAAAAAGATGTTTAAATCAATTTACGCGTTGCGCTGTTTCGCTTCCTGTAAATGTGTCCGCACCTTTACAGAACAATTGCCAAAGAAGACGCCCATGGTGTATACAAATTAGGCTCGGTACGGCTAGGCCAACGAACTCGACGAATAGGTAGGCAGACTTAAGTCACTTTGGAGTTTAATTTAGCAACATAGGACTCACTGTCGGAAGCCATTACTTGTATGCAAATTGAGTGCACTTTAAAAAAAATTAATAGGCAATACCATACACCCCAACTTGGATAATTTGTGCCACCAAATTCAAGCAATTATATAGGGTCTTTCAAATTGAGCGGTTTTTTTTTGTTAATTTTTTTTAACTCTTGAATAAAACACACAATTTGCTTTGATTTCAAAAAACTTTTTATTGATCATTGAAGTATAATGTATGACATTTAAACACAAAAAACAATATCCGCCAAATGTCCACCTCTTACAGCTCCACAGATGTCCACTCTTTTGTCAAAATTTTTGATGACATTTTGTCATAATTGCAGTTCTAACTCACCAATAACGCGAATAATTTCGTCCTTCTGCTCAGTGCTCGACTCCATTTTTATAAATGTCAAACATTACACATCTCAAATGTGACAAGACCCAGGCAAGTTCGCGACGCCATCTGTGTTTTATCCAAGAATTTAAAAAAACATTCAATTTGAAAGATCCCTTATAAGTGGAAAAATTCCACGAAGAAAGAAAAAAGGCACCAGGACGCGGTAAGCTTTTTACAAATCGAATCTGTCTCGCAAAGGACAACCGAAAAATACGTGATCTATAGTTTCATCATCTAGACCTCACTCGCAGCCGAGATTCTTCATGATACCCATTCTGTAAAGGTGACTAGCCACCACGCAGTGGTCCATTCACATGACACGTCTCGCAAAGGACAACCGTAAAATACGTGATCTATTTTGGTAGCACCACTCAGTAAATATCATCTTAAAAATTATTATATTTGAAAGGTTTATATTATAGAAAGAGCCAGTGAATAATGCATCACCAACTCGACACGTATTGACGTAATAATTTTTTTTATGGTTGGCTTTTTCATTTGGTATATATCATGTATTTTTAAGCGTTATTAATTTATGTATATACTCGTATATGTAAATGCCTGCATGTTTCGCAAGAATGGGTAAATGCAATGAAAAGTAAATGCAGCATATGGGTAAAAAAATAAGGATTGGAGCAAGTTGAGGAATTCTCCTATTTGGGCAGTATTTTCACAGATGATGGAAGAGTTAAGATAGATACCTAACGGCGTGTAGCAATAGGAAGCCAAGTCGATAGGACATTAAAACCTATATACTCGAACCGGACGGTATCAAAATCTGCTAAAAAGATAGTTCATATTAGTATTTTGGTGTTAACTTTGACGCATGGAAGTGAAACGTGGACGTGGAAAAATACCGATGCCTAAATGCGTGTATTGAGAAAAATACACGGTGTGACAATGTATGATACAATACGGAATGAAGAAATAAGGAATGAAGGTGAACTTAAGGCTGATGTGTTTAAGTAAGATGGAGAACAATCTTGAAATGGTTTGGGCATGTAGATGTAAGTAAAAAGAGTACGTTGATATGGTTTGAGCATGTGGAACGAATGAATGAAAAAATACTAATAAAACAGATACAACCAGAACATTATGGAAGACGTGTAAAAGGAATACCAAGGAAAGTACAGTTGGATCAAGTGAATATTATTTTGAAAGCAGGAAACGCGTTTATCCTAATTATTCCTAACATTTTATCCTAATTATTCTGCCTACCACGACAGGAAAATGGTGTGATGGTTTGCACGTATACTCGTATTATAGGCCTCGGATATTCTATGAATGAATTCTTCATACTGATGTATATTTATAAAGAGATATGAGTGAAAACCTATGATGATGAGCTGAGATGGTACAGGCACATAAGACGGAGACCACCAGACCATACGGTAAATCAGACAATGTCTGTGGATCTTCCTTGACAGCCGTCCAGAGGAAGACCAAATAACTCCTGGATAAGTCAATGCTCCAAAATCCTGCAGAGAAACGGCCTAGATGAAAGCGACACCCAGAACCGAAGAACATACAGCCTGAGAACGAGAAGAGCCGACCCCAACAGCCTACTTAGGCAATGAGTTGGGACAGTGCCAGGAAGAAGAAGAAAGATATGACTGAAAACCTGTGATGATGAGCTGAGATGGTACGGGCACATAAGACGGAGACCATACGGTAAATCAGGCAATGTCTGTGGATCTTCCTCGACAGCCGTCCAGAGGAAGACCAAAGAAGTCCTGGATAACTCAATGCTCCAAAATCCTGCCGAGAAACGGCCTAGATGAAAGCGACACCCAGAACCGAAGAACATACAACCTGAGAACGAGAACAGCCGACCCCAACAGCCTACTTAGGCAATGAGTTGGGACAGTGCCAGGAAAAAGAAAGATATGACTGAAAACCTATTATGATGAGCTGAGATGGTACGGGCACATAAGACGAAGACCACCAGACCATACGGTAAATCAGGTAATGTCTGTGGATCTTCCTCGACAGCCGTCCAGCAAAGATCAAAGAACTCCTGGATAGCTCAATGCTCCAAAATCCTGCAGAGAAACGGCCTAGATGAAAGCGACACCCAGAACCGAAGAACATACAGCCTGAGAACAAGAAGAGCCGACCCCAACAGCCTACTTAGGCAATGAGTTGGGACAGTGCCAGGAAAAAGAAAGATATGAGTGAAAACCTATTATGATGAACTGAGATGGTACGGGCACATAAGACGAAGACCACCAGACCATACGGTAAATCAGGTAATGTCTGTGGATCTTCCTCGACAGACGTCCAAAGGAAGACCAAAGAACTCCTGGATAACTCAATGCTCCAAAATCCTGCAGAGAAACGGCCTAGATGAAAGCGACGCCCAGAACCGAAGAACATACAGCCTGAGAACGAGAAGAGCCGACCCCAACAGCCTACATAGGCAATGAGTTGGGACAGTGCCAGGAAGAAGAAGAAAGATATGACTGAAAACCTATGATGATGAGCTGAGATGGTACGGGCATATAAGACGGAGACCACCAGACCATACGTGAAATCAGGTCTGTGGAGATTCCTCGACAGCCGTCCAGAGGAAGACCAAAGAACTCCTGGATAACTCAATGCTCTAAAATCCTGCAGAAAAACGACCTAGATGAAAGCGACACCCAGAACCGAAGAACATACAGCCTGAGAACGAGAAAAGCCGACCCCAACAGCCTTACCTAGGCAATGAGTTGGGATAGTGCCAGGAAGAAGAAAGATATGAGTGAAAACCTATTATGATGAGCTGAGATGGTACGGGCACATAACACGAAGACCACCAGACCATACGGTAAATCAGGTAATGTCTGTGGATCTTTCTCGACAGCCGTCCAGAGGATACACCTGGATAACTCAATGCTCCAAAATCCTGCAGAGAAACGGCCTAGATGAAAGCGACACCCAGAACCGAAGAACATACAGCCTGAAAACGAGAAGAGCCGACCCCAACAGCCTACATAGGCAATGAGTTGGGTCAGTGCCAGGAAGAAGAAGAAATATATGACTGAAAACCTATAAGTAAAGATATGACTGAAAACCTATAAGTAGAAATATGACTGAAAACCTATAAGTAGAAATATGTTATGACTGAAAACATTTGTAAGTTCTTCTCTTTACACTGGGGTGGGGTGGGGTGATGATCTTTCGATAGCATTTGATTTAAATTGTTTCTTATCAATCATGTGATCCTCTTAATTAATCTACACTTTTTTGTGTTTGCTATCAATAAATTAAGTTATTGTGATTATTTTATGTATCACATGTGGTTCCAAAACCGCACTCCGCGACACCTGGTCTAGAATATACAGGTTTATGCACAGCCACGAGTACATGAACACTTTAATATTTATGGTACAAGGATGGTCCCAGAAGTACCCGACCTAACGTATAGATGGCAGTTGTTGCTTTAAAAAATTACTATGGTAGAAAGTACTTAACTTATAAAGCTTAAGTTTCAAGTTTTAAGACGCTACGTTGTTTAGTATTTGTTTGGCAGCCATCAATAGTGAACGCTCTCAGTGAATTTGTAAACATGGAAAAAATTGGTCATCGTTATGTGATACAATACTTTCATTTGAAAGGTGTAAGTCCAACCAATATCAAAGCCGAGCTAGATTCTACTCTGGGGGAGTCTGCTCCTTCGTTTAGAACAGTAAAATATTGGGTGGCAGAGTTTAAACGAGGCCGTACGAGCTGCCAAGACGAACATCGCAGTGGTCGACCAAATGAGGTGACCACGCAATAAATGGTAAAGAAAATTCACAAAATGGTATTGTATGACCGTCGATTGAAAGTGCGCGAGCTAGCAGACACGGTAGGCACTTCAAAAAGTGCTGTACATCGCATATTGACTGAAAATTTGGACATGAGAAAACTGTGCGCAAGATGGGTGCCGCGTTTGCTCACAATGGAACAAAAACAGCGTCGTGAGGATGTTTCAATCGAGTGTTTGGCGATGTTTCACAGCAATAAAGCCGAGTTTTTGAGTCGATTCATAACCATGGATGAAACATGGGTTCATCACTTCACACCTGAGACGAAGGAACAGTCAAAACAATGGACTGAAAGGGGAGAATCGGCTCCAAAAAGGCGAAGACAGTTCCATCTGCAGGCAAGGTCATGGCGTCCGTTTTTTGGGATGCGCGTGGGATAATTTTTACTGATTATCTTCAAAAAGGAAAAACAATCAACGGCGAGTATTATGCGAACTTATTGCAGCGTTTGAGTGATGAAATCAAGAAAAAGACGGCCGCATTTGGCGAAAAAGAAAGTGTTGTTTCATCAGGACAATGCACCAGTTCACACATCCGTTATCGCGGAGGCCAAAATCAATTAATTAAAGTTCGAATTGTTTCCTCACGCACCATATTCGCCAGATTTAGCCCCCTCGGATTATTTTCTTTTTCCAATCTTGAAAAAATGGCTCGGTGGTAAAAGATTTGCCATCAATGAAGAGGTGGAATCTGCGGTTGATGACTATTTTGAGGCGCTCGACGGTTCTCACTATAAACAGGGTATCGAAGCTATTGAACATCGCTGGGAAAAGTGTGTAGAGCTGAAAGGAGACTATGTTAAGAAATAAAAATATTTTTTCCCAAATTTTTTGTTTTCTTTGTTAGGTCGGGTACTTCTGGGACTACCCTCGTAGTTACTGCACTCAAATTGTTCCATATAATTGCTCTGAGTAGAGAGATACAACTTGTTGAAGGACACTTTTAAAGAGAAGTGCAAAAATATTTTATTTATAAGGTTTATTTTGTAAATGTTTATTAGTTGACAATACATTTGGTGCCTTGATGTATGGAAGTGATACTTGGACTTGGCAGGAAAAGCATAAGAGTAAGATTAATGCTATGGAGTGTTAGTGTATGAAAGAAGGCGGAATGAAGACATCAGCAATGAAAGCATAGATTAAATGGATATTTTAAGTAAGATGGTTTGGACATGTGGAGAAAATTAATGACTAAGCGAGTATACAAGTCAGAAGAACAAGGTGTGCGTGGAAGCAAAAGACCAAAAAAAAACGGCTGGATAAATTGGAACATATTTTAAAAGAAGGTAAATAGAGAAGTATAAATAATAAAAGATTTTGTACGACGAGATGTGTGAATATTGAGAAGGCAACAGTTGTATGCTCGGATAGAACATTTTGGAGATCTCTCTGCTTACCCCACAAGGGACACGGCGTGATGATATGAATGTGTTCAATTCCCGGTGGTTCCTGAAAAAATAGTGTCAGTTTCGTAAAAAGAGTTCGTACGATAACGACACGTACTGAGGCGGTAGTGTTGCCAACACGTTGAACCTTTCCCTTCCTGTGCTAAAAAAATCCGCCCGTTCCGGTGCTGTGTATTCAATACACATCATGTAAAAATAAGCGATTTAAAATCGGAAAAATAAGAATATTCATAGACAATCGCTTAAATTAATTAAATTTGAAGTCAAAAGTGATAATACTTGAAATTTAATTGTTGAAAACATGAAAACAAACATTGGACGACGTTCACAAAACGGGCGAAGCGACCACCTCTAACGAAAGCCGGCTGGCTACTGAGCGAGAGAAGCGAACGAATTGAGATTCTATTTCTTGCGATCCCATATACCGAAGTAGAGTGAGACGTGAATAACGTCGCTTCCTCACACATAGCGGTTTTTTTAGAATGAATATACGTACGTCACAAGTTTGATTGTATTGGTGAATTTATTCCCGATTTTCACAAAATATCTCTGACGTGGCCGATAAGTGCTAATTATTATTAATATTATTTTTTTCACTAAATGCGTAAATGTATTACGGAGGAACACCTAAAATCTGAACCCAGTATTTATTATATTTATAGAGATATTAAAGTTTTTAGAAGCAGTGTGTACCAGTTACACATCACAGGACAGGAAGGGTTAATAACGAACCGCGAGTTCCGAGCTTACTCCAGAGGTTCTTAACCTGAAGGTTCGCTTACTAAGGCCGAAGACAATATTATCTCTCGGTCACTCTCTTCAATATGTCTGAAACACTAATTCGGATTGAAGGGTACGGATACGAAAAAAAAAAATTACACATCTTTATTACAAACTTTGATTCGGTTTTTATTACAACATCAAAAACAGATATTAATTTTGACAGTAGTCTCTCATTTGGTCCTCACGTGGAAGAACTGTGATAGTCTACTTATAGAGTATTGGAATTTATAAACGAATCCTTAAGTCGCTTATAGGGGGAGAGGTTCTTAGACCCCTCTACCATATACTGCGCTGGTACGTAGCAAATTAAAATGTGGGGCATTGGCGTGGAGACCGAGGGAGATTTGTTCCTCGCAAATGGCGAAGAAAGTCCAACAGAAGATTTTGAGACATCTCGATTTGCGGGAGTACGGTTTCTATCTGTGGATGTATCCCAATATACCAAGTTTCTTCTTGATATGTTAGGATAATTTTGTCTAAGTTTGAGGATGAGTCTCAGGGTATCTTTTTGGATCTTTAGATTGCTTGGAGAAACAACATCTAACCCAACTATGTTGGAAAATACATGGTTTTGTTCCTGACAACTATTTATTTGAATAGATAAATATCGAGCTGTTTCGACTGACAATAAGTAGAACAAACTTGTCCAAGTGCTCTCTTCCTTTATTTTGAGGCTTCCCTTTTGAATCGAGCCTCGCACATTGACATCTTCAACGTAAATCATGTATTCGAGTGAGCGGTACCATGACCGAGTGGTTTAATATTACAAAAGAGGTGAAGCAAGGATGCGTTACGTCACCCTGGTTGTTCAATATTTATAATATATATAATAGATTCATGTGTGACCAAAACTACAAAGTTGACGTACAAATGTCGAATGGGAACGCATGCGGATTACCGTACTAATGACATAGTCGTGTTGCAGGAGAGTGAAGATGAATTGCAGTTTGATTAGTAAATTGTACGAGATCTGAAAATGAATGTTGCGAAATCCAAAATAGAATAGAAAGGCGTGAAAGGAAAAGTAAATGTGACATATGTACGGGTGAAGAATAAAAGATTGGCACAAGTTAAGAAAATCTACTATTTGGGTAGTATTTTCTCAGATGGTGGAAGAGTTAACAGGGATATCGAAAAGCGTGTAGCTATAGGAAACAAAGTCAATGGGGCGCAAAAATGATATACACTCGAACCGAACAGTATCATAATCTGCTAATGTGATAGTATTTTGGATGACATTTTTCCATAACTTTAAATGAGTGGATGGCTTGGCGCCTCATCGGAGTTAAGCCACTGTCCAGACCGTAACCTGTTATTCTACAGTATTCATTTTTGATCACATTTGACGATACGATCCAAAAATGGGCTATTATTGTTCCGAATAATCAGTAATGAACAAACTTCCAAGAGTCGCTGTTTTTGACCTTACGTTAATCCATGTGGCACTCGTTTGTCGTGGATCATTTTCAAGGCTCGATTTCCAATTTGAAAATTCTGAAACCATCTTCGTATTTCTCGTTAATGCTGAATTGGTGTTTCTCTCTGCTTCAGCTGCAGTGTGTTCCAATTTAAATTTGTACCAAAAAATATTTTGTTCTTGCTCCAAGACAAGATTTAACAAATAAAACACCTTAACAATTAATTAAACAACTAACTAATAATGTCTCTATTGTATAATATCTTTAACTGTTCCGCCGCTCCCTCTTATCTCGCCGAAATTTTTCAGCGTCTTTCCAATCATGGATTAGCGCTACGCTGAAACAGAGATTGTTTATTGGCCTTTCCAGTTCACCGCTCCTCTTTCTTTACGTCGTCCTTTACTGTCTATGCAGTGAGACTCTGGAATCAGTTACAAACCAATATAAGACTCCTCCGTCTTGGCATGCTTTAAGAAGCGACTGAAAAAACTCTCAATTTCTAGTCAGTAAAATAACGTGTTTCATTCCTGATTTTTCTTTTCCTTTCCTCTCCACCATCCCTTCCTTTCCTTTTGATTGATGATATTTCACTTTATATGAAAAATAATGTTCGGGTGATTGTCCGTCTTTGTGAGGTTCGTGGGCATGCGCTCACGTATATGTTTATGGATTCCGTGGGGATGGATAGTCATTTGAATTATTTATGCGACCACGTAACTTCCTTCATTTACGTTTGTCTGGTTGGTTGGAAGAGATTGCCACCTGGCAATAAGCCCGCCAGATCTAATTTTTTTCGATTTGTAAATTAAAGTTGTAATGTGAGTTGAGGAGTTCTACTGCTATTCGGGCAGTATTTTCTAAGATGGTGGGAGATTTCATCATCAGAATGTAAAAAAGTATTTTCATCATCAGAATGTAAAAAAGTAATTTCATCATCAGAATGTAAAAAAGTAATTTCATCATCAGAATGTAAAAAAGTAATTTCATCATCAGAATGTAAAAAAGTAATAACATAATAAAATGTGTCAGTTTTGACTAAGTGTGAGCATTATCTTGGCCACGCGCGGAGGGCCAGCGTGACATTACAATATGCGCGTTATCGGTGACTTAACCAATTATAGCTGATCGGGATCAAAGATCCATAGAGTATCCATGCTTCCTACAGGCAGCTGGTCACGAGGACAAGAGTGTCCATGGCCTCAAGTTTTGTTTTAAATTGATACGGGAAATTATCTAAAACTCTTTTTCTCCGCGTTCATTTGCGTTTATTTATTTATGCGGCGTTATTATCACTGGTCAAAGATCACTCCAAAGACGCGTCTACCATCTGTCAAATGGTGTAGACTTATTCTTCTAGTTTCGTGTCAAAGGTACGTCAGTCTTCGATCAGTTCATCTTCGGATCGATTGGCTTCTCCCATCTAGTGAAGTCAAATGATAAATTCGCAAATTTCTCGACTCGTCTGTTATCAATGCAGCTTCTAAGTTGATATACCATATATTACATATGCTAGCGATTTGGTTAATATACCATATATTACATATGGTAGCAATTCGGTTGACATACCATATATTACATATAGTAGCAATTTGGTTGATATACCATATATTACATATGTTAGCAATTCGGTTGATATACCATATATTACATATGTTAGCAATTTGGTTGATGTACCATATATTACATATGGTAGCAATTCGGTTGATATACCATATATTACATATGGTAGCAATTCGGTTGACATACCATATATTACATATGGTAGCAATTTGGTTGACATACCATATATTATATATGGTGGCAATTTGGTTGATATGCCATATATTACATATGGTAGCAATTTGGTTGATATACCATATATTGAGAGAGAGAGAATGAGTCACAGAGAAGGTGTAAAGATACACGGGCAAAAGGTGGACATGATAAGGTTCGCTGACGATATTGCTATGGTTGCTGAAAGTGAAGAGGAACTACAAGAGGCCTTAACAACTATGGAAAGCATTCTTCAAAATAACTACAGTATGAAGATAAATAAAGACAAAACAAAGCTGCTGACTGTAGGCCGAGCGCAGCACCAGATGAGAATAGTGATGTCGGGTAAACCACTAAAGAACACCAAGGAGTTTGTCTACCTCGGGAGCAAAATAACATGGGACGGTCGGTCCAAGAGCGAGGTCGACAGCCGTATACATCAGGCTAGACTTGCATTTAATAAAAGGTCGAAAATAATAGAATCAAATAATATAGACCTTAAACTGAGAATACTCCTCATCAAGACCTATGTATGGAGTATCTTGATGTACGGCTGCGAGACATGGTGCCTATCCGAAAGAGATAGACGAAGACTAGAGGCTTTTGAGATGTGGTCCTATAGAAGACTATTAGGAATTTCCTGGAGAGACCGCATCACAAATGAAGAGGTTCTCCAACGAATCGAAGGAGGAAAGCACCTGCTCAGGATCCTGTCCGAAAGGCGTGCAAGATGGATCGGTCATATAATACGACAAGAGGGCCTCTTGCATGCCATAATGGAGGGCATGACCGAGGGGACAAACTCTAGGGGACGCCCACGCCGAGAGTACCTGGAGGACCTGTTGGTGGACGTGCGCTGCTCAACATACACAGACTTAAAAAGAGCCGCACAGGACAGGGGGGAATGGAGGAGAAGAGTTCAAATTGCTGCAAACCAATCTTAGGACTGCAACCACGGAAGGACCATATATTATATATGGTAGCAATTCGGTTGATATACCATATATTACATATGGTAGCAATTTGGTTGATATACCATATATTACATATGGTAGCAATTCGGTTGATATACCATATATTACATATGGTAGCAATTTGGTTGATATACCATATATTACATATGGTAGCAATTTGGTTGATATACCATATATTACATATGGTAGCAATTTGGTTGATATACCATATATTACATATGGTAGCAATTTGGTTGATATACCATATATTACATATGGTAGCAATTTGGTTGATATACCATATATTACATATGGTAGCAATTTGGAATTAAAACATCACTTGTGTAAGACTAGTGGTATATTAGTCGAGTATAAGAATACGAAAGTAGTGACTGAGTGTACAATAAATTGTAATAATGTTATATATGTCATGCATTTGAATTTGACTGTCAACAAATCGTTATGGAAATTAGCGCTAAAACCGGAGGATCTCATTTTTCATAATTATTATTATTATTATTATTATTACACATGACAAGAAATATACACAATTTGAGAAAAAACAACAGGTAATTTGATTTGGACATATAATTTTAATGGATCTGGGTTTGTTGCCTTTCATTTGTCGTATCCCCAGTAAACTAGGCTTTTGCCTGTATCTCACTGAGGATATTTAGCATGAAAAAATAAATCGATACTTCTTTCCGATTTTTTATAACACAAAAAACCCCGTTGCACGCTCTCATCAACCTGACAAACAGTGACACTCAACTACAACTGGAAACATCTTGCGAAACTCAACTCCTCACACATTATCACTCCAGAAAGACCAAAAATATTCATCCCACAATATACCGCACACAATCATAAGAATAAAAATCAAAACAAATCCAAAACAAAAAAAAGAAGAAAAAAAGAAAAACACACAGAAACACAAACACAAAAACAACCAAAATTAAAACAACAAGAAGAGACCCACACTCACGAGCTCACATAAATCCTTTCCACTCGTCATTCATAATAAATATATTGAATACACCGATTATTCATTATTGACGTCCCGCTTTTAAACGTACTTTCTGATATTATTTCACCTCTATCTAACACTGACGCTTATATTTAGACAGTCGATCGGAGCGTGGTTGTTACTGCGACAGGATTTTGAGTACTTGGGCTTTCAGGATGAATGACGTGTGGAAAAGATTTGTGTGGGCTCGTGAGCGTGGGTTTCTTCTTGTTGTTTTAAATTTTGTTGTTTTTGTGTTTCTGTATGTTTTTTATTTTTATTCTTATGCTTGTGTGCGGTATATTGTGGGATGAATATTTTTGGTCTTTCTGGAGTGATGATGTGTGAGGAGTTTAATTTCGCATGATGTTTCCAGTTGTAATTGAGTGTCACTGTTTGTCAGTTTGATGAGAACGTGCAACGGGATTTTGTTTTTGTGTAATCAAAAATCGGAAAGAAGTATCGATTTATTTTTTCATTCTAAATATTCTCAGTGAGATACAGGCAAAAGCCTAGTTTACTGGGGATACGACAAATGAAAGGCAACAAACCCAGATCCATTTAAATTGTATGTCCAAATTAAATTACCTGTTGTTTTTTTTTCACAAATTATGTATATTTCTTTTCATGTGTAATAATAAATAAATAAATAAAATAGGCGATTTTTTTAGAATTAAAACTAAAAAGATGAATTGAAATGAGATTTTGTAACGAAAAAGAGCTATATAATATAAGTGGTCATTGTATTATCGCGATATCATATTTCCATAAATAATAAATAAATATAGGTTTATTGATAGCAACATAATATGAACTTAGATAAATAAATGCATTACGAAATCGCACATGTATCTCAAGATAAACAGCAGTAAATAGATTTAAGCCTTCCTTCCCTGTGATGTGTAACTAGTACATATTGCTTCTAAAAACTTGAATATCTCTATAAATATAATTAAGACTGGGTTCAGATTTTAGGAATTCCACCGTAATACATTTACGCATTGAATGAAAAAAATAATATTACTAATAATTAGCACGTATCGGCCACGTCAGAGATATTTTGTGAAAAACGGGAATAAATTCACCAATACAATCAAACGTGCGCCAGTGTGTGACGTAGGTATATTTATTCTAAAAACCACTTTGTGTGAGGAAGTGACGCTATTCACGTCTCACTCTACTTCGGTATATGGGAACGCAACAAATAGAATCTCAGTTCACTCGCTTCAGTAGCTCGCAGGCATCCATTTGAGGTGGTCTCTTCGCCCGTTTTGTGAACGTCGGCCGATGTTTTTTTTTTCATGTTTTCAACAATTAAATTTCAATTATTATCACTTGTGACTTCAAATTTAATGAATTTAAGCGATTGGCTATGAATATTCTCATTTTTCCGATTTTAAATCGCTCATTTTTACATGTGTATGATGTGTATTAAATACACAGCACCAGAACGCGCGGATTTTTTTAGTACAGGAAGGGAAAGGTTAAGAGAGATGCTATCAAAATGTCTGGGCTCATCTTATAACACCTCATCAATATAGGCCGAGCCCAATCGCGAGGACACCAGGTGTTTTTCAGCCCACCAGGTGTTTCTCAGCCCACACCCTCGTAACATGTAATTAAAAAAAAAACGAAAATTAATAAATGGCAGAAAAAATAAAAAAGTAAACCCACAAATACCACCTCAGATTAACTGTGAGCAAAAAAGAAAATGGCTTATATTGTTGCTAAACAAGCAGGCATTTCAGGTTCAATTCCTGACGAATCACACCTAGGCAGATATTTCTCTCAGACCATTATAAATATAATTTGATGTCATTATCTAGCTTACTATATATGCTGCGCATCATAAATTCTTATAGCTCTACTAATTGATTGTATTGTATTACAACGAAAGTGTTATACAATACATTACAATCAATATAACATACGACGAAACTGTAACACAATATAAACTATGCTAAACGGATCCTGAATCTTCAAGAGAAAAAAAAACACTTAAAAGTGAGACAAATAATTAAACGATAAGAACTATGTACTTGGAAATATTGTATTTTAAACCCGGTATCGTCTTTTACACGGCATATTCAAAATGCATAAAAAATCAACAGCTATTATCTTGTCGCGCCATTGAATTCGCAGAGAGCGGGACACGCAAAGCAAAAATTTATTCGACCTGATGAAATAATGTGTCTCAGTCACTCATTCATTCAGCATTGCCGGACGATCTGCACGAGTCACCCGTCCAGGACCGCTGTGGAGGATAACAAGGAGAGGGGCGCTTTTGCATTCACTTCGGCCGCTAAATAATGCTATAGAAATCTATTCGTCTACTTGTAGAGAAAAATAATGCTATAGAAATTCGTCTACTTGTGTAAGAAAACATATGGATCCACCTCGGTTGCTAAATAGTGCTATAGAAATTGATGGAGAAAAATAATGCTATAGAAATTCGTCTACTTGTGTAAAAAAACATATGGATCCACCTCGGTTGCTAAATAGTGCTATAGAAATTGATTCGTTTATTTGTGGAGAAAAATAATGCTATAGAAATTAATTCATCTACTTGTGGGGGGAAACACATTTGGAGCCCCTTCAATTGCTAAATAGTGCTATAGAAATTGATTCGTCTACTTGTGGAGAAAAATGGCGCATTAGAAATTGATTCGTCTATTTGTGGAGGAAAACCTCTTAGTCACTACGGTCGTTAAATAGTGTAATAGAAATTTATGTCTACTTGTGGAGAAAAACACTGAGGAGCGCTCTTGGAGTCACTTTAGTGGTTAAATAATGCTATAGAAATTGTTTAGTCTAGTTGCACAATCCCTCAAAGTTGGTAGTATGAACCGACTGGAAGCATTCGAAATGTGGATGCACCGTAGAATGCTACGGATATCCTGGACGGATATGGTCAGCAACACAAGGGTTCTTCAAAGAGCCAAAGTTGATAGAGAGTTGCTGACTAATATTAAAATCCGAAAGGTTCCTATTTGGGTCATGTACTTAGAGGAGAAAAGTACAAATTACTGCACCTGATCATTCAAGGCAAAATAGAGGGTCGAAGAGGTGTTAGCAGGAGGCAAATCTCCTGGCTCTGCAATATACGTGATTAGACTGGTATAAGGACCGTTGAGGATCTTTTTTTTCGGGCTGCCGGGGACAAAGATGCCTACTCTCAGGCGATATTCAACGTTGGGGGGAACTGACATGACACTGGGAAGAAGGAGAAGTTGCACAATAAACACGGAGAAGCGTCTTTGGAGTCACTGTACCTGCTAAATAAAGCTATAGAAATTAATTCGTCTATTTGTGGAGGAAAACACAGAGAAATACTTTTAGAGCCACTTCACTTGTTCAATAATGCAATAGAAATTCTTATGGAGGATCACCCTTGAAGTTACTTCGGTCGCTTAATAGTGTTATAAAAACTGATTCGTCTGGATTCTATTTGAAGTATCATAAAACAGAAAGCACGTAAACCTTAGAAAGCAGGGATACTCGAAAGTGTTTTACCTCGGCAATTTTCTTAACCCGCCTCATTGGATTTATCATCCTACGTAATTACGAGGGTCATCCAGAAACTAAGGTTACAAGGGCTCCTGAGGCCGGGGGAAATTTTTTGTTTCGAAGTTGGTGCACTTGGCGTGTAGGGGGGATCCTAACGGCCAGTTTGTTTGGTCCCGCGTGTTTGTCGGCCATTTTGTTCAGTCACAGTAAATTCTTCCGATGGAGAGGTCGTCGTGCGCTCCCGCCAACTCTCGTCCGTGCGAGACCCGCACGGTCATCAGTTTTTTTACTTTGCAGAACAATACCGCCGCGAATATCCATCGGAAGCTCGTGGAAGTTTATGGTAGTGATGTGATGAGTCGACAACATGTCACGAAGTGGGTTAGGTTGTTCAGAGAAGGCCGTACTCATATTCACGACGAGGCAAGGCAGTGATTTCTGACGAATTTGTGCAAAAAATTGAAGAACAAGTGCGAAATGACCGCCGTGTGATGCTTGACGACCTTCACGAAGAATTCCCTGACATTTCTAGAAGTTTCCTTGGTAATATTGTGTCGGAAAAACTTAGTTACAAGAAGTTGTGTGCGAGATGGGTGCCCAGAATGCTCACGCCGGAGCACCGTCAAAATCGCGTGACCGCCGCGCGTGAATTTTTGGATCGTTTTGCATAGGGAGGGAGAAGCTTTTCTGGACTTTATCGTGAAGGGGAAGATACGTGGGTGTGTCACTACACCCTAACAATTCTTCAACGATCTGGAGGTCGAGGAAGCGGTGAAGAAGTGGTTGAAAGAGCTGGCGGCGGAGGTCTATGACACTGGCATACAAAAGCTGGTGCCCCGACTACAGAAATGTCTCGACAGCGATTACGTTGAAAAATAGTTTAATATATTTGTCAAGTATCCTGTGAATTTTAATTAAATACAAGCATTTTTCGATCCTACATAAATGTTGTAACCTTCCTTTCTGGATGATCCTCGTATTATGTCGTAATAATCTGGACACTCATATATCTGATAACATAAGACCAGGAAAAAAAAACGTTCCAGAACTTGCGGCCATTTGAATTAATCCTAATTGAGCAGAATAAATCCTTTTATTTATATAAACATATTTTGCTTTTTATTATAATTATTTAAACCTTAAAATTAATACATTTAAAATAGCAAAGAGTAAAACAAGATTTAATGAAATAATCCTCTACGATTGACGGCCACAAATAAAAAAATTGGAAGTCATAAGGGATATTTTGATACCTGTACGTTTATTATTTAATCCTAATGTAACTCAATTTTTTTTGAAAAGTACAAAATAAACCAAACCAAACGACACGTGACAGACACTTCTATCTTGTTCATTCTTATTACATTCAACCATTGTATCGGACGTGTATGGGACGAGTGCGGTCACCCCTTGTGATTAGGTGGAGAAACTTGTATGTGGTATAACGATATATAGACATTGATATCTTGTATGTGTAGATCTGTATGTGAAATAGATATTGAAATCCTTGTATATGTTGTATATGTAAATTCTTGGTTTTGTATTTTTCTTGTAAAAATTATGTTTGTTTGACTCCGATCGTGTTCGCGACCGCAAGGGAAATAAAGCACTTGCGGGCTGGGCGTCGTGAGTAGGTCACGGGCCGGTCGGCTTAAGCAGCGCTCAAAACCCCGAAAGTTGTTGTATTTCGCGGGGAATGGGCGCTTGTGATGACCGACCGACCATTAATAAGGAGGGTCCCTTTTTAGGGAAAATTATATTTTCAGTAACAACCGACTCTACTGTGTTTTACTTTGAGACCCGCTACTTCGACCTGCCTGAGAAGAATCTCTCCACCCCGCTACCTTCTTCTTCTTCTAGATCTACGCTTTGGAATTCGCTACCTCAATTCTCCGAGCGCTGAGCAGCAACCAACGCATCTACGCTACAGTCTATTTGTACCCTGTACGGTACAAATTGTTGGATTGATTTATATCTAGAGCCCTTATATACACCAGTCATATTCCAATCCAACGCCCGTCGGTATGTCATTTAAAAAAAAATAGGGAGTATTTTTAATTTAAATGTCTTGAAAATGTTAAAACAAAACAGATTTAGATGGATGCAAACGGAACCGGGTTGCCGGTCTCAAATTGATGATAAAGTTATGATAAGGTCTGATGAATTCGGAGAAAGTGCGTGATTGTGATGTGTGACCAACGAAAATGATGAAAACAAAGCTGGGAAAAAAATAATCAAGAGTCGTTGCTCCACATTCGGATGGTCAAAACTGTTAGTTTAGAATATAACGTATTCATTTCATTCAACAATTCATGACTGTAAAATTCCACAGAAACGAAATGAAAATAACGGATTCGCTCCCAAATACAAGATTCTAAGACATAACTCGGAAAGTAAAAAAATAAATATCAAAATTGGATTGTCGCCGTTACTGCTGGACCTCGTAGTCGAGGATTCCCTCGACAATCGAACGTCGATTCAGTTGGAAAGTGAGGTTGTGCCGAGGAATTTATTTTAAGCGGGTGAACCGTTACACACCAGCAAACTCACCGGCAGCACCACTGCACTGGATCTGATGGTACATCGAAGCGAGACGATTGAAGCACACAAGCATGTTTTTTTTTAAGAATAGATATGAACGAAGTCATATGTATCTTTATAACACCGATTACCATGCGGGAAAAATGCCTGTCATTCGAGGGGAGTAGCAGAACGCGGTGTTCGAACAGGCGACCTTCCGCACGGAAGTTCAGTGTGTTGCCGCGCGGCCATGTACCTCAAAATTGGAAATTGAGAATCTCGTGGACCGTTAGAAAAACGAACGTCTCCATACTCAAGGAGTTGAATGTGAAAGTATGACTATCCTAAATATGCTTCCAGCGTATCCTGTGGGCACATTTCCAGACAATACTATAGTTAGATAACCTGGATAAATTTATGGTCACAGGAAGTGCCAGGACAGATGCAGAGGGAAAGCAAGGTGGATTGATCAGGTGAAATAATTGACTGGGGAAAGTCTATATACCATATGTTACATGCTATGAAAACAATTCAGTAAAACTATGTTTTGACACCACTATGTTATATCGGAGAAATGTATCGATGTACGACTGAATATAAAGCTCTTCAGAAATTAACTCGATTATCGCAGTACAACAAAATGTTTTTTTTGCGGATTGTTCCAGATGGTCGCAAAAATTACACGGTGAAGGGACAATATTGAAGCATAAAAGTTTGCTATTGAAACTCCCATGGCCAGAGAGCAATTGGGTAGTCCAACAGTTTGTGTGTATCCACGGGGAGCCGAAGCATGCCCCTGACGCAAGAAAATAATTTAAATGTCTGTCTTCCCACGAGGGATGACGACCATCGTTGTTAACAAATTAATAACTGGGCATCTAGTTAGGTTTTACGAATCGAGCGAAGTGTCACTCCTGGCAAGGGGTGAAGACGGACGATATCTATCCTCGGGGGTTGACCCTTACCGAGAAAGAAAATCGCGGGGCGACTTTGGACCTCCGGGTCCAACGAAGAGAGTTTCGTTAAGACAGAGAGTGATTCCGCAGTGCATGTCCTGACCAGCCCCCACTCCTGACCACAGATCAGCATCATTTTGGCAACTGAAAGCCAACTTCTGTGGGCCCAAGCACACATTGCCCAAAGATACTGCAGTATAATTAAGTACTTGCGGCGTACTATCGAATGGGGCGCTTTCTCATACATACATACAAATCATCACGCCATTTCCCTGTCAGGGTAAGTAAAGAGGACAGAGCGCCAAACTTTTTTAACCTGATATACATCATTAGCCTTTTCTACATTCATACAACTTCTACGATTACTCTTGACTTTCTACGTTAACGTTTTTTCAGAATACAATTCACTTGATCCAACCATACTTTCCTTGGTCTTCTCCTCACACGCCTTCCACTCACATGTACTATATATCTGTTTTGTTACTCTTTCTTCACTCATTCGTTCCACATACCCAAAATCGTCTCATCGTGATCTTCATCTTACTTAACACAAAAAGAATACATGAATGTCACTTTCACGCTCTCGAATAATGCCCTTTTCAGGATCCAATCTAGGAATAACGACCGATCGTGGCCTAGGAATGATTTCTCGCATAAAATCTACATTCCTAAGCGCGATGAAGGCGTTTCTGACTAGTGCGCGCTTGTCGTAATATATAGGTATATGAGGCCTACCCTTCCGTACGAGTCAACTCTTTAGGCAGTCTTTTTTTAAGAAATATGAATCTTTCAGCAAACTATAATATTTTTTTGTGTAAATGTATCTCCTACGTAAAACGAAGTTTTGGTGTACTGCCAAAGATATAGAGAGATTGAAAACAACAGACACGTTATATTAACATAATATACGATTTCAGAAAACAGAAAAACGCGCCTCGTTAAATTATTCGTATTACTTACTCATTCTCATAGAAGGAGAGGAGACTCGGACTATAATAATAAATAACTATTTTGATAGTAATCAATCCCACCTAACACGGGCATAAGATCAAGAGTTCCCAAAGTGGTCGATATGGAGACTCGGACTATAATAATAAATAACTATTTTGATAGTAATCAATCCCACCTAACACGGGCATTAGATGAAGAGTTTCAAAAGTGGTCGATATCGAGACTCGGACTCTAAGAATAAATAACTATTTTGATAGTAATCAATCCCAACTAACACGGGCATAAGATCAAGAGTTCCCAAAGTGGTCGATATGGAGACTCGGACTATAATAATAAATAACTATTTTGATAGTAATCAATCCCACCTAACACGGGCATAAGATCAAGAGTTCCCAAAGTGGTCGATATGGAGACTCGGACTATAATAATAAATAACTATTTTGATAGTAATCAATCCCAACTAACACGGGCATAAGATCAAGAGTTCCCAAAGTGGTCGATATGGAGACTCGGACTATAATAATAAATAACTATTTTGATAGTAATCAATCCCACCTAACACGGGCATTAGATGAAGAGTTTCAAAAGTGGTCGATATCGAGACTCGGACTCTAAGAATAAATAACTATTTTGATAGTAATCAATCCCAACTAACACGGGCATTAGATCAAGAGTTTCAAAAGTGGTCGATATCGAGACTCGGACTCTAAGAATAAATAACTATTTTGATAGTAATCAATCCCAACTAACACGGGCATTAGATCAAGAGTTTCAAAAGTGGTCGATATCGAGACTCGGACTCTAAGAATAAATAACTATTTTGATAGTAATCAATCCCAACTAACACGGGCATTAGATCAAGAGTTTCAAAAGTGGTCGATATCGAGACTCGGACTCTAAGAATAAATAACTATTTTGATAGTAATCAATCCCAACTAACACGGGCATTAGATCAAGAGTTCCCAAAGTGGTCGATATGGAGACTCGGACTATAATAATAAATAACTATTTTGATAGTAATCAATCCCACCTAACACGGGCATAAGATCAAGAGTTCCCAAAGTGGTCGATATGGAGACTCGGACTATAATAATAAATAACTATTTTGATAGTAATCAATCCCAACTAACACGGGCATAAGATCAAGAGTTCCCAAAGTGGTCGATATGGAGACTCGGACTATAATAATAAATAACTATTTTGATAGTAATCAATCCCACCTAACACGGGCATTAGATGAAGAGTTTCAAAAGTGGTCGATATCGAGACTCGGACTCTAAGAATAAATAACTATTTTGATAGTAATCAATCCCAACTAACACGGGCATTAGATCAAGAGTTTCAAAAGTGGTCGATATCGAGACTCGGACTCTAAGAATAAATAACTATTTTGATAGTAATCAATCCCAACTAACACGGGCATTAGATCAAGAGTTTCAAAAGTGGTCGATATCGAGACTCGGACTCTAAGAATAAATAACTATTTTGATAGTAATCAATCCCAACTAACACGGGCATTAGATCAAGAGTTTCAAAAGTGGTCGATATCGAGACTCGGACTCTAAGAATAAATAACTATTTTGATAGTAATCAATCCCAACTAACACGGGCATTAGATCAAGAGTTCCCAAAGTGGTCGATATGGAGACTCGGACTATAATAATAAATAACTATTTTGATAGTAATCAATCCCACCTAACACGGGCATAAGATCAAGAGTTCCCAAAGTGGTCGATATGGAGACTCGGACTATAATAATAAATAACTATTTTGATAGTAATCAATCCCAACTAACACGGGCATAAGATCAAGAGTTCCCAAAGTGGTCGATATGGAGACTCGGACTATAATAATAAATAACTATTTTGATAGTAATCAATCCCACCTAACACGGGCATTAGATGAAGAGTTTCAAAAGTGGTCGATATCGAGACTCGGACTCTAAGAATAAATAACTATTTTGATAGTAATCAATCCCAACTAACACGGGCATTAGATCAAGAGTTTCAAAAGTGGTCGA